>VZTA01011755.1:631180-727335 GCA_013398855.1 Mohoua ochrocephala
GGCGGGAATGGTGCGGGGAAAGGCGGGAATGGTTCGGGAAAAGGCGGGAATGGGGCGGGAATGGTTCGGGAATGGTTCGGGAATGGTTTGGGAATGGTGCGGGGAAAGGCTCGGGAATGGTGCAGAATCGGTGTGGGAATGGTGTGGGATCGGCCGCGTGGGCACCGGGACAGCGCAGGATGGACCCGTCCGGGCTGTTCTCCAGCCCCAGCCCCTGTGGGACCTCTCCTCAGCCTTTCAGGAGAAGTTTCAGGCCATGCAAGCAGACGAGCTTCAAACTCCCAGAGAGACCTAACTTCAGACATGGCACATCTGAGGTTCGCCCTCTTCGGGGGATCCTCTCTGCCAGGCATGGCCCAAAACCCGGTGCCAGTCTTTATGCTGCAAAGTTTTAAAGCAGAACAGCAAAATAAAGCACTCTCCCTGCTACTACTTTCCCCACCTCAGGTAGAACATTCACATTTTCCTTCTGGTTATTTATGGGAAGGGAACCAACAAAAGGAGGAAGAGTAAAAGTTAAACCTCAGGGGAGAGCCCAAGCAGCGACCTTTGAAAATGCTACACCCACTGTGCTATGTAAATTCATAAAAGTTTCATCCAGCCAGCGAGCACTTATCTCTCTAAATCCCCTTCTTTAGGGGCCTGGGACCTACGCAGAGAAAATGGAGTCAGGATAGTTTAAAGCTATGCACACCACGTCTGTGCTCAAGAAAGAAATCAATACCTCAGTTCCTGAATGGTGCTGTGGGAGATGCCCACGGTGCCTGGATGGGCCTGGGTTTTGGTCAACTGGATACTCCTTCCCTTCTGGCTCTCCTCTGTATTGGAGAGAATTGTGGATTTTACTCCTGGCCCACAAAGGAAATCTTGGCCTTCAACGAGCACAATACCTGGAGCTGGAAAGGGAACACAGGGGAACGTGCAGAGAAACATACCTAAGTCTTGGAGAAAGTACTGCTGCCTTTCACCACAAATGGGCCTCAATACAGCTCTCCTGAGGAATACCTGGATAACGTGGAACCTTCCAGGCATGAAAGCAGCACTTTGTGGGCTGCACGGTGCTGGAGCTGAGCCTGGACATGGCCTGTGGACCCCGCACCTCACCCGGAGCTCCCACGTCCACCTTGGCTCTTGCCAACATTGCAGGAATAATCACAGCTACAAGCCACCAGCTCCTCCTCCTCCTGATCCCTGGCTACCTGTAACTGGGACCAGCTGTAGGAGAGCACCCAGGAGGTCCCACTTGGCTCTACAATTAGAACTGTCTCCATCCCAGAATGAGCAGAAGCCAAATCTCTGGTGCAACAACTTGGGGGATACATTTTCAGGGGTGCGTGTGGCAGCTGAAGTGCCTGGCTAACCAGTGGAAAGATGAGCTACAGCCAACATCCAGGTGGACCTTGGGTCCATAACAGAGGCCAGACCCCTCACTGGCCATAAAAGTCCTACGTTAGGCTTTAAAGATTTGTTAGCTGTAATTAAGCAGCTTTCTGGTCCCATCAGCTAGATGTAACAATCCCTCCTAGCCCATTAACAAAAAGAGCTGGCAAGCCTGGATTTGATGACTGACTGAACAATATGAAGAGGTGGTGATTTGCTGGCGATGTGTTAAAACAGGCAAAAAATCAGCTGGCAACCTGCACTGGACTGAAACAAAATCAAAGCAAGAGGCAGATGACTTTGAACGGGCTCCAAAGGTCACAGAGAAACAAGCAAAAACTGATAAAGTTCACAGGAAAACAGAGCGAGCAGAAGGAACGCTGCATCTTCTTGGCACTGGGAGCAGTTGGCATCCCACTTGGAACGAGTCTATTTCTGAGTTAAAAAAATACATTTATCTGGAGGGAAGCTGGAGGCATAAAACCCAAAATGAACTGGTGCATGTAAGCCTGGCTGTTCCAGCACTGGGTGAGCGTGCGGGGACCGTGGTGCTGGCAAAGGCGGAGCTGCTGTGGAGCTCCAGTGCCACAGGGATGGTGACAATGGAGGCAGAATCCAACGGTGGCCGTCCCCCACGGTGGGTGCAAAGGGTCACAGCTGCAGGACTGTAACTGCACCCCCGTGGGTGCTTCACGCTGTCCCATCAGTCACAGGAGAGGACCCAGGAGATCAACGCAGAAGAATCAGCTCCAGCGTTAGAGCTCTGATGGTCCTTACACGAGGCAAGATAGAACCACTCATAAGAAAGAAGCAAAAAAGTGCCTTTGCATTGAGGATGCACCAAAGTCAGTGGAAAAAGCACTGCCAGGCCAGTGCAAGGAGCTCAGAACATCCCGAAGGCGGGATGAACATCCCGAAGGTGGGATGCCTAGAGCAGGGGAGGATATGAGTGTTAGCTGGTACTTTCCTAATTACAGGATCTGCTTAGCTATTTTAAGTCATGTTCCATGCAATATTGAAACACACAAGTTTTCATCTTTTGGCAGTTTGGTTGGTACAGCATCTAATTATCCCTGCAGCTTGAGGATGGTGGAAAACGCTTTTCAGACACCCAACAGAGATAAAATAGGTAGAGAAAGTGCAAGCGTTCCCTTCTCTCTTGGACTTCGCAAGGGCAGAATCCAGCTCCCACAGTACCTCCTGCACATTTGCCTTAGGAAGCATCTGTAGGAGGCTTGGAGCAGCCAAGCCCAGAGAACTGGGAAACACATAAAGGAATGGTTTATACCAGTTCCTCCCAGTGCTGTGACACGGAGAGTTCAAATCAGCGTGTGAGTCGCAAACTTCCATCCGTTCCTGAGGGGCTGGAGCTCCTGAGGGCATCACCTTCCTGCAGCCAGCAATCTTCAGCTTGGACATCAGAAATACCCCAGTCCACAAGCCAAATCAGGAGCTTCTGACTGCCCCCAGCTAATGGCACCGGGCTTTTGGGATCCATGGGAGAGACCTGCATGAAGATCCCAGCCTGAGGCCTCTTAGAAAGGAATGTCTAGGTTTTGTAATGCCAAAAAATCCTGCATCCTGCAAGCCCCTGCACGTCCCTGCCATGGGGTTGTGGGGGGTTCATGGGAGGGAAGGATTGTATCAGTGCTGTCTGGTTTGGGTGGAGGAGTGGGTGGTGGATGATGCCATTTCCAATTCCTAGCAGGAATCTGGATGTGTCTGTGCTGGGAAATTGCAAAATAGAACATTGTGCTAATTAATGCCAAACAGGAGGGCTTTGAATATACATCATCAGAATAACCTTTAGCAACCACTAGATGCCTTCCATCCATGAGTGTCTCATAAAGAGTATTCATATTTATTACGTGGCAATGGAAATACATCTCAAGAGCGACCTGCCCAGTGCAGCCATAATGCCCAGTCAGGACTGAATTGTCCAACGTGCACAGAATGAAACACCCTCCGTTCATTCATGCTCCACAAGTGCTGGTTTCACCACTGGCAGCCCTCTGCACTAACTAAAATACCTCTGAGCCAGTCCAACAAGTTTTTTTCCAGGTTTGCTTCTCCACAGTGTAACCACAGATCGTGCTCTATGGAAAGCTTTGAGCCTCGAAAAGTCTAAAGTTACTGTAGGTTGCAGTGGTTGGATTTGATCCTAAAACAATGAAACCGAACGTGAAAAGGACCCAGATGGCTGTCGCCTCTGTGCCATTTGGAGTGGGATTTGGTTCCCAGCCAGGCAGCCCCACGCCAGAGGCATGCAAATAAAGGCAGCAGAGTTGGATGCGGGGGTACACACAGCTCTGACAGGCTGTGGCACGGGGGATGAAACAGAGGAGGGATTTCGGAGAGGGCAAAAAGGTCACCACGCCTGAAGGACAGAGGATTTAGGGACACAGGGTCGTCAAATCCTGACGTCACTTAAGGAAAAGGAGGCTTTGCTGTGGCTCCTGTGTGCTCTTGGGCACGGAGCAGCCTGGCAGCCCTTCCCTGTGGGAGCTCGTGGCTTGTCCTGTCTATGTCAGATCAGCTTCTTGGGATGGGGACGCTCGTGTGGAGTTCAGCCCAACAAGGAACAACAAAGAGAGGCAGAGAAGGGAAGAGCCTGATGAAAGGAGGAATGAGAAGAAGCCATGGGAAAATAATTCAAATTGCCTTGACCGAGGGTGCACTGCCAAGGTCTAGACCTTGAATTCAGTGTGGTGTAAGGGGATGTAAACAGAACTGCATCCTCTGACTCCAGGGCTGGATTTAGTCCTGTCATGAATTCCAAGAAGACACAAAGGGTAAGACTGGGCTTCAGCCTCCCATTAAAAATGCTCTTCTCCAGTGAGACACCAGTAATAGAGCAGATATCTCTGATAATTAAACTACTAATCAACCCCTTTTAAAAACTGCCTGATGGTTCCCATCTCAATCTCCTGCGAGGATGGGGAGGCTTAGAAATTTAATACAATTCTGTGGTTGAGTTAAACATCAGGCAGGTTTCAGACTGTGCTTTACTAGAACCAGATGAATTTCTAAGCTCAAAATCCAGCATACAGAATGCTGATTAAGTTTGATCTGGTGACCATCTGTCCTTGTGTTTGTAGTATGAGTAGCTAAATGAAATTCTGGAAAAAAAAGGGTTATCTTAAATACACACAGGATAAAGCAAATTGAAGAAAGCCCCTTTCACTGTTGCTATGTGAATCTTCTCAGCAAGAGGGGAAGATTAGGTTAGTCTCTGAAGTTACATATGCTCGAGTTCACTTTTTTGGACTCTCAGAAGCTGAAACATCAATCTGTAACTTTTGCTTGAATTGCATCTTGTGAATTTTCATTTCACTTCACGCTAAACCCAAGCAGACACTCAGCTGAGTTCTGTAGTGAGAAATGTTTCATGGTCACAGAAAGTCAGTATCTTGGAGGGTGTAAATTGGTGCAGCTCAATGCAATTTCCCTCCCTTTCCAACTTGACTTGGGCCGGTAATCACCCCAAATTGCTCCCCCACTCCTTCATCCTTAATCTATCCATATCTGTTGATTTATCCATCTTTTTACTTAGATAGAGCAAGTGAAGACAATTAAATTATGAGTAATAGCTCAATAACCAACCAAAGTTCAGCTAAGAGCAGAGGTGATGGCTGCCAGACTTTTTTCTTTCTCCAGTCATAATGGCAATTTGTTGGAGAAAAGACCAGTATGATAAATGATGGCATAACATAATGCCCTCCTTTGAAGAGAGCCAGCGAAGAGGCTGGGCCCATCTGCAGACTGAATGGGGAAGAGGAGAAAGTATTGGGAAATGCAGAAAAATAGCTCTGTGGGGATCACAAATACCAAAACTGACAGTGCTTGTCAGGCTTTCTGACGGAAATGGTTTCCAACATGCAAAGGCACCAGCCTGGGTCCCCAGGGCCCATCTCGAGCCCCCGGCTCCTCCGTGCGAAGCACCGCGGGGAGCGCCAAGCAAAACCAAATCCAGTCTGTGTCCTTTGCCAGTCTTCCCCAGCTGCCCAAGGGACTTTGCTCTTTGAAACGGAGGGTATCTGCTCTTTAAAAGGAGTTGTTCACATGTCAGCACTTCGGCCTGCGACCAACAGAAAGATGCCGAGGATGGCTGCAGGGCTTGGGCTGGGGCACAGGACAGCTCTGCAAGAGGAGGCAGCTCAGCAGAAACCACAACAAACCCGGCTGGCTGAGCTTTGGGGAGCGCCTTGGGTGGGGGAAGCTCTCTGCTACTAGAGGAGCTGCCTGTTCCAGGCTTTCCCACTGCTCACCCCGAGCCTGACTGCTTGATCTCCTGGTAAATGGGAAAAGTCTGCAGCTGGGATGCTTTTCTGGGGGAAGAGAGAGCCACAAGAAGTTCCTCGTGGCGGGGCATGAAAGGAGTTTGGCATGAAAAGCCAGGCAGATGCATTTGAAAGTCCGTGTTTATTGTCTGGTGACTCCCTGCATCCCCAGGCCCACGCTCCTGCCTGGGTTAATGTTCACTCTGGGTGCTCGTTCCCAGTGGCTGGGAGGGAGGTCACCCAGGCAGTACCTGTGCAAACGCATCTGGCTTCGATAAAACCCTGCCATTGGTGTTCAAAGTCTCCAGCTGACACAAGAAAAGTCAAGCATTAGGATCCTTTCTACCTCAAACAACCCTAGGAAAAGAGCGTATTGTTTGGACGTCACCGGGCTACATCTATTGCTTTTTACGTGGCCTTTTGCTTTGCATTTTCATTTTCTTTGTGAAGTTTAAAGAGACGCTTGTTTTTCTTGCTAATTCTTTCCTCCCGGGTGCTGATAGGGATCTCTGTAACATGAGGCCAGCTGGAAGAAATTCAAACTGCTTTCTAAATGTTGTTATGATAGAGTGTGGGGGACATGTCTTTGAAGCTGCTGGGCTCAGGAGAAGTTAGGGGCAATTAAACTTTCTTTCTGGAACAAATTTGGAGCCCCTACCTGTGAAAACATGAGCCACTAGCTGGTGTCACCCCATGCCAACCTGTAGGCAAAAGAAAACTTAGGCAGATGCTACTCAGTTGGTGTTTCTGCATCCTGGGAGGATGAGAGCCTTGGGCACAACCACGTCCTGGTGCAAGGGAGGCTGCAGCCTGGCTGTTCAAGGTAAACAGTCCAGTTCAAGGGGAGGTGGAAAGGGGCACTGATGTGTGCTTCACATCTCAAATGAAGCCTTCTTTTAAACCAGGAGAAAGAGTAAGGGAATATTCTCTCTGCCTTTTTGCTTCAAAAAAAGGTAAATATTTTAAAGTCACTCACTGAAAGCAGAATCTGCTGCTGGCAAATGTGTGAGGCAAGTCAAGGCAACAACCCTGTGGCAGGACACAGGAACTGGGAAGGTTTTCATGAGGGAGGCATTTCCTAGTTCCTTTGCTTCTGTTTGTTCTTTTTCGCTGCACTGACCCTGCCTGGATCCCTGTGCCCATGGGAGCAGCCCCCACGACACTGCTGTGGTCAGTCCCACAGGGGCTGACCCATGAGTAACACGAGTCCTGTGGGGGACAGAAAGGAGGTGATGGGCACCATGGCCCTACCTGGCATCTCTCCTGTGCTGGCTGCTCCTGCCCTGGTCCCTCTCTGGGGGGTGCTTCTCAGCTGCCATCGTTCAAAGCTGATTCAAAAGCAGCTGTGGAAAGAAAACAGGGGCAGGTCCCAGTCCCTGCTGCCCCAGGTAGCTCTCCTCACGTTTGGTGAGCTGATGCACTTTGCTTTGTATCCCTGAGTGGGCCAAAACCACGCTTGGCTAAGGGAAAGTCAAAATCCTGGTCTCGTGCCTGGAAACTTCAGGTGTTTAGGCACAAAGTAGGGGCTTGCACTGCCTCAATACAGCCCTGCCTGCTGGAAGGGCTGTGTGATTGCTCCATCTCGTCTGCCAGGGGAGGCTTCTTTCTGACTCTCTCCTTCCCAGCTCTTTTTGCAGCCTGGGTTGAAAATGCCCACGGAACAGGGCTCTGTCAGCCCCATAGATACGCTTCCACGTGACATACGTTGGTTATCAGCACCCTGGCAGAGATAAAGGAGGCAGAAAAAGAGAGAAGCCCTCTAGGGAGGAGATATTCAGCCTATTCAGCCTAGTGTTTGTGTTACTGATTCAGTCCTCGTGTAGGAAAAAAAAATAAAAAGGAAATAAAGGCTTTTCTCAGAGCCAGACTTTCAGAAAAGCCCAGCGGTTTATGGAGAGCTGGCCCTGTTTGAAAATCTGGCTTCAGTCATGGCTACTGAACCCTTACAAGTTTCTTCTTCAGAGGAGAAGAGACCTGATGGGACTCGGGGCATGGTGGGAGGCTGACAAGCCCTCATGAAAGACATTTGTAATGTGTGGGGCCTTGGAAGCAACATGAAGAGACAGCCAAGAGCCCTGAGGAACTGGAGAGGAAGAAGCTGCACATGGTCTCTAAGAATGCAGGTCTGCTGGGCCTCGCCTCCCTCCTCTTCTTCCCTTTGTAGCCGTTTCCTGCGCAGACAGTTTCTGTAGGCATTTCCTGGGAAGGCTGCACAGCCAAAGTTGCATTTACAATTATTTTTGTTTGGGGTTTTTTTTTTTTTTTTGAACCACGCTTTTGGGAGTTAGAGAGTGCATGTGTGGAGCAGAGAAGTGTAATACGAACACGACTTTATCTGCACGGACAAAGCAGAAGCAAGTTACAGCCAACTCTGACAGACTCTGCATCAGATCACACCATCTCTCAAAACACACAGTGGCAAAAGCAGCACGCTGCCTGCCTGGAGCCAGCCCGCTCCAGCCTTCCAGGGCTCTGCTCCATCATTTCCTCTTTCCCCAGTGTGCAAAGCCAAGCCCTCAGCAAAGCAGGTGCCCTCTGGCCACCTCCTGGCCCTGGGTGCTGTGACAGCGCTGCTGCTGTCATCACCCTGTGCTTCCGCATCCGTCCTCTCTCCATCCACCTGCTTGCTCTTGCCTTTTCCACGATGCCAGGAGTGTTTTGGAGCAGGAATGGTGTTTATGTGACTGCGTAGCAGTTTTTGTAAAGGGGCCCAGTTTCCTGGCTGAGGGCTCTGGGCGCTCCAGTATCTACATCTCACTGGACATTACAATTCCCTGCCTTGGGAAGAGATAGTGTGGGGCCATTCTCCCTCCTCTCTGGCTACAGGGAGGCTTGGCAACGACCTCCAACGGGGATGTATTCACCCTGCCATGCCTGCAGTGCCTGTGGCAAAGCCCTGGGAAGGGCTCCCTTCGTGGGAGGATTTTAGGATTAACATACACAGCTCTGAGGAATGAGAAATCCTCGCTCCTGTCCCGCAGGATGGGGAGGCACTGGAACACCATCACCAGGGACATCTAACCGCTATAAATAATGGCAGCTGCAAATGGAGAAATCAGACAAACAGCTTTGGCTCTGCCTGGTTTCTCTTGGCTCCACAGATGAACAAAACTAGGGTGATATCTGACAATTCTAGTGCCAATTCAAGGCAGGCAGGTTTGGAAAAGAAAAAGCTCTCTCTTGACATCTCCTGCATGCATAATGCTTTAGGAGGGTCAGGCACAGGATCTGAAGTCCATGACGACCCCACGCCAGAACTGATGCCAGGATGGCCCAAAGGATGCAGTTGAGATCTGCCAGCTAATTATTTCATTAGTCATTTTAAATACCTGACTCAGCCAAGGATGATCACACCCAGCTGTGGCACCTGTAATTGAAACGATGCAGAGAACAGGATGAATATCCCCAGATAAGATCCAGGGATGGCACTCCTGCTGCTCTCCCCGACTGAGCCTCTCAAGACAAGTAAAAACACAGAGCAGCAGCCCAGGTTGAAATGCCCACGAGCAAATTAAGCAGAGGGAGCGTCCTGGCAAGAACACGGGCAGATGAACATGTCCTAAGAACACCCAGGAACCACTGGGGACAGAACCACCCTGTCCTAAGCTGTGCTTCACACCCACCTCCCCTGAAATCACAGCATGCTGAGTGGTCCTCAGCCCCACGTGGGCTGTAACCCAACCCTTCCTCCCCAACCCAGAGCAAGCGAGTGCCCCGTGAGCCTCATTCCCCTTACTCCATCAAAACCCAAGAATAGGGAGCACCAGGAATATGGAGCAGCCTCCAGAGCTGCCACCCTCAAAACCCAAAGCACAGAGCGTGTTTCAGAATAAAAGCAGTTCGAGCGGTGTCAGCTCTGCCTGTGTTTGTTTCTATGGAAAATTGTTACTTTAATGTGAGTCATGGGAGTAATTAAGGGATAAATAGCAGCACTGCAGTTCGTCAACACGCCGGTGCCATTGCAAAAGCAAAGGGAAGTGTACGCATTCCTACAGAGACACAAATCCAGCCAGGGTGCTGGCAAAATAACTGCTCCCATCCTTTGGGCTTTGGCAGTCTCCTCTGGTCTTAGGCTGGTGTCTATCAGGAATTAGCCCTGCTGACGTGATTTACTGGAGGATCTGGGAGGTTGGTTCAATTTCAGTCAGGACACACAAGAAAGGGACCGGTGCAGGAACAAAACCTCATGAAATGGGGCAGGCTCAGATGGCTGCTGTTTGTTAAACTTGACAGCAAAAGAAAAACATATTGCACCTTTGCTGATTTTTCTTTCTTTTTCCTTCTTTTGCCTTTAGGATGTGCTGAACAAAAGGAAGAGCTTGCAGATGTTCCCTGTAAAAGCACTGACTGCATGGCAACTGTGACAGTGCTGTTCTAGCACTCCCTGTGGGATCACCAGGGCTGCAAAACAGGCCAGCATGGATGGAATCTAGAGGTGGGATGGCTCTGGGTTGGGGCATTGCCAAGTGTAAGAGGGAATCTCCATCCTGGCCATTCGGCTAAACCAGCACCTTTCCAGGCTGGCCCAAAGGTTTTAGACAAGGAGCTTGTGTGCGTTCCAGAAAAACATTTATCAGAACCCTGTGCATCTGGACACCCCTCTGTGGCACAAAGGAGCACCACTGGGGCACGGCCATTCCAATGGCTCCAGGCTGGTGGTGCTCAGCAGCCTGTACTGCCCTGCAGGAGATTCCTGCAGCCTCATTCCTTCTGCCCAGCAAGATCCGGCACCACCAGCCCCTCAGGGCTTCTGGTGGGGCACTGGCAGCCGCCTTGGAGGGGGATCTGAGGAAAGACTTGAAGAGTAGTGAGCAGCAGGAGCAGCAGGAGTGCTCTGCATTTGCACCTGCCCATGTGGAAAGACACTTTCTCAGCTGAAATCCACGCTGTGGCCCCTTCCTCTCTATTCCTTTCTCCTTAGTATTTGCAGATGATTTCAAGCAACACAGTTTTCCATTCTCTAATGAGCAATTTAAATGCTAAAGGGCAGCTTCTCTGTTGAAGGCAACTGAAGCCAAGGGAGCTGTGACAGTTTATGCCAGCTGAAGCTTTGCCTTTAAGTAAATGTTTTAAACTTTCCACTAAGGAGCCTAAAATAAGCCATAGCATGAAACATTAAGAGCAAAGAATGAACTCTGGAGACCAGAGGGATTTGGGAAATGAAATGAGATCCATCTTGCTGGCACATTTCCCCCCCTTGTCTATTTTTGGAATTTAAAAAATTCCCCCAGATTTGTCTTTTACAAACCAGCCTTTTGTTCGGTGAGCAGCACCGAGCAGCCTCCCGGTTCACAGCGAGCAGGTGAGCTCTGGCGAGGCAGGATGCAAAATACAGAGCTGGAAACTATTAATACCTTTTACTGCTGGAGAACCGAAGAGCTTGGCACAGGTGCTGTTTGTTTTCTTTGACAGGCTTTTCAGCTGTGCTACGTGCAAACAAATAGGAGAGGAGCGAGATTTCGAGTTGGGGAGCAGCGCGAGTGGTGACGAACCCAACTCTTCTCCAGGGCACCGTGATCCCTGCCAGGACTGAGGAGGCTTTCCTGGGGGATCAGGGATGGGTTTGAGGTGTGTTCCTACAGCTGAGCGGGAGGCAGCCTGGTTCTGCTCAGCAGAAAGGCTCAGGAAACCTGGGCTCTGACTCCTGCCTGTGGGATTAACTTTCGAGGGGACCCCAGCCTGTCACTTAAAGCCCAATTCTCCAATTCTCTGGCTTGCATCCCACACTTTCCACTGACTTTAAATGGAGCGGGGGATCTTTGTTGCCTATGAAAACTGAGCTTCCAAACACTTCACTCTCCCCATGTTTAAAACAAGAAGGAGAATATTTTGAGATCAGTGGATAAGAACACCTGGGAGCGCTAATACCTATGTGCCCTGCCAAGATACTGGGAGATTAAGCAAATATTTTGAGGGCTGTAAGATCTTATGAGGCGGGTATGGGGCTGTTTAGTGTATCAAGGATATATTTTTCTCCCTCCTTTTACTTTTTTTCCACAAATGGAAGAACTCAGGCAGAGAGAGGGGCTCCTGAGACTCATGAAGGGAGTCTAAATTGAAAACAAGGAGCACATCTAATGGCACCCTAAGATTTGGCCTGAATATCACCAAAGAAGACATAGCTGAAAAAGTAAATAATTGTTGGGGATGCTGGCTGCATAGGCTATTATTCCAAACAGGATGTTATGAAGCTGATAAAGGTTTAGAAAAGATTTGCCCCGTAGTGGGAGACTCCATCCACTCCGTTTGGGGCAGTATTCGTTCACAAGACAATAGACTGGAGTGTGTGCAAAGAGAATAAAATGAATAATAAAGAGGTTTTGAAAACATGACCTGCAAAAAAAGGTGGAAGGAAGGGAATTTGTTTAGTCTAGAAGAGAGAAGAATGAGTGGAACACGATAATGATCTTCCAATATTTGCAAAAGGGATAGCAACTGTTCTCCAGAACCTTGGGAAGGGCAGGAAGAAATCAGCCTAATTTACAGCCAGGAAGTTTTAGACAGCGCTGTAGGTAAAGCCAACTAAAGAGAAAGCTCTAGGATGAGCTACCTAGGGAAATGGGAAATGTCCATCATGGGAAGTTTTTAAGAAGAGACTGTAGCAATTCAGACATAAACTCAGGTACTTCACACAACAAATCACAGTGTTTGCAGAGACAAGAATACCCCAGCGTGGGCAGACAGTTGTTTGCACAAAAGTGGTTTGAAAGTCACCCAGGTGTAACAGCACTGAATAGCACTTGATTCATTCCAAATTAAATAAGTATAACTGGTGTGGGAGTAACAAACAGCATTTTTGTTTCCAAAACTGCTTTTAGACCTCATCTCTAAAGGATAAGTAGTTTCTTAAAAAGCACTAATGACAAAGGAAATTACAGAGAAAGGTGACTGTGGTCCTGACCTCAACAGGAGAGTGCTATAGCCCCTGGAGGGCTTTCAAAGCTGGCAGATCACTGTATAAATAATCTAATACAGACTCTGACTCAGGTAATGCAGCCTTAAGAGGATGCACCTTTATCTCTGTCTACTCTTCCTCTCACCTTCTGTGCCTGAAGAGTAAAAATAGCAACTTTATGTATAATTTTACACCCCTAATCACTGGCCCAAGTTGCTGCTCTTGCAGCCCTGTCTCCCTGCAGCATGGAAATCGATCCTGCTGCACTGCACGATGGAGAAAGTTCAAGATCCACTCCCCTGCAGGAATTTGATGCAAGCACTACCCTGCTTAATTCCCTGGAGACTGCCTGGCTGCTCTGATTTGCTTGCCAGAAGGGCTCTTGTGTCTGGGCCTCACTGCAGGGATGCCCTGTGTTAGTTCCTCTTCCATTTTTCACTTTTTTTTTTGCCTAGGAAACCTCTTGTTAGGCAGGACTGAGCGTCCTTGAAAGCACCAGTTATAACAAACAACCAGGGGCAGATCTCAGGCAAACGCTGCGCGAGTCACAGGTCACAGCTGGAAGTGGTTTTAGGGGAAATTCAAAATTACTGTCAAAAGCAGTTCTCTCTCATTTTAATTGTAATTGGTTAATCTCATTTTATTTGCCTTGCGGCTATGGCTGTGAAGCTCAGGAAACTCTCAGGGCCCCTGCTCTGCTCTCGGTTACCCTGGGAGCAATTCTGAGGACTTCAGCAGAGTTGCTTTGGGTTTATCCCTTGTGCCACCGAGACCAGAGGCCATTGCTCTGAAAAGTCCTTGGCAAAGGAAGGAACGAATGTGGCAGGCGGCCGTTCCTTTTTCAGAAATGAAACCAGACAAACGGCATTCACTGATTTAACCTTCCGTGTGGCCCCTCTGCCGAGCTGCCGGCACAGGGGAGAGATGGTTTTGTGTGTGTCACCCTTTTCGTCCTCTCTGGAGCTGGAGGAGAGGAGGGATGGGCAGGGCTACAGCTGGTACTGCTGGGAAGGTGTGAACACAGAGCCAGGACAGCATCGGCTGAGAATAAACTCCATGAAACAGAGCCAGGACAGCATCAGCGGAGAATAAACTCCATGAAACTGAAAGCCAGCGGGAGCAGTCTGCTCCTGTAGGCACGTAACGCACCATGTGCAGAGCCATGGGTTAAACCTCTCCCTGCAGTGCACCCAGGGCAGGAGGGACACCAAGATCCAGTGGTATCCCCTCAAACTGCAGAGTACACAACCCCCTCGGGATGAGCAAGACGCTGCCGCAAACGCGGGGACGCGTTAACAAGCCGGCGGTGCCTGGTGAGGAGTTTGGCACAGACCCGAGTGAGCGCATCAGGCAGGGTGTCCAGGGCCTCTGTCTCCCCAGCCTCTCCTCAGCACACGTGTGCAGTCGCGTGGAATTTGCTGTTTTGACTTGCAGGCAAGTCAAAGAGCTGTCGAACGGCGATCGCATCTAACACCACTCATCATCACCATCAATTGTTCTCCAAATGAAACAGGCCACGTCGCCAAGCAAAATGCTTGGGAAGATATTTTTCCACTGGACATGCATCCAAAATAAATACAGGAAAATCTCCATCTCCAAGCACTTTTCCTGATTACTTTTCATTTGAATCATTAGTAAACCCGAGATACACACACAATAGCACAAGACTGATGAAAACCCACTTCAACATAGTGCCCCATTTTTTTTTTCCCAGAGATTAATCCTCTTTGTTATTCTCAGTCTATGAAAAAAACATCCCTCCAGCCTATCCAAAGCCAAGAAAAGATGTGCACATCTTCACACGTGCATCCCTTGCTGCATGGATGCTTTTTGCAGCTGGTCGTTTCAGCCCTGAAGAACACTCTGGTGGGTTCTTGCCATGGTCTGTATGAGCCCACATTTACTGTTAAGCCTGTCTGCCCTAACGTGCCATGTTGAGATGAGATCCTGTTGCTGCAGCTTTGGGGTTTTGCTTCAAGGGAAACACCAAGGTCCACCTTTGTGACTAAATCCCATCCCAGACAGATTCCAAGTTTACTGCCTTGGTTTACAATGAATAGGGGCAGGGAAGAAACCCCGTATCCCTGTGAGGAGTGAGAATAACGACCACCTGCACTGAGATGTGCACCCAGGGCAGAAGCACAAGGAAAGGAGAGCTTGGAACAACAGCCATGGCTTTCCCTCAATGCCTGAGTCCAGGAGCTCTTAGCACTCATCCCTTCACTGTGCTGCTCAGTGTCACTTCAGGAATGGCCCTCCAGGCCCTTGGCACAAGACGTGCTCATCAAGGCCGGAGCTTAGTTTTGCCAAGATCCGAATCCAAACCACACAGAACCTCTTAACTTCGGTGGGTCCCACCCAAATGGCCCAGGTTCACTCAAACCTCAAACCGAGACCCGTCCCAGGCTCTGTGCACAAGACCTTCTCTCTTTTTCTCTTTGTCCAAACCCCTGCCTGCAGCGGATGTCCTGGAGAACCTGGCTTGCAGCTGGAGACCATAATGAAACACATGAAACCTTCACTCAACTCCAGTAACCCAGAGATGGGAAAGGCAAATTACAGGCCTCTAGTCCTTGGCTTTTGTGTGCTGGCATTGCCTTTGATTGTGCTGAACGCTGTGGACAAGAAATATTCTGGTTTGCAAGAAAGCAGGCTTCCAGCCAACTGCTTTTACGTGGTGGATTTTCTAATGGATCAGTACCCATCCCTGCTCTTGTCTCCACTCCGGTGTGACAGGACAGATCACGAGAAATGGATGCACTGGGCTCTGGTACAAGCAGGTGGGACTCCAAGGACTTCCCAGGCTCCCTCTCAGACACCAGGCTGGTTACTTATTTCTCTGCAAAGCAGTGGGCAGCCCAGGGCCCTGCCTGGAGGTGACTACATATAAATGGAAGCCACTCTTTTCAATCTATCCTGACCTGTGCCTGCAGTCGAGCACTGCTTTTTGCAGTGAAGGTGGGAGTGTTTAGACACGAAACATGCCAGAAGCTGAAGCTAGGATTGTACCACTGCTTGGAGAATCAGCATTGCCAGCATCTCCAGTCCTCATTCTTAATGTAATTTACTTTGCCCTGCTTTGGATTGCTTCCTTGGCTTATTTCTAACAAGGCCTCTGCCTGGCTGTGAGCGCAGCCCACGGCTCGGGCCCTCCCTCAGCTCACTGCTGTGCTCGTTCCTGGGATGACTTGGAGCTGGTGGCCTGGCAGGCACACGTGCTGCAGTGTCACAGCCCGGGAGGTACCAAACCAGAGCACCGTGCCAACGGGAATGCGCTGTCTGGAATGCTCCGTATGTGCTGGAAGTGCCCAGAGCGAACGCGGCTCCGTCCCCTGCAAAGGCAGAGTCACAATCGCTGCCTGAAAAGAAAAGCCCTCTCTCCTGGCCATCCACATTCCTGTTCTGATGAGCAGCATCCAGATTCCGGGCAGAGCTCTGCTTCGCACAGCGCGGCTGCCTCGGGCCTGTGCCCCCGCTCACCCCGGCCAGCACGAGCTTTGGAGATCTCTGCCCTCACTTACTGCTCCTCCTTTTCTGTCCTGTGCTTAGACAGTTCAAACTCTCCCCTCAGATGAAGGTGCCCCTCTGTGGTGGCCTCTGAGCCATCCCACACCAGCGGTGCTCCCCAGAGCTGCTGGTGAATGCAGGCCTTCAGGGAGACCCTGGGATGTGTATTTGGCATGGCTCTGCCTGTCCCCCCCGGCTCTGCTGGTACCAGCCCCCAGTGTAAACCAGTGCTCCCAGCCAGGTGATGCTGTGGCAGCCCCTTGGCCAGCCCAGCACCGTCTTGGGTGAGCCATCCTTTGTCAGGAGGCCTCAGGATCTGTGGTACAAGATGATGGGGTCCTGGTAGAGAACAGATGCTTTCAGAAACACTCCACCCCTCAGCAGCCCTTAAACCTCCCAGCCCCAAGACTTCTTCTGTGCAAACACCTGACTTTTACTAGTATAGCCTGAATTTTGGGCGAGGGTTCCCCCTCTTCTTGCTCCACAGCTCACTGCTGACATTTTAAGAGCAGTGATCCTGATCTCACATGATAAGCTAAATCCAAACCTCGTGAGGCTGCAGCCCAGAGAGCAAACAGCTCTGCCTTTCACCACTCGGAAGCTGGGGCTCTGGATGCAGCTTTCTGGGTGCACTAGAGCTGTGCTGAACTATGCAAAGCTACAGCACAACCAAGAGCCTTCCCTTAACTCACAGCCACCAGCTGGGGCTGCAGGCATTGTTCAGACTCTCTCTCAAGCAGAGCTCACAGCAATGGATTATGTTTCCATGAAAAGCTGAGGGAGGAGGTAGCAACCATGGCAAGGACTGTGGCTGTAGGAACTGGTCATACCTACAGAGCAGGAGAGGGCTGGAGCTGCATTGTGCTGCTTCATTATTGCTGACATCCTGACAAACTGGAGCTTTGGAACAAATCTGACTTTGCGTTTCCTCCTTCTTCCCACCCCCAACCCACTGCATTATTTCTCACAGCACAAAAATCCTGTCTCTTGCCCAGCTCTACCACCAGACCTCTAATCCTTTGGCTGTGGTGCTGGATTAAGTCTCAGACCCTGAGAAAGCACTTCCAAGGCACAGTGAAGAGTTTGTTTGTTGGGGTCTAACCCATGTGCAGCTCCCAGCTGCCATAGTTGTGAAATTGTGCCTTTTCTTTTGCTTTTAAGCAGCCCATACGAAGCAAGGAAAGGAAGGCTGTTCTGAGAGACTATTCTTAATGGTCTGAAAATAAACCCAGTATTTTTCTTGGCTTACAGAGGAAAATGGTTACCTTGATTGCAACTTGGTTCTAACACACATTTCAGACAGTAATGAAGACTGCAGATATGAGACTTGTATAGGTTCTGTTACACAAACCTTCACAGAGAGATTTTTTCCTTGCTCTTTCCATTCTATACCCAAAACTCTGCCTGGTATGGCTAAAGACTTCTAATGGCTTTTTGGGAAAAGGAGCCTTATCTCAGGTGCTAAAGTTGGGAGCCACCTTTTGTTCTTTGCCATACTGACAAAAGGTTAATGAAACAGAGCTGGCATTTCATCAAGGCCAGCACTGCAAATTAGGGACAGAGCTGCCATTAAAAATAACCAGATGCATGTGCTTCTACCCCTGACACACCGGTCTTGAAATATCTCCCTCTTGGGTTGTACAGCTTCCAAGGAATAGCAGGAAATTACAATTGTTACACTGGCCAGAGAATGGATTTAATTTGTACTGTTTTATCCTCCCTGTTGGAAACTATCCTCTCTTTTCTTCCACGCCAGCTAGAAAGAAAAGAAGAAATTCAGCAAACCCAACACATTTCTGTAGGAAGCCTTCCATGCAGTTGGACCACAGCCTACCTTGAGGCGTGCTTGCTTCCTCTATCAAAGGTATGGACTGTTTCCCTTCTTCAGGGGTTACTGTGGCACATCCACACAGGTCATTCCACAGACAAATTGATGGGTGTTTAATTAAAGACAGTTTGAAAACAACTGGTTGGTGAGTTCCACTGGCACACCAAGCTGATGCTAGGGGTGTAGGTGTAGAGGTGCTACAGAAAAGGCTGTTTCTTGGGGTGATAAAGAGCTGGTTAAAGGAGTTGTGCACACGCCAGGGCAAAGCCTGGTAATTACAGTTAAAGAGTCTGCAAGAGGAAAATTGACTTTTTGGATGCAGAGGAAGGAAGAAGCTGCAGTACAAGTAACACGTCAAACTCTCCAGGAGTGACTGTCCAAACAAAGGCTCCAGAGCCTTGGCTGGTTTGGATTAGTTCAGCAAGCATCAGACTCTTACTGAGGCAACCGCATTGTGCAAGCTCAGAGAAGGAGCTGGGCAAGTTTTAAGCATGTACACAATGGTGAGGTTGCTTCAGCTGAAGAGTAATTACTTGTTGAGCAACCATAATCCAAGTCATTTGATCTCGTGTCTGTAGGAGAGGGAGGTTTGCATTCATCTAAGCCACCTGTTTTCCTTAAGTAGGTACAACCCTGGGCTACGCAGGTGGAAACAGCCTTTGCAAGGACAGGTTGCTGGCCTGGATAGATGACAAAGAGCTGCAGATTTATGAGGGATGGGCAATGACAGACAATTTTTTTTTAAAAGATGAATTTTGTACTCTTGTGACATCACAGTGGGAATATATTTGGCTCTGTTAAGGCTGGAAAGATGATTGCAGTGAGTGAGTTACAGAGGCTTAATGAATTACTGCTCGTCAGCTGAGCTGTGGTGACTGCCTGTGCTGTTGGACACACAGAGTACAATGCGTTAGCTCACGGCTGATTTGAGGCACAGTGAGGCATAATGTGGTTACCCAGAGCAGAAACTGGCCTGAGCCCAGTCTAAAACCCCTTTGCTTTTTGAAAAGTACCCAGTCATGTTAATTGGCTCCGGTGGCATGGCTTTAACAGCTCATGTGGCTCCAGAGCACAGCGATGCCCAAGCTCACAGGAGGACTGAGGGTGGTTCTGAACTTAGAGATGTGCGGTCCTGGTCCAGCTCTGCACCCCTGCGGAGAGCACAGCCCCAAGACCTGCACCAGAAGCGGTTTGTTACTGACTCAGGACGGAGGAATCATAAGAATGCGTTAACAGCACAAACCTGGGAGGTCTAAAGGAGGTCAGGGAGGAGAACAGCAGCTCTGCAGCGAGGCCATGGGAAAGCACTGGAGCTGTTCTGCTCCAGCGCTCCAACCCCGAGGTGATCTGGCTGGAAGCAGATGAAAGGCGGCTGGCGAGGCATGGTGAATCACTCCTGTTGGGAGCCGTTCCCTCTTTCAGCAGGGACTGTAGCCAAGAGCTGAAGTGACTCACTGACAGCAGCATGGGCAGATGATGAGGCAGAGGATGGCACAACTCTAATCAATGCCTGTCATGGGGCCAGGCCATGTCAGGTCCGAGAGCACCCCTGGGGCAGGAGAACTGCAGCAGCATTCTTGGTGAGGCTGCCATTGCCAATGCTGTTGAGACTTTCTGGCTATCTTTTCTGCCTCCTAAAGCTTTATTTTCTCTTCCCTAGAGAGGAACAGGAGCTTCCAGAAAACCTGCCTCTCTAGCTGCGCCTTCAGCCCTACCCTGCCAATGCAGAGTGTTGAAAGAGGGAGGATGCGGAAGGGAAAGGGGAGCAAGAGTGAGAAAGTGAAGCAAGAGAGGGAGCAGGACTTAGAGGGGAGAGCACAGGGGGCAGGGGAGACAGGCTGCTGCCACTCAGCCCTGGAATCAGGTGGTGATGCAGAAAGGAGTGAGAGGATGGGCGGGGAGGCAGAGGAGAGCAGAAATCCAGCAGCAGGGACGAGCAGGGACATGGCTGTGGCTACGAGGCACTGGAGTCTGATCAGGCAATCAAGCCTGGTTAAGCTGTGCCCAGAGTTCCCTCTCCTCCAGGTGCTCACAGGGCCGCCACGAGGGGATGCAAGCACAGATGGGGGCTTGGCTGCTGTTTGTGTGATCCCTCCTGGGGGCTCCTGGCTTGACGTGGGCTGTGAAAATGCTCAGAAATTCCGTGCACCTTTATAGTGGTCTGGACAAAATTTACAGGAAGAAAAAGAGGCCCAGGAAAAGCTGTTTGCATGGTAGGTCCACACAAAGAACACTTAATCCTGGGCTTTGCTACCTGTCACAGTGCATTACACTCCCCTGCAGCTGACCCCCACCGTGGAGCAGAGCCGCTCTCCCGAGCAGCAGGGCTGCAGTCACAGATCTGTGTTTGTATTCAGGAGGGCTCTTTCCAAGACATCAGACAAATGGGGAACTCTGGGAGGTGGGGCTGAGAGTAGGCAACTGTCAAACCCTTTTATAGAAGGTCCCACAGGAATTTGTTTTCCTCCTATTTTTAAGTTGAAAAGGATCGAGTTTCACTGCAGGAAATAGTTCTTCTCCTCCTCCCTCCCACCCACCTTTCATTTTTTCTACAGCATGTTGGAAGAGCAGGCTGCTGTCTGCCTCAGGTTTCCAAGAATCAGGCAAACTGGAACCAGAGCACTTGTTATCTGCAGCCAAGGAAGCAAAGGGAGAGAGGCTGGAGAAGAGGTGCTCCTGTCTGCAAATGCTCAGAGCTTTAGGGTGCCTTTATTGGCGAGATGCACCCTTTCCCATCCCTTTTAATCAGGTTGAGATTGTAAGTGGGGTTTCAGAAGAGGTTTCTGTGAAGTCCTTAGAGAAAAAAATACTCATATCCATTGAAGCTGCCCTGCTTCTTCCCCAGTAGAACAACGTCACAGGAAGATCCTGGGGAGGGAGTGCAATAGCCCACCCTCAGGGAATGCCTTCTGCATTGTATCGCTTGCAGAGGTGGACATTTGCAACAGCACTCAAACACAGGCCTAACTCTGCATTCCTGCTCGAAACAAACACATTCAGTCCGTGCAATGACCTTAAAATCTCCACGTGCCCGGGCTCTGCTAACATCACAGCACAGCACAGATCCTGCACATTGATAAAGCTGCACCTTTTGCAGATGCAAAATGTGCATCCGTGCCCGGGGGCTCTGGGCAAGATGCGGAAGCCACCAGACTCAAACCTGCAGTTCAATACCCAGCCTATCACGGAGGATTTAGAGCAGGGGTCTGGTTAATGAACAACAGCCTGATGGACACCTTCTGATCCTCAGCATTCACAGCCCAGCGGTTGCTCACCCACTCCTTCCCCGTCCTGCTGATACTGATCAATTTTTCTCAGCAGGCACACCCACCCTCCCCTCACCTGCTCCAGCTCATTCCTCCTGTTTCCCTTCAGTGACACTACAGACAATGCCTCCTTTGTAGGTGCTTCTACACGCCTGGTGGGAAACCTATTGGAGACCAGCACAGTTCTATCAATGATCTCCTGTTTATTATTCCTCCTGGCATGGGATTTGCCATTACCCCTCTAGCACAGGCAATGTTTTCCATTCATCTTGTCTCAGGCAGTTGTTTGCTCGTTTGCAGCGGCGGGCTGCGGCAGAGACAAAGCTACAATTGATGGGAAACAGAAGGCCAGGCTGCTGCCAAAAGGGGGTTTCCTCAGGGAGATCCATAGTCTTAGGAATAGTTAATACAGTCTCTTCCAACAGTGCTTGTGCACACCTGTTAAAAAAGCTTTGCCTTTGGACCTGTCTTTCTGATGACCTTTGCTGGGCACCTGTTACTCAAACGCTTTTTAAATTCACATCCTTCCAATGCAACCAGTATTGGGTAAATAACTCCTCCTCACTCCACTGAAGCCAACGACTTACTCTAGAGTGTGCCAGAGGGCTGTCACTGGAGCAGGACAACCCCTCAAATCTCAGGGCCTGATATGTGTTGGTGTGGTTTCAAGTAAAGTCTGTCAGAGACTCATCTGCAGACCTATTTCGAGAAAATTTAGGTAGATGTCTGCTCTCATCATTTCTGTCAGAAGGGCACAAAATAACCAATTACATTTCCCAGGCATCGCAAAATACGAAAGGGCATTTTAGATCTAAAAATCTAACCAAGTTCTTGGGTTTTGCTCTGGTACAGAGATTCAGAAACACCCTCTCCATTCATGCTAACACTGTTCTAGCAGACATGGCCACTGCCCCAGAGCTGGGTGCGTTCCACAGATATAAAATTTGAATGGAGCTGAATCTTTCAGTTTTCCGTAAGTCAAATGTCACAATGAGAGTTGCAGTAGTAAAGTTGCTGATGTAACCACTCTTCTGCAAAATACTTTGGGACGAAAAGATTTCTGCTATTATTAGAGCCCTCTTCAGTCACAAAGGGGCAAGTAGGATGCTTTGCTCTGAAGTGTACATGGTGGAAACTTGGAGTCCTGAAAACTCAGCAAGACACACAGGACAAACTAAGGAGATCAGATTTGAGTTTGCAAAACAAACCCAGCTGGCAGAGGGAAGATGTGGATTAGAGCAGACAAAGAGTGAGAGTTCAGCTGGGGAACAGACCACAGCTATCCTGGAGGAAGAAAGAACTTTTCCAGCCCTCCCTTCCCAACACTTTCACTGCAAAGCCTCACAGATTTTGACCTAGAACTGCCCTCTTCCTCCTCCACTCCTGCATGGCCTGGCTGTCTGGGACATTATCTCAGCTCTGCTCAGATCCCACTGGGTTCTCTCTGCCTGCACCTCCCAGGCTCTGCTAACGAATACCTCGGAGGCAGAAGATGAAACCACCACGTTGTGGTTACTTCAGTTCCTTCCCTTTTGTTCACCTTCAGGAGCCAGCAGTGGCTCCTGGAAACAAATCACCCAGCCTGGCTGGAGCCTGCACCAGGGAAGGACCAAAGTCGTTGCTGTTCAGACACTACAAGTCCTGGACTCTCATCAGTAGAACAATATTGCTGCCTCAATCGCTCTGGTAAACCGACACACAGCCAAGAGCTGCTTGGCAAGATTCACATGCCACGAGCACAGGGTCAGTCCCTGTGCCCTCAAAAGAGCTGGAAGGGTGCTGCAGTCAAGCCCTTCGTATTTCACATGGGCTTTCCACAGAAGTGGGCACAGAGCCGGGTACAGCCCAGCAAGCCAGGGGCTACCACCATTTCAGTGGGCTGGGAAAACCGTGCACAGATGGAAAGAGTCCCTGGGAAGAAAGTGAAGAATTTAGCAAGTCAGAGAAAAGAAACAACAGAAAATGCTGCTGCTGGCTAAGCATCTTCATTCAGAAGTTATTTGTAAATACAGCTCCTGCTCCTACTGTGTTTCTGCCCCTTGGCATTACAGAGGAGCTATAAATACAGGTACTGATTATGCCAAAGTCTGGGGAAGGTGCTGCAGCCTGACTTCAAATGTGGGCTGGCACCCCTGCTGTGCAGAACAAGAATGTGCTGTTCCTCCACACAGGTCTCAACATTTCAAGCCAGACAGAGGGAACAAATGCCCACAAGACCTTTTTATTGTCAGGAGAGACTGGCAGGGCCTCATGTACATGCCTACAGCCCCAGAATGTCTTTCCATGAGCACTTCCAGCATGCAAACCGCAGAAGAACATTTTCATCCTTGGAACAGCATTGTGGCAGGAGATGGTCCCGAGGAGGGATGTCCAGGCTCGGCTCACAGCACTGCCCAACCCTGAGCACAGTTTGTTTTTCTTGCAGGAGAAGGTAGGCAGTGAGGGGCTGGATCCTCTCTCCAGTTCGACCTTCGGAGCATCCACACAGTTCAGCGTTGCTGGAACCAAATGCCAGCCTTGCAGGGGGAATGGGATCCCCGTGGGATTTGTACGGGCACTTTGGAGCAATTCAGGTTACCACCATGAGCAAGAACATACCTGTAAGTGGCAGGGGCAGAAAAATGGGCTTTTGTGTGCCTGCGTGCGTGCAGTGGGTTCACACTGATAATGCTGTCTGGATTTGCAACTGTCTAGACAATGGGAAAATGAGCATCATGAAACTGGATAGTTTTGTGAAATGCTCAGCCAAATATCTGGGAAATATTTTTGTAATGGTTCTCCTCAGAGGGAGATATGAGCCTGAGCTGTCCATTAGAGATGCAGCTCTTTTGTCTTGCATTCTGGTGAGGGATGGAGGGGTTTTACTGAGCCTGCCGGGCCTCGTCTGCCATGGTTTCCAGCCAGACACCGGTGCTACTGTGGAGGAAAATAAGCCCACAGCACAACCATGGCAAATGAGCTTTCTATAGGCTGGAGCTGCTGCTTTTCTGGCACGGAAAGGGAATCTCGTCCTAAGAGCTAGAGGCTAGGACTGCATGAACAGTGGTTTATCTCTGGAGACAAAAAACTAGATTCCAGTGTCTCCCCAGCCTGTTCTACAGCCTGCAGTTAAGTCCAAAGGATTTCTGGGCTGCAGGGTAAGAGCTCACCGAGAGCAAACAAAACTCATTCTGATTTTGTTCACAGTGTGAACGGTGACAACCAAGGGGCTGGATGCAAAACACAGAAGGAATTTTAATGCAGGAGCTGAAGCTGCCTTTGGTCAGTTTTACAGAGAACTTGCATGTTCATCTGTGAGGGACTGTGGGATGTGTCTGGGTACTGTTCAGCAACAGCTAAAAGAGCCCCTTGGAAGAGGGCTGTGTTGTGGCATGGGGTTCTCAAAACACCAGACCTGCTAGTCCAAGGAAGGAGAGCCCAGTGAGGGTGGTTCTGGTAACACAGCCAGAGACACACGCTGGTGCTAACCAGAAAGTGCCAGAGCATCAGATTCTTGCTGGGATATGGGCAGCCTGGCTGAGTAGGGCTTGAAGCTGATGCACTTGTGCAGAACACTCACAGGAGGGAACTTAAAGAGAAGCCAGAGCAGAGGATGGAGCTGGCAGCCTTTCCTGTGGCAGGGGGACACCGCTGATCCACAGCCAAGGAGGTAAGCTGCAACATGCAGGAAACAATTGACACACGTGGTGTTTTCAGCCAGGTCTCTGTGTGCCCTGGGAGGTGCATGGTAAGAACCAGACGAGACACTGGGGATAGAAACAGGTGTCCCTCTCTGTCAGGGCACAGCTCAGGCTCTCAAAAAGGCTAAAAGAGACAGGTTGTGGGGTGTACCGAACATGAGAAGCTTCTTTCACTGATCCCATCACGGCTTTTGGCAGTCTGGAAGGTAGAAACCAATACCTGCTTATTACAGTTAATCTGGCCTAGCTGAAGTTGTTCTGACTCTCAGAGACAGCACAACAGAGAATGCTGGGTTCTTTAAACAGTTGTCATGAGAACTGTACTCCACGTCACTCTTCTGAAGTCAGCAGAAAAAAGCTGACTAAGATGAAACCAGTCATCAGGGGGATCAAAATCTGAGCTGAGCCGGTCCCTTTTAAGGAAATGATGAGTATTTGGCCTGTGTGCTTAAATGCCTCAAAACCAATGGCCACCTTGGGGAAAAAGCTCTTGGCTCCTTCACTAGCCCTGATTTTGATGAGGTGACCCAATACAGCAAGACGTGTGATACAGAGCAGCACCATAAGAGACACAGTCTGGATGCAGAAGCTAGGCCAGAAGTGAAACAAGTAAATACAATCTAGTGCCCAGTTGGTTTGCAGTACTTGGGGTGAGCTCAGTGGTCCCAAAGTGTTGTACTTTGATTAGCCCTATATGCTCAGGATTCTAAAGAGGAAGGCAGTTTTGCTCTTGAGATAGTGCAGAAGCAGTTCAGAAAAATAAAAGCCTCTGTTCTCCCATTTTATGTCAGAGGGAGATACTAATTTAATACCCTTCATATCCTATTGAAACAATTTCCTACCTATCACAAAATAACAGCACCATAAAGTTAACATTTTTGTGCTGCAGATTCTGTTGTTTGACTTTCCTGAGCTATTTCCTTGCCCCCATCCATCACAACCCTGACTGGATAATTCTACCCACCCCCCCCTCCAGTTTTTGTAGAAGTAATCTTTTGAGTTTTGTGAAGTTGATCTTGGCTCATGGCACACATCCCACATCTGTTTTCCTAGGCCTTACTGTTTGACTCAGAATGATTGCATTTTAACTTCATCCCCCCACTGCTACTGTCAAGTGTAAAACCCAAACTAAGCACTCCCACCACCCCCAGGGCGTACCTGATGTCTGGGGAGGCACATGTCCCCTCACCTCCTGGTACTGAACAGTGAGAGGTTACTGTAAGAATGCTGTCTGCTTATTTATTATTCTTTAAGATGATATGGCGTGAACTGACAGCATAGGTTAAATACAATTATTCTGTATGAGTGAGTTTTCAAAGCTCTCCTTTTGGTTCTTATCCAAGATCCTTAAAAGCACATCATTAAGGATAAGCATGCACACAGAGCAGTGGGATGTGACATTCTTAGACTTGTCATGTTGGTTTTTTGCTACCTTTTGAAATCGAAAGAGAGAGAAACTGCCCATCCCTGTTCTTGGGCCAGCTGCCACACACTTCCAGGAGACTTTGGACCAAAGACCTCACTTCTGCATGTTTGAGGTGAGTGGGCAGAACCATCCCCAGGTACTGCGAGACACAAACTTTCAGGTGGAAAATACTTGCCGAAAAGCTTGGTCTCTCACAGACTTTCCCAAGTTGAAACTTTTAAAACTCCTCACCCTCTTTGAAAACCGTAAGCTCTTGGCTTCTTAGCACCTCACTGAATTTCAACAGGGGTGATTGCAAGAGAGAAATGCTGAGTTCAGTGAGGCAACATCTACATTTGAGATGGGATATGGTCACACAAGAGCACATCTGTTGGGCACGCAGTCAAAATCTCTGCTGGACCTCTGCTGATTCATGACCTTCAGTTGAGTTTGGTTAGATATGTCTGGGCTGGATATGCTTCCTACCAGTCTGCATCTGGTAATAGAGTTAATAAATACTTCTTTCAGCATCATCTTTCCTGTGGTATTTTGCTTAGTCTAATTCTGCTACTAGGCAGAACTCAGAAATGCAGGAATCTGCAAGTTAGAGGGGAGGGGTTTATCCCAAAGCCAAACAGTAAATCCAACAGGACACATGAAGGCCAGGGGTTAACAGCAGCTCCATGCCAGGATACCCCCCTATCCCAGCTCTGAGCACTGCAGAGTTCTGCCCATCTCTGCTTGGTTCATCCAAGAGCAGGATGGCTACAGAGCTGAAATGGTGACACATCCAATAAAAACAAAAAGGAAGTGAAGAGGTATTTCCAATGCTGTTAGTTGGTAATTATTCTGAAGAATGAACAATAAGGGAAATACCTTTCACAGGGGCACATCACTGTGATTTGGGAAAAAAAGGTAAACTTTGAAAACTCCTGCATAGCTCTCTGGTTGCAATTAGGAAACGTTAGCTCAGTCAGGCATGGAGTGCTTCCTTGCCAACGTCCGAGTCTTGTTTTGTCTCTGATTATTCCACATTCTGCTTTTAAGAGACAGCTCATGTTTGATGTTACTGTGTCAATATATAAGGCTAAATTCTGTCCTGGCATATTCTAACCATTGGGAAAAAAAAAGAAAAAAAAGGGAGAGTGTGTGATTTTTTTTTTACTGGCAGATTGACTGAAGATGATAATTCTTGGGTTTGAGCTGCACATTTTAAGCCATGTGACTTTTGCCTTCGTTCTTCACAGATCTCCTGAAATGCTACACTGGCAACAAAGTTTGAAAGCTGGACTAGGAACAAGGGTCCATCTTCCTTGCTTTCATCCTTGGAGTCCTTCTCTGAGCTGCTGGGCTTGCTCTGAGCTCTCCAGCCCACTGCAAGGTATAATGGGAGCGTAAGGGTATAAGGAACTGTGTTAGTTCCTCATAGCTCCTCACTCCATAAGAAAGCCTGGGGTGGAATGCAAGCACTCCTGTCAGAACATGGCAAACTATCAGGCAGAGCAGCTGCATCTCAACATATCCCTCTAGACACGCTGCTGGCCACGGCAGGGAAGAGTTTGGAGAGGTGGGCTGACATTTGGAGGCATTTTAGTGCAGCACAACACACCAGGCCTCCCTGGAAGAGAGCCCTCCTCACCTCACCTGGCCCAGAGCTCCTTGTGTCCCCTTGCAGCTGGTGTCCCTTGGAGGCAGGAGGGCTCCAAGTCACACTGCTGCTGTTACAGACTGTTCTGCTCCATCTTACTCATTCCCTCGAACTTCCTACAGTCCCTCCTTTCCCCACACCCAAAATAATGATCCTAGAGAATGCAGGCGCATCTTGGAACAACTAAAAGACTCTTAAGGCTTTGTAAAAATCAGGTCCAAAGTGAGAGCAACACATTTGCAACGATCACCTGAGCACAGCACTACAAAAAATACCAAAAGCAAGAGAGGTGAACATTGCTTTTTTTAAACTACAGATGGGCTGCATTAACCACAAAGGAAACCCAAGGAGAGCTCGTGTCTGGAAGCAATGAGAAACATTTGCATAACACGCACTGGGCATTTAGTTCTAGCAGGAGGTGCTCGAGACCTCCTTGGTCAATGGGAGTGCAAAGCCAGAAAGTCTCTCCCTGAAGAGGCTGGAAGCACTTCCTCAGGGAGGAAGGTGAGTCAGTGTCCCACCACAGGTACCATTTCACCTTTCACACAGTCAACCCGATTTCCAGGTGACCCCTGCAGTGCATGACAACCATTTCTGAACACCAGAAGCAGATAACACAGAAGAAATTAATATAATCCAAACAACTCCAGAAAAAGCTTTACCTCCTAAGCCTGTGCTGGAATTAGGGCACACGAGTGCCCTAAGTGGTGGTACAACCACCGAGCACAGAGCAACACCACAGGCTGAAAGCTGCAGCGGTAGAAATGTGCTGGTGCAGCAAACCCAGTCCTGCTCTCTGCACTAGCCCACAGGTTGCCAGCAGAGTTTCTCTCCACCACTGTACAGTGCATCCCTCCCACGTGCTGAGGTTGAGGTTGCAATAAATCCCAACTGTTCTCCACTGCAGGCATCGCTCAAGTGCTGATGGCTACATCAAGAGAACTCAAACAAAGCCACCCCACAAGTCATACTCATTTATCCACTGTCTCACCCCTTTTTTGCTTCAGAGGAGGACATGACTAAGAATGGACACATCAGTGCAGTAACAGGATCATCCAAAGCCACGTCCTCACACGCTGCTGCCACGTGTCACATCAGGGCGCAAACCTTCCCCTTTAACATAAATAACAAGGGCCTGTGTTTTTTGGAGCAAGGGGAATGTGGCTGAGATTCTTCCTTTGCTGACACACCACAGTGCTAAGCTGCTGTGGCAGGCACCAGAAGGAACAAATGTAAAGTCGAAGGCATTATAATCTAAGGAAGGGCTGGAGAAACCCAAACTGAGATGTCATAAAAACATAAGCCAGAATTCCTTACCCTTGTAACCAAAAAGAAACTATCGATATGCCAGTTTCCACCCATAAATAGCTATAGTTGAGGGTCTGAGTTTATAAAACATTGAATGACTTACCATGTGTTGCACTGGATGGTTTTGGTCGGAAGTCCACAAAGGATCTCTTAGACAGCAATTTCTCCTGTTGAGACAAAAACTCAGAGGTAAAAATTGCCTTGCCAAGCCCCTTAGATAAGCACAAAGACACATTGTTTTAAATCACGGGAGAGCAGAGTGTGCTGGAACAAAGCAAATACAGACTCTTGGGGTGTTTAGACTACAGCCTGTCTGCCTTTTTCCAAGTTGGGTCGAATGAAAAAGCAATTTACAGCGAGTTCAGGATTACTGCAGTCATGCCAGAGAGTCCCAGCTGCACAGTGAGTTGTTTAACCTGGGACAGCAGCTCGTTTACAGGTAAAGGTTCCAGGTGTTTACAAGGCAGTGTGGTAGCGAGGAGCTGGCTCACAACAACTGGCTCCTGATCCTGTTTTCCCCCATCTCCTCTGTGGATGCTCGAGCCCCTTGCAAATGGGTCCTGCTGCACGGCCTGCCTTCATCCAGCACAGCTTTATCCCTGAAGATGTGGTGGGGATGGGCATGGCCAGCAGAAGATATCCCAGGTTTTCCCTGGCCCTGTTTCCCTGCCAGGGATTTGCTTAGTTCCCGTGCCCTGAGCACCTTATTCGCCACAGAAAGAAGTCCAACATCCAGGTTTTAAACTTGTAATTCCCTGGACTAGAATTGATTGGTGGAGGTATGCAAGAAGTATGGAAAAACAGTTCAGGCACTTCAGATTCTCCGTGCTGGCTGCCAAACAGATCAGTCCTGCTGACCTCTGTGGGATGGGTGGGTTGCCTTTGTCACAGAGGACTCCAAAGCAGGCCCAGTTTGAAGAAGGGGAGATCCAAGGTTGGCCATGAAGCTGGGAAAATGGATTATGGCACAGACTTTCTCACTGTGCACAGTGCTGGGGGTAAACAGAGACTCTCGGGAATTAGGCTGAAGTTCTCCTTCCCCAGGGATTTTGATCACTCTGGGACATACCCTCAGGATATTGGCCAAGCTTGTTAAAACAAACATGGGGAAGCTCCTTGAGGCAGGACCCCCAACTTCCCAGCTCCTGAAGGTCTCAACCCAGCAGTTAAAAGGCAGGAGGGGAGCACACAGCAGTCGCTTTGTGTGACATGGAGGGCTGAGGAAATTTGAAAGACAAATGATTCAAAATAAAAAGCAGTGCAAAAACAGATTAGGAAACTACTGTGCCGTGACTATTAATGAAGCGATAGAAAATATCAATCACTCCCTGGCCTCTGAAGCTTGCTGTGAGAGAAGAATTAGGAGATTTTATGTTCCAAGTACCAGGAAACCACAGGGCCCTGGTGCCTAGTTTTCAAAAGAACACTGAATCACAGGGAGGAAAGCAGAGTGCTGCAAAGAGCCAAGGGCAGAGTTTAAAAATAGCAGCTTTCAGTTTTGCTGCTTTTTTCTTCTTCTTAAGTGCCTGGATATAGGATCATGTCAGAGGGTGGATAAAGAGAGCAGACCAGCCCCTGTGGAGAGAGAAGTGTTCCTGAATGAAGTACTGCCAGTCGGGGGTTGTGGGCTGCTCATTTTGCACTCCGGCTCTCCCCCTCAAAGGAACCAGTCTCTCCTGATCCTCCTGTCTGCCCAGCACAAGAGAAGGGCACTGGGGAGCTTTTCAAGCCCATCAGTGTGTGCAGAAGCCGGTGCACATGAGCAAAGCCAGGGGGCTGAATGTGTGATCCAGCCAGAACCATCCCCTTCTGGACACACTCAGGGCCATGGCACACTCATGGCATTAAGGACACTTTTGAAATGCTGTGCAAGGAGTGGGATTTACTGAGATGTTTGTGCTGATGCTCCAGGTCTGTGTGCAGGGAGAAAGCACGTCTGGCTGCTGTACACTGGCAAATGTGCTAAACCAAGAGAAAGGATATCTGAGTTCTGATACTGCTCACATTTCTCCAGCCCTCAGACTCTGTACTATGCACCTCTTGAGAGACCAGAGTCACAGCACCTACCAAAGGAACCACATGGAGAAGTTGAGTGTTGGGACTTTAGACAGGCAAAGGAGACAGAGAAGCATCTCCTGAAATGGACGGTAAAGTTTTAGGTCATGCAGTGGAGTAACAGTGATGGTTTTAAGGCAGAAATGGGCAGGGTCTGCAGAAAGAAATGAACTCTCATCCAAACGGATTGAAAAACAGATACGTCCTTAGGTAGCTGATCTCAGAAGACAAAGCTCTGTGCTTGCAGAGAGGCAGGATGCCCCCTTGGGCCTTTGCTTTGGCTGTGAAAAGAGAAGAAGGGCACAGCTGATGCTCTGGATAAGGCTGTCTGCATCTGCCTCTCCGGGGAAGTCTGCTGTGTCTTATGACTCACTGCTCAGAGGATGCTCTCAAATCTACAGAGGAATAATTCGTGTAATAAGGGCAGCAAGTGCAGGGAGCCACATAAAATCCCTTTTCCCAATTAAGCAAGCAGAAACCCAAACCCTTTCCCCCAGCCATCTCAGGGACAAAACAGGCGAGTTTTTCACTGCAATAAGCTATGATTGAAATGGAAGGTGGGGGAAGAGAAATACTGGCTCTGACACTCGGTTAATAGGAGTACACAAATCACTTCAACTGCTACCGGCGCATTGCGAGGTTGACTCATTGCAAGTTCAGTTTCTCCTGTCACCAGCAAGGACTTCCAGGCTCTGGTGTGGACAACAACCACAACAACACTCACAAAAAATCAAGTACAGTTTAAAAGCAAAAACCTTGTATAGATAATTATGCTGACCGAGTCCTAAAGGAACATTGTAACTTTACAAATATGCAGAAAAATCCCAAACATCTGGAATCCGAAGTATTTCCTTGCAAAGGAGTTTCCACTGGAATGCCATCTGTTCTTGCTGTTATTTGAGATAGGCTGCTGACACAACCAACTGGACTCCAGTGACCTGCGTGGCACAGAACTCTTCATTCCTGTGGCTCATAAAAGAACCCAGTGGTGCCACAGGCCAGTGTAATTGCCATGTCACATGCACAGATTGCTAAGCAGACAACCTCCTCCTTTCAGGGAGATAAGGAGCCCCACGTGTCCTAGAGATGCTCCAGGAGACACCCAAAGTTCCTTGCTCTTGCCGTGCTTGAAAAGCACCAAGCCAGAATGTATGAGGAGCAAATCCGGTGGTGCAGTGTCCTGCCCTCCGAGCAGAGCTGAAAGCTTTTATTATGTGAGAAAATCTTTAAAGCACAAGCTCAGATCCAGTTCGTCCAGTGCTTCCCTCAGCCTTGCAGGTACGAAAAGCTCCTTCAGCCCAGCTGGCCTGGGATTTTCCCTTGCTCAGCTTTCAGTGGAGATCAGTGTGACTGCTGACAAGAGCAGTGTAGAAATGCCCTATAATGCAGCCCTAATGGTAGAAGAGCTCTCGCCAAATTGCCACTCCAATGACTTCCTTGTAGTTTCTGCACCTCTAAAAGACTGACCAGCCCATGGCAAAACTGTCATCCCAATACAGGGAGGCAATTCAGAACAGGAGCAGGACTCCATACGATATTCCCCTCTTTTAAATGTAGATATTGCAGCAGATTGCAAAACCAGGTGGCTTTTCCTCTGAGAATATATACCAGGGAGCATTCTAAGAAGCAGGGCCAAGATGAATTAACCAGATCAGCTACAGTAAACTCACTGTAAAGTACAGGAAACACGAAGCACTGCATTTTCTCATTTGTGGCTTGGAAGACAAATTTGCCATTGAGCTTCTTTTGGAGAGCAGTAGGGGAGGGCTCAAAGCAACACGCTGCTGCATCTTCATCTACCACTGCACCCTCCCAGCACAGACCTCCGGACTTCCTTGTAGGTTTTAGCCCTCAGCAGTTGTGAAGTACCAACAAATGCACATACTCAAGCCTGGGGAGTTTTCTGTTTTTCATCTGGAAGATTTCAAAAGGTTTCACAAAGGCCAAAATGAAAAGGCATTTTGGATGTTTCCTAGACAAAACCTTGTTGTTTCCATTCTGCAGGAAGAGCTGACACTTTAAAAGACAACCAACCAACCACAGACACTGAGAGATGGTGCAAGACTTCTTTGAGTTTGTCTTTGCCAATGCTTTGACCTCGCCACAGCGACCAGACAGAGCTTGCTGAAAAGTTCTCAATACTTGGAAAAATAGTGGCACCACTCTACCACTCTCTCATCCAAAGCAATGCATGAACACATTGTACTTCTGGAACAATTCTGGCCCTTGACTGCATTTTGGGGCCATAAATGCAGACAGCAGTGGAGGGGGCACATGAGAAGAGTAGAGGAAAGCTGGTGGTAATGATGGATAGTATTTTTTAACAGAGTTCAGTGTGGCTGCTAAAAGGAGCAAACCAAGCACAGGGAACACTGCATCATGCTCATGTTTCCCAGGTATTGAGAGCAAAGACATGGATGTCCAGCAGTGAAAGTCAGTTCAGGCATGCTTTGACGCAGGAGAATTCTCACATCCCAGCCTGATCCCAGAATAACCAGTGGCAAAATCCTTTTTGTAATGGGCCCAGAGGTTTGGATCATATTAATGCCAGCAGACACTTGACCTGGATGTCTTGCCAGCTCCCAGGTTCATGCTTTCCTCCTTTGTTCATTAGATATTTGAAGCAACAATATCTAATTCCTCCCCTGTTTTCAAGAAAAAAAATCCCCTTGAGAGGCTTTCTCTGTTCTCTTCCCAGTTACACTTCCAGCTGGTTTTTGCCTTTGCATTGCTAGTTCTGTGCAAATCCAGGTCAACTCTGAAAATAAACCCCTGGCATTTAAAAAACCTTCCACTCTGATTTTTAGATGGAATTTTGAACCTTTCCAAAGACATTCTTGTGATTGGCCACGGAAATCCTACAGATCATCCTGTTTCTAGCACTGGATTGGATGAGAAGTTGAAGCATAAATTTGCCAGGTGATATAAACTGTGTTTTCCACATATACATGCATTCAGATTAGTTCTCTGCTAGCAACAACTCAGCAGCAGTAAAATTGGCTATAAAACTCCATCATCAGGTATTCTGGAAGCCAAATCTCCGAGGTCTTAAACAAAATGACTGCCTATTGCCCAGGCCTACAGAACAAGAGCAAATTACTGCGAGGAGTTCACTTCATTATCCCTGCACTGGATGAGCTGGACCAGCATGAAGGCCCCAGTGTCAGGCATTGCAAGGCAGCCCCTGCCCTCGGGAATTTGAGATCTAAACCAGACAAAGCAGAGAATAGTCCTGAATTGCCTTTTCCTAGGCTGGAATATTTCAGATGAATAAAGCTGCAGGTTTTGGCAGGCAGTATCCGGCTCCGAACAATTTGCTTTGTATCCAGATTGCTTAAAAGATACCAGGGTGGATTCTTCCCATTGATTTTGTTTTGGGAAGAGTCCCAGGTCTTTGATTTAACTCCATCTTTTGATTGCACATTATAACTCTGCCAAACAAATATCCATCCAAAGGAACAGCACTACCTCCAGCAGATCCTTTGGGACCTAGGCTAATGCCAGCGGAGCTCAGGCACCTTCTGCTCTCGTTTCTCCTCCAGGGCCACGCGGCCACCACGATCCAAATGGGAAACAACACTTTGTGTGCACTCAGGAGCAAGGCTGAGGTACCACAGTTTTGATGTGATGTCGACACGGCCCACGCCCGTACTCCTGACAGGGCTGGAGCCCCGGGAGCCTCCCCCAGGAACCCAAAACACCTCTCATGTCTCATTTCTGCCTCAATTCTACTGAGGATTTTTCCCGCTGCGCTTCGCGTGGAGCAATATTTTAAGCAAATGCTGATGACTGGAGAGGCAAGTTAAGGGGAGGCATCTAGTAGCTGGAAATCAGGTCCATTACACTGTATTAAATATTAAGCTCAGTGTCGTAAGCCAGACAATTGCATACTGAATTAATAATGTTATTTATTCCATTTAGGGGATTATGGAGGACACTTAATCATCCTGGCATTTTAAATCAGAGCTGGCATCAACAGCTCAGCTCTAAGAGTATTTTACGGAGACACAGAGATGGATTGAGGAGCTGGAAGTGAAGAGAGTGCAAATGTGTGAAATACAGCAGGTTTGGTAATAATAAAGTTCTATGGCCTTGATTGTTCATTTGGATACTAATGCTCCAGCAACGCCTAAGAAAGCACAAGCAAGTCCCCAAAGATAATCTTGAGCTGGAGCTTCTGTAGCATCTGAAGGAACTTAACTTCTTTTCTTTTTGTAGAAGAGTTACAAATTTAAAGAGTTACAAGCAAAACCCAAAAGTATCTGCTCTATCAAAACATGAAAATGTCATGGGAAATTCTGAAGCTTTTTTTTTTTTTTCTTTTTGGCAAAGTGTAGATAAAATAATAAAAAGATCTGAAGATGAAAAAAATATATTGATACAGCTGTCTGCAAGCAGTTTTAAATTTTTTTTTTTTCCTAAACCCAGAGTGGTCAATTATTTTTCCAGACTTCAACACTGAAAATCAAAGAAATTTTTGCAGGAAGTTTCAGCAGTAGGAATCCTACCTTTTTAAATACAGGTATTAAATTATTTAAGAGGTCCAATTAGGACACCCAAGGTATCTCCCCTCTCATTATTCTTTCATTTTTTTTACTTCCTAATTTTGGGCTCTCTGATTGCCATCTTTTTCAGCCGTATGAAGAAATGGCTCCCCAGGCATCATGCAAGAATCCACATTTTTCCCCATCACTCAGCAGGAACACCCTATCACTCCTTAGGCACATTTCTCAACCTTAATCACCTCCAATTGCTGTCGGTTCTAAAATTCAGTCTACTGGAGAAAGAAATAACTGCTCTGCCGTTTCCTGCAGCTCCGATTTTCACGCCTTTCATGGAACAATTTCATTGACTTCACAGGAGCCTATCTGGATTTACACCTGTGCAAAAACGAGGCAAGAAAACCTGACCCTTGGTGTGGAATATCAGGTTCATAAGTGCGTTCTGTATCTCCAAGAATCTCCCCATTTGCAAAGGTGAACAGCTGTTGCTATAAATCAGATAGTCTGAACCAGCCATTAGAACTTCATCCAGATGATCTGTTTAAAATATACAAAGGCAACGTTTTGGAAATAAAAAATCTACCCTCATGTCCTCAGGGACACCTTCTGTTGGAGAAAAATCTCATAATTCAAGGCTAAAATTAGTTCCCTTTAATGCTCTTTCAGGAGAGCCATGATACTCAAGAGTAACATCGCCTTGCAGAGGCCTGCTAGATGACTTAAGGGATTCCAAACATCTGGTAATTTGGTAAATACTGCATTGGAGACATCTAACATCTTTTTCAACTTCTCTGTGGGTGTAACTCTTCGCTGTTAGCTGGAATGGCTGTATCTGGTTCAGTTCCCATCGACCATTTTCTGTTTGAATAGGAAACACTTGCTAAAGTGTGGAAACAGCTGGCAGAGTTGGCCGTGTACGAACAAAACACGCTCTTGTTTCTGACCACAGACTGGCCTTTAAGTTCCAGCTGGGATTGCCAAGGGCTCTTCTTGGCTTTTTGGATGAGACCAGGTCACCCAAGATGTACAAGCTGGCTGTGTTAGGGGTTGGTTCTTGGAGCACAGCGCTCACTGTCAGCCAGCAGGGATAAAGCTTTGTGCAAGTAGAGGGGAGCAGGATGAGCAGCCCCATTTTATTAGCTGGAGAACGGAGGCACAGGAAGATTAAATTATTGGCCTCTGGACATCTCCCAGTGAGAGAAAGAGAGTCATGTATCTTTTTCAGACAGAAATACCGACATGCAAGTGTTTTCCACACAGCACTCAGCAAGCAGGACAGGCTGCTGGGCCGAGGGGACAGGGCTGCTGCTGCTGGGGACAGTGTTCATACAGATCCCTGTGCTCCAGGGTCCCTTTGGCACCCAGCTTCCCTGGGACACCAGGAACCCACATCATCTGCTGCTCATTAGGAACTCCCAGCTCCCTGATTACACACAGCACGTCTTCTGCTCTCACACACACCAAGAGCATAAGATGTAGCTAAAGGGGCGAGATGGTCGGTCAACCCTGCACTGAGCACTGAGTGATCACCTGTTCCCAAAGCAGCAGTTTCCTCTGCCTTCACCAGGACCCTGCTTAGTCCTGAATGGAAAGGCCAAGTCATGTATCACTGTTCTGATGGGCTTTGTCATTTGTCTTTCTCAGGGTTCTGGAGTGTCAGACATAACAAGGACATGAGGAAACCAATGAAACACAGACAGAGCTCTACCCTGAACCCCCAGACAGTCACACAGAGGAACAAGCTCAGCTCCTCTCACTCAATTCCTTATGCTCTTCTGAGACCACGAAAAGGAACTTTAGGATATGCTGGAAGGGATGAAGTATTAACTATCAAAAACTAGACTGAAGTAACTGAGAGCCTGCATTATTTTCTCTTTGATGTATACTTATGTAAATTCATATAAATATGCTTAAATGTAACCTGTCTTCAATTCTAGCAGAGCTTATTAAATCTATTTATGCGAGACAAGCGAGGCTCCATGGAATGCCAGGAACTCCCCTGACATTTGCCTTCCCACTTAATGTGATATTCTATGATTACACATACCAGAGCCTTTCATTCAGGCATTTTAATTTACAAATACTTTTTACATTTCTTAACGCCCCTGTGGACAGGCATTAAGAGTCCACTTTGTTCAGGAGCAATCAATCGAGGTGCAGCAAGGGCAGCCTGTTTTGCTCCAGATCACGCACTGAAATACCAGCAGAGTTTGGAGAACTCCTTCCATGTCACTCAGAAACACAATTTCCATCAGGAGCAGACACGTTCTCTTAATGCTGGGCCAAATGCTCTGAGCAGAGGTGCACAGGGAAAGCTTAGGAGCAGGCAGGCCATAGGAGGGACATCAAGACTAACGTCCCCAAGCCGGCCACAGCGAGGACACCCATCACCCCTCCTTTGCCAAGGTCACTTACCAAGCCAGAGCTGCTCTCCGTGGTGTAAATCTGCCAGACATTTCTCTTCCCAGAGCCGAGTTATCTGCTAAGGGAGAAGAAGGTATTACTAAATGGCAACAACTCAGTCTCCCTACAGCAACTTGCACACTTCCATGCAGTCCTGACTCCTCAGAGGAATGGCAACCCACTGTTTAGGCTCATCTTTTCTTGTTAGCTCTATTATTTCTAGGGTTTTAAACGTCCTTTAATAATGAATTGCTTCTTTCACAGTCCCCGAGATGAGGTCTGGATAAGTCCAGTCTTTCAGGCTGGCAGAGCTGAGAGAAGCCTGCCCAGCCTGATGAGTACCAAGGAGCACAGGTTCCAGTGGGACTCCTACCAGAGCCAGCCACAGGACACCGACTCCTCTGCTACTGGGCCTCCAGGTAGTCTCCATCACCCCCTAAACACTCAGCAACGCTTCAGCTACCAACTGCAGTCCTTAAAAGCGATACCTAAGGAGAGACTCCCCTTCAAACCCTGTTTTCTAACAAGGAACACACAGCTTTCCAGGCAGGAGCTCAGCTCCCAAGGACACCTTTGCCTCACACCTGCAGGACACGAGCCCTTGGTGGAGCCCGGCTGCCTCTGGCAGGCAGGTGACACTTTCTCTGTCAGACTTCAAGTGAAGTGCAAAAACTCTTCGTGGCAGAAACCAGAGACACACTGCACATCCAAACCAAGCTGTATCTGCATTTCTTCCTGTTTTCTTTGTAAGTGGAGTGTAGTTACACACACAAGGAAGCCCCTGCCCTACCTGGGTTAGGAGAACACCTCCAGCTTTGCACTGGAATTACCCAGGAGAGGCGCGTCAAGAGGCCTCTCTTGAGAGGTCAAATTCAGGTAAACGAGCCCCATCTGTGCTGCTTTAGGGCAACAGAGCACCGACAGTCCCCAGGTGTTAGAAACAAACCACCTACTTCGCTTTTGCTTGGGCTTTATAGTGAGAGGGTGACCTGGCTGCAGAAAGGAGATAAAACCCAAGGTGATCTGGGCTGCAGCAGTGAAATCTGGGAGATAAACAGCCCTGGGGATAGCTTGGAATGAATCTTGCACCAGCATTTTTGTTTGTAGGCCTGTTCCTTGCAATGTTTTAGTGGGATAAACCCCAAACTGCCATCCCTCCATGTAAATAAAGGGATTTGTCGTAAAGCTAACAGATCCTGCTCTGAAGTAGTTCCCCAGAATATGAAGTGACAATGAGGTGCCTAAGAAAATAACTTTCCCACTGCCTGGGAAAAACCATTCCTAGGATGGTAACTTTCCAGCTGTGATCAATATGGGCTTCGAGAGAAAACAGGGGCCTGAAAGACTCTGTGTATGGTCTGCACAAGGAGAACAAAGGCAACAAATAAAACGGAGGTATTTGTAAAAGGTCTGTGTCTTACCCCCAATTATCAGCTTAAAGGTAGGTTGTTGGAATGGTTACAGCCAGCCAGTTGCTCTGTGGGAATCTCACACACATCTGGCAGACAAGGAGCTGTAAACCAGTGCTTGTTGTAGCCTTTGGCCACCCAGGAGATCATCCTGAGGGTCCATCGTGCATTCCCACAAATTCTTCAGGTGCTGTTCTCTGGCTGCCCCATCGCTACAAAAGGTGACTGAGATTTTTTTGTTCCGATGCTTTTACAGTGGTATTGTGCCCAAAAGGTTGAAGCAGAGAAACATGAGCCTGTGGCCTCCAAAACCCTGGGGCTCCAGCAGAGTTTTTGCAGTTCATTTACACTGAGTCAGGATTTGCTGCCAGGTTTGAACCCCCACTGCCTCCCACTGCTACCCTTCTGGACACACAGCTTTCCCCTACAATTTCCCCCATCCTTTCCCATGGGCTTGTGAGAACAAAAAAGCTCATGTTTGACAATTGCTCCACACAGAATCATTAGGTGTGATCACGGAGTCCAGTGATGGAAACCATTTCCCTCATGGGTCAGTCCCACTTTCCTGGCCCAGCCTGCCACCTCCCCTCTGCTACTGACTCCGCAAGCTGGGCAGAAAACGATTGACAGTTTTTAAGAGCTGCATTCTCACAAAACCAAAGTTATGATGGACAGAGAGAAAGAACGCTCATTTCATGAAGAAATGCACTGACAGCTCTTCCCCCCTTGTGTCACTTCACCGACTCCAGGGCAAAACAGCACTGAACATGGATTCATCCATCCAGGGGAAAACAAGGCTTCCTTCAAATCCTCTTTTATTTACTCCAGTCAGCTGTGCCGAGTGTATCGATTCAATCAGCTATTTCCTTAACCATAAAACCAGATGTGCGCCGTCACGGCCCATCTACGGGGACTGAATCCCTGCCATTTAGAAATGCAGAATAAAAATAAAAGATCCCAAGAAAGCTGAGATATGCTGATGTTTGGAGCTCTCCGTTTCCTAGGTAAATTGCTTTCTTTTGAGTCACATTTATTTTTGTTACCTCCAAAGAAACGCTGTTTTAGCCGCATTTCTTGGAAACAGTGTTGAGATCTAATGAGTTGTTACTGATGTGAATTCTCAGGGTGGAGAATAGAGGGAATGGAGTATTATCTTTGCTTCTGGGCATCAGCAACTTCTGCAAGCAGTGTGGTGCAGTGCATACCATTCCTTGCTGAGGCAATTAATTACCTTGGTCCCTAATGAGAAGAGCTGTTCAGCTTAAAAAAAACCCAACATTGGAGCGCTCCAGACTTAGGTTAGCTCTGGACATCTGGGTAGATGTGTGAATTAGGGAGGCCACATTGCTCAGTTTTCCTTTGTTTCTTCTCAGGCCGTGTTCTGTTGTTTTCCTCTGTACTTCTCATGGACACTACAGCTGAGGCAGGTCACTGCAGCAGTTCCTCCTTGCAGAGTCACCAAGGAAATGTGGTTTGGCTTCGTTCTGCTTTGTGCATTGGGTACCAGGTCTCCAGGTCAACTATTTCCCACGTGAGTCTAAGGAACAGAGGAAAGGATCCCCATGGAGGATTGCGAGGAGTTATCCATCTGCTGGGTCTCTCCTTCACCCCAAAGGATGCTGCAGGTGATGCAGGTGGGGTGCACACAGCCACAGTCCCACAGCCTGCAGATCCTGCCTTTGCTGGGATGGAGACACGGGGTAAGCAAACATCTGCACAGGGGAGGCCGTGCCCCAGCTGAGCCTGCAGCTACAGAGAGGAGCCTTTGTGCAGGAACGGGCTGGGATTTGCCGGCTGGAGGGCTCTTTCAGCAATGCAGCTGTAATATGCTACATGCCAGATTGCAGACATTCCTGGGGCAGCTTTCCAGAACGTGAATAAACTCAGGGTATGTGTATAAACCCAGCTCACAGTGTGGGCTCTGCGAGGCCTGGAGGTAGCATGGCATTGCCTTTGCACATGTACAGCCTGAAGGGATTGCTTCAAGCCCAGATGTCCCCTTCAGTTCCAGGATCCACATGTGCTGATCAATTCTTGCTCTGTACTGGAGAAGGTATCTCAGGATGTCATACCTCCCCAATGCACAAAGACTCCTTCTGATTGCACTGTCCCTTGGCTGCCCGTGCAACACAACACAGCTCTGAAACACCACAAACACGAGCAGAGGGGCAATGGGAACATGAGACAGGGCTGTGCTACTCAGGAAAGCCTGTGCAGGCTGCAGAGTCTCTGAGTTGGTCCATCCTGGGGTCCCGGTCACGAGGGTAAGAGTCACAAGTGATTCACTGCATAGGGAGGAGTTACTTTAGAAAATGAATGATTCAAATTCAGGAATTACTGAACAGCATTCAGGAAGCCATATCCTAATGCTTGAATGACCTAAACAGCATCTGTGCTATGGCATTTAGCATTGCCTGGGAAAAAAATCAGAGGAGAAACATGGCATCAGAGACAACAAAAACTTAAGACAGACAAAGTGTAAATGCATCTCCAGCAGCTGAGTACTCTCAGACACTAAGGAAATGTGCCTGCCCTGTAGATGTGGTTTCCTCTGGTGCAAGACCCCTCAAAAGAGTCAGCAGGGTCTTTCTGTTGATATAATCATAATGACTGTGTGTAATTGAGCACCACTGATTAAAACCAAGAGGAAGGGAATATTTTCCAAAAATGCCCTGCTATTTTTTCCTCCTTGAGAGAGTTTTCTGACATCTGAAGAGTGGAGCTCTGCGTGGGCATGGGCGCACACATAAATGAGCCTAGAGATAGCTTGTGCCCCTGTAACTGTCACAGATGCAGGGAGAAATAAGTCAAGAGGAACAACAAACTCTGGAAAGTCCTACAGCCAAATGTTGGGTTTGAAAACAGGAAAATGTTGCATGTGCTGCTCTGCTCCTGACCTGTACCTTACACTGCACTGTTTTGTGTGTTGTTCTTTCTCTTCCCCAGAGAAGACAGAAACCAGACCTTAAAACATTCACAATGAATTTTCAAATCAATAACATGTGAGACTTTGTCTAAAAGGTAAAGTTGTTGTAAAAATCAATGTCAGAGAGAGCTTTGCCAATTCAATTAGACTTGTTCCCCTCAAACTGACACACAAACACACACCAAAAAAAAAAAAAAAAAAAAAAGAAAAGAGAAGTAATTAAAAAAAAAAAGTGGGCTTATTTCAAGCCCAATAAATGTTCCTTGCACTAACATCCCAATTTTGTAAATATTCTCAGGGCTTCTTATGCCAGCTCCCCTCAAGGGGTCATAATTAACTCTAAATAGGGTTACCTTGTTTCAGAATCAGTCTAATGTCAAGCAGTGTTTCTGCTTGTGTCCACGATTTTAAAATAATGTTGTATCCATTAAATAGCATGAAGGCTTCCCAGAAATGGGAACCATACGTCAAAATTTAAACACAAGTAAGTGTGATTAGACATGGCAGCTGTCTAGAAAATATTCAGCTATTTCAGTGAGTTTTGGGCAAAATGTGAATGATTGTACCTATTCCAGTAAGTGCAGAACCAGAAAGGTTCCCACATTACCCTCCCCTTCTCAAGGCAAATTTCATTTTAAGATTGACCCCAAAGAAAAAGAAAACAGCAAGATAAAAGTATAAACAGCTGTGCTTCTGCTGGCTTAGCTGGAGACTTCAAGGAGTTTGTGATTCACTCTCTCAGAGACATGCAGCACAGAGCACCAGCCAAACTGAATCCAGGCCACTGTGGGAAGAGCTGAACGGAACAGCAAAGTCCCATACACAGAATGTCCTGGTGTCCAGGTGAAATGTTTGTCCAGTCCTTGTCAGGCCTGTCAATAATCTTCCCACAGCTGAAAGAAAAGGACTGGGAAGGAAATGCCAACACCAGTAATTCAGGTGCGAAACCAAACTCTGAATCACCCTCTCTTCTCTCGGATGAGAGAAATATCCTATAAATATAAGTACAAAATCAGTTACAGAAACAACCTGGAAATCTGCACTTGGTTATCTTGAAACTAAAACATGCCAGGAATTTGGGTAAGTTTTTGCTTACAGACTGTCATTATTGGCACTTGATCAGATGCAGATAAGTTAGGTTTCCAGCTTGGGAAGAGAATAATGCAAAAGGAATTGGAATAGATTAATTTCACATGTTTCATTTCAGGACAGGTAGGGGGGTTTTTTTAAGCATTAAAGAAACATTAATATAAATCTGTGTTATAGCAGCACTGTAATTTATAAGAAAGTTCTAAAGCTTCCAGTCTGTGAGTTTTTGCAATAATTAGAAGTTTGGGGTTTATTCAATTAAGTATCAAGTGAATAAGATTCAGAAGCTATTGAGCATTTATTACTGTTTCTACAAATACTTGATTACATGCCTTGTTTGTCCCTCAACAGGAGAAGAACAGATTTCAGTGGTTTCCAGAGGAGTGCATGAGCAGCACAGGAGCATGTTTTGAAAGGATGTGGCTATTTGGAGTAATGTGAGAGATTCTGAAGGAAAAACAAGCTTTGCTTTTTGGAACAGATGTCAGAACCCACTGCAGGCCATAACAATTGCTACTGGCACAGCTAATCACACAGGGCTCTGAATTTCTTCTCCAGATCTTCAGCTCAACTTAGACACCATAGAAAGAACATTAGGGCAAAGCTGGAGAATGAAACAACCTGCAAGGAATGGTCAGATGTGTGAAGTGAGGGGCTTGCCAAGGTAAGAAATCAGGGAAGAGGGTGTGTTCCAGCAGTTGGTGTTCCAGAGGGGAAGTTTGGGACCACCACTGCAAGCCTACTGCCTGGGGAAAACGGGTGGGAGAGCCTGGGAAACAGAGTACTGCAAAAGAAAACAACCCAGAACCTGAGGTGCTGGAAGAACCAAGCCATTTGTGATTGCTTCTCCCTGGAGGAGTCACTTCAGGGAAATCTGTATTCACTGATGCCTCACAGACTCCGTGACAGAGCCTCCCCCCAGCACCTCGTTTATGCACTTCTCATTGGGGTGCTGCAGACAACTGATGGTGGGGAAAAAAACCTGAAATCTACAAAAGAACATTTCTAGGAAATGGAATTATATCGCCAGGATTTATGATGAAAACCTCAGCAGACAGAGAGCACTGCAGGACACAACCCTCAAAACGTTCCCACCAAGCCTTCTTTTCTCCAAAGATCTCTGCTTATGCTGTAGAAGCAGTAAAATACTTTAAAAATACTGCATGGTCAATAAATAAAGCAATTGTTGCAGTACAGATCAATAGATCAGCTGGAAACCCAAAAAAGAAATGAAATCACAGTGTTTTTAAGCTATTGTCTCTTCTGTTAAAAAGGTACCATATCTGGTTCTTTACTTAAAACGTTGCTAGACAAGAGGAAAGAGATATTAAAACCCTTCCAGACATTAAAGTATTAGAACACACTTTAGTTTTGTTAGGGAAGAAATGCACAATAGGAAGAGAATATCCCTGCAGTATCTTCTCACAAATTAACTGGCAGCTCTGAAGGCAGTTTCCTTCCAAAAGCCTGGACTGATGTTACATCTGATCTCATGAAAATAGCCATAAAGTCTGACTTACCAAGATGACTCTGCTGGCTTTAAGCCTCAATGAATAACATAACCCTAAAAATAGAGTTTGAGTCTATAAAAATCAAAACAAAGTTTGATGTAGAGACAGTTTTGCAAGCAAAAATGAAAATATTGAATTCTCCATTAGGAAAACACATATAATAGACCAGCTTGGGAAAATCTGTTTGAACACCATGAACTATGTAGAGATCAGTGTGAAAGGCAAAGCTTTTTGAAGAATATAATCTCATTTTTATTGATTGTCAGAAAACTGAAATGTTCCTTCCACAAGGTGATGAAAAAAACCCTGTTGGGACCTGGCTGTGGATACTGGGATCCGTGTGCTCTTGTGACTGAGCTGCTCCTGCACAGTGGTGATGTTTCTCTCCTCTGATATCCCTGTCAGCCAGGCTGGGCTGCCATTTCTATTTACAGAGGGGGAATAAAGACAGACAAGAGTCAAGGGCCAGATTTCCAACTGCACTTTCTTATGGAAATTAAAGGATTTCTTGAAACGCGGCTCAAACGTGCCTAGACAGGGCTTGATTTCCTTCCAGCCCACTCCAGTGGGAGGCTCCCAAACAGCATAAAATACAACACCTGAACATTATGATGAAAGGTTAGAACCATCTGCTGCAGAACCTGCTGGCTACTGTGATCCCAATGGCTTTCCTGGGCTCATCCTCACTACGACAGTCTGGAATTCACGCTGGCCTTGAGACTGAGAGTGCTGCAGCTTCTAAAATGCAACAGTGAGGAAGCCATCGACATCTGTTCCAGTCTGTTCATATGTCAACAACCAGACCACATGGGAAGGTGCCTTGAATGCCTAACAAATGGTTTCCATGAAGTTTTGGGGAGGAATCTAGCTTTTCATGTGAATGCTGAAGAGGACTTAATAGATCAGGGAGTTTCTGCCAACGAAGCTCTGCCTCTGCTCTGTATGAAGCTCGATGAAACTTTTAGACATTCTCTTGATGACTTCTGAACTTCTCTGAAAACAGGACAAACCCAATGTCACTCTCCTGGCAGTAACAGTGCTCAGAGCCCTTAAGAGAGACTGGCCAGAGGTGAAGTTATTTAAGGCAAATCTGAACTGTTCTTCAGTAGTACGTTTCTCTCTTAGTTTCTGTTTGAACAGACTTGGGATATGTCCAGGAGCTCCTTCAGTTATCCCATGGTGTTGTCCTAGAGATAAATTTAGGAGGTGCAGAGCATCCACGCTGGTTGTGTTCCTGCACAGCAGACCCCTGAGTGAGGCTGCAAGCTCCCAGCAGATGAGGAGGGGGGAGGAAATTTGGGTGTACATTCTGCCAACAAAGTGAGCAGCCTTTAAACAGACAGGGTTTCAAAAGCGATTAAAAGTCCAGGTAGCCTCTAAGCCAGAAGAGAATAATCTCTCTGTCTCTGTGAAGTCCCTTCCTTTCCAGAGGCTGTACTGGCTGCTGAGGCCCAGCCAGAATGAAAGATGCTTTGCATGACTTTCAGTGTTTACTCTCACAGGAAGCACAGCATCCTGTCTGGCTCTTGGTATGCTCACCACCTGACTCCGGCATGCTCCAGACAGCAAAGCCTTTTTACCCAACTGGAATGTGCTGCAGTTCAAATGCCGGGAATAAAATAAGCAAGAAGGGCTGCTCTGCTAACTGGGAGGTCAGGGCACTATTTGCTTAAGGATCAGCATTGAATTGGGCTCTCTCTGCCACGGGCAGGCAGAGGGGCACGGCACCGTGTGGCTGCGCCCGGAGCGACTCACAACGGGGACCTGGGATCCTCCACACGGCAGCCTTTGGCCCTCTGGGAGGGTGGCTCCTGAATAACAAGGCCGGGTCCAGATTGTCAAAGGGAGTGAGAATCTGCCTCACTCTGTAAGGTGAGCAGGTCTCCAGAAATGGCCCTTCCTGGTGATATTTCTGTGACTCGGTGTTGTAACGTCACCAGTAACAAAGAGCAATTCCTCCACCCTCGCACTGATGCATTTCAAAGTACACAGTGCTTGTGTTCACCATTCACAGGACATGGGTAGACTGGAAAAGGTCCAGACAAGAGCCATGAATCGAATTAAAAGGTTACAAAATAGGTTTCAAGCAGAAGCATCCAGTACTGCAATTTATTCTTCTTGTTACGGACTGATCTCACATTCTGTTGAAGCAGAAATACGGGGAACAAAACTGATCAAAGACTTTTCATTCTGGTAGAAAAAAAAATAGATTTGCTGGATGGGGGTTGAAGTGAGAATTTAGAGTAGCAATAAAGTGAACATTTCTAATACATGGAACAATTTACTAAGGTAGCAATCAACTTTTCACTGCTGGCAACCTCTGACGCAGACTGGACCCTTTTCTCAAACACATATTCAGTTCAAAAGCCATTAATTTCAAATTGATTTTGATTACTACAGCCTGCATTATATGGAGGATCAGAACTGATGAACTCATGGATTCTTGCTGTATGTTTCTAGAATACCGTGAATCATCCTGGAAGTGTGGGAAACCTCTGATTCCCCTCTGTACAGATATTAACCTTGAGATATTTGTTACTAGTTCTGCCCAACTGTAACTTATTGCCTGATCACAAGCAGTGCCTCCCAAGGAGGTGGCTCATTGCTGAAGCCCTGCGATTTTTCCTCCTTAACTCAACTTGTATTTTTTGAGTTGGATAAACTTAGGGAAAGTTCACAGGAGCACGTGATCTGTAATTTCATACAATAACTAGCTGTAAACTCTCTGTCTGTGTTGATTCAGAAACCAAGAACCCCCCAAGATACATTTCTTAAAAACCAATTAAATACTCCTCTGAACAGCACACAAATGTACAATCTCAGGTTGCACATAACACAAAACCAGCCCAGCATTTTCCTCCTAATAAGCATAGCAATGTAAACACAACTACAGACATTGTTTTCTAATTAGAAGAATGTACCGTGAGATGTTTACAGACCCCTATGGAAATGTACAGACACTTGGTTGCCTAGCAAATGAAGGAAATGGAAAACCCTCTCAGCTGGGACACTCCTAATTAGGTTGGCAAAGGGGAAAATAAAAGGTCTAGAAGCAAACAGAGGCGACAGTCCCACACTGACCCAGGAAAGGCCAAGACAGTGCCAAGGAGAGGTGCATAAAGGTGAGTTTTCCAATGTTTTTATTGGAACATTAGCTTACCACAACTCTGTGTGCCTGAGCAGCCGAATTGGGGCTGCCTGCTGGAAGGACTCAGTGGGAATGCTGACACATGGAAGCTGCTGTGTGGCCTTGTCTCCGTGGGACATGTTCTTGATGTCGATACTTGGCAGGGTCTAGGAACTCCTCTCCTTCAGGGCAGGATGTTGCTGGGCAGACGCTGCATTTGTGGGACACAGATCCAGTGGGCTCCGGTGTGAGGCAGCAGCTCCTGTCTGTGCAAAGAATCAGCAAGAGAGGCCCATTTGACCTGTGGAGGTGAGACCAAAGGGATGTGCCACAGCACCTACAAAGTGTGTTTCCTGATGGCTGAGCAGCAAAATGCTTTGGCCAGCTGGATTTCCAAGGCTGAGCCATTCGTGACTGGGGCCTGGCTCTCCAAAAGGAGAACCTCCTGGAATCTCAGCACAGCTGTGTCTGAGAACCAGCCCACAACACTCCTCCAACCCTGCCTTTGCTGTGAGCCATGGAAAGCAAGTTCCTACACTGCTGGCTTTTGTGCTTCAATAAACAAAAGAATTGAAAAAGACAATTTAATTTTTACTGCCATTGGGACTGGCTCCAAAACAGAAACGTTGCAGTTTTGATTCTGCTGGTGTCACAAGGAAACTGTCCCCTTATGTACACAGCAAGCAGTTCTGATTCCAAATTCTCACACCTTCGTGCTGATGTTGGCTGCATCCTCTGGGAAAGTGAGAATAGCAAAGCCTGATGCAAAGAAACAATACGTTTTCCTTGGGGTTAAACGGTCAAATAAATGTGGGAAAAGGTATCACGCACTTGTGCTTGTGAAAGAAACGAGTTTCTCAGGCATCCTCCCCCATTGTGGTATTGGTTACCACAGAACAAACTTTTTCCATCTCAACTCCTACCCGTAGTTACATCAGACGAAGCTATCGCCAGACAACGCTTTCTTCATACAACATTCCTTCCCCCTGGAAAAGCAGGAGGAAACCTGTCTGTACAGCGAGAGGCAGCCACACAGCACCACTGCAAGCATTTCCTGGCCTACTAGTTACTCCTTCCATGCTGCTGCAGCTCAAGGGTTTTACCTCATAAGTGCCTGGGTTTGGAAGGGGAGGGGAGTGTGAAGTTGCTTTGATGTAAAGATTGCTCTAATTTACAGGAGCTCTGAGTACCACGTTACACAGCTTAACCGTGTACACGAACCCTGGATAGGACTTGAAGGGAATTTGGATTCAATTGGAACCCTTGAATTTTATGTATAGGAAAAAGCCAAGCAATTTCAGATTGTTTGTTTATGATGGGGTGGTGGGAACGTAGGTGAAATCAACTCCATAATAATCGGCCAGCTCTGCTTTTGGCCAAACAACTTCTACGCCTGGCAAATGGTGCTTGCAGCATTTTTAATCCCTTTTAATCCCACTTTTATCCCACAGACACTTCAGATCAGCAGTTTTCATCCCTCATGAAGTTTATTTTCCAGTGCAAACACAAGGCTTTAAACTGTGAATTTTATCTTGCAGATAATATCCTTCTTACCCTTCCTGGACCCTCAGCAACAGCACATCACCCTCTGTGGTTCTGTGGAGCACAGGGATACAGCCACTGCCCAGAAAAGGGGCTGTATTTGTGCCACTCAGCCCCAGGATTTCTGCACAACTAGAAATTTTGCCTGGCTTTAACACACAGGAATACGAGGTGTGGTGGAGCAGGGGGAAGGGATGTTTGCAATGGCTCGAACCTACAAAGATGGTTTCCAGCTGCATTTCACATATGATTTGGGGTTTGGATGAAGTTTTAACAGAATTTCTCCATGAATTATGCAAGAGGCTGCTGGAACGCTGCGAGCACACAGAGGCACAAAGAGACTTGTTGAAGCAGCCCTCAGACAACCCACTGCCATCTGACACACGAACCAAATCAAAGCCCGCTCCAAAGAGCAGAGGGTCTCGTGCTGGGGAGGGAAAGTGAGGAGAGGACCCCAGCGCAGTGGGTGCCGAGGTGGGGACACGCCGTGGGTGACCTGCTGCAGTACAGCACTAGATGGTGCTGTATTTTAGAAATAAGCCTGCCTCTCGTGGGTCCCTTGATGTTGGATGCAGGCTCAAAGATGTGGCAAACGCACACACAGGCTCCTTTTGAGAAACGCTGCCGCTCTTTTCAAGGGAAGTATGGATTTTCCTTTCTGTCTCTTTATAGCACAGGAGTTAATACAGACTATGAATTTGTAACTGGGGAGTTGCCAGTTAAACTCTCCAAGTGCTGCTGTTTCGTTTGGGTGTGTGATGGGAACTTCAGAGCACTGTAAAAGTGTCAGGAACAACACCGTGTCCTGACAGTGTTTACATTTCTCTGAATTAGCCTCTTGCTCCTGATTTAGGCTGGTGGCAGTCTCCAAAAGCCCAGCAGCAGAACTGCACCGCCTCACCAGAAGCTCAGAGCGTTCAATCCTGCCAGCAAAGCTCTGGCCTGCACAGGAACACTGCCACTCTGGCAAAGTGGGTGGCACTGAGCATGGGGCTGGTGCCAGGAAAGACTTCAGCGGTGTTTTTAGAGAAGCATCCCTCCTTGGGTTGTCACACTGCCACAGGCTGCGTGACACGAGGAGCTGGGACCCCATTTGCCTCCCCACTGATATCACTTGCTGCAGTAGGGCTCTTCAGAGGTGACAGGGAGGGAGCCATGGGCACCCAGGTGAAGGGAAAGAAAACAACTTTGAAATTAGTGGCCTAAAAAGTCACCTGTGGAAGGAGATGGGCGGCCTCCAGGGTTCACTCCTCCTGCTGTTTCTCACTGCACTTGTGCCGGTCTGCTCGGTGCGTTTCTGAAGATGCTGGGCACACATTCAGAGCTGGCCCATTACCCTCCCTCCCAGAGACTCCAGCAGGCAGAGCAGGTGCTCAGCAGTTGGCTGGATCCAGCCTGGGCTGCAATGGGCAAAGCCTTCTATCAGCTCTCCCTGGGGTAGGAAGGGCTCAGAGACACCTGCTTATTCCAGTTGGCCATCCAAGGAAGCAGACACTCTCTCTTCCCTCCTGCTTTGCTTCCAGGCGCAAGTGAGTTTGGTTTCCTGGCCACAAACAGGGCAGTCGGAGCCAGGAAAGGGTAATTAATGTCAGAAAAGATCAGGGACACAGCACAGCACAGCTCACTTGGCAGGAGCACAAAGCAGGGGGGGGAGATGTCTCTTAGAGAGCCTGCAAGAGGCCAAAGCAGCCAAATGAGCTCTGCAGTGGCTGGGCCAGGTTGTTTACATGGCAGTCAGCCCCTTCAAGGGGTCATTTAACTTTCTCTATAGGGCATCAGCAGTCCAGACACAGCTTTTTGGAAGGGAAGGATGGGGCAAACACGGCTTTGCCTCTCCTCGTAAGGCGTGGATGAAAGGCCGAGGCAGCTCTAGAGGAAATATGAGCCTGCATGGAAGTCTGTAGGATGGAGGTTGGCATGAGCAGCGTGTCTGCAGGGATGCTCAATAGCTGAGTGAGAACAGGCCCATTCCTGGCTGCGTGCCGAGCAGCCTGGCCCATCACACAGCATGGCAAGGTTTAGCTTGGCAGCAGAGGTGGTGTCTGGCTGCCAGAGCCTTGGAGGGAAGTCGGGAGCCAAGGAAGCGCCGTTCCAATGGGCTAATGAACTCATGCTCAGGAGTTTTGGCTTTGCTAAGAGTCGGTGGTTAAACAGAGGAGGAAGATTTGCGATCAGTGCTTCATGGTCTGCACAAACCCACCATTTTCAGGGCGCCTAAAAGGATGGGGTCTCCCACCTCAGGTAAAACCCAGCTGTTGTGGGATGTGCTGCGCTCGAATGCCAAAGCAAGTGTGGTAGCTAAATTAAATTAAGACAGTCCAGGATATGCCAAAATGCACCCTAGCGCTGTGGGAATTAGCACTCTATAGCCCACTCCGGTGCTCTCAGCAAGAGTTACCTCTTCTCATCCCCAGGTCCCTCTGGCATCTCTAATATGACAAAGGATGCCAATCCCAAGGACTATGCACAGACTGAGGCAGGGATAAGCAGAAAGAAAGAGGACACTGTCTGCAGCAGACAGCAGGGCAATAGAGTATGTCATGTCATACCTGAGGATGCTATTTTGAGAGCTCAAGACAGGATGAAGGAAGTAGAGTTATTAAACTCGCTGGGAAAAGGCATTGGAAGTGGCTGGCACCTGTCCCAGACTGGAGAGAGAGAGAGGCTCTGCAGACAGCCCAGGAAAACCAAAACATGCCTTCCCTTTCGTAAGGAGGAGCAGCCAAACTGGGACTCAGCCTTGGCTCGGAGTCCACCTGCAAATTGTCTGCCACAGTCTGCTCTCCCCGCCGAGGGTCGTGTGGGCAGGAGGAACCGTCGGTCAGAACATATGGCCAGATTCCTCAACCTCTCCCTATCCTCTTCACAACGAGTTCTGACAGGGAATCAGAGCCCTAAGCTCCCCAGTCTTCATTCTCCTCTTCCTCAGCTGTCAAACAGACAAACGGAGGCACACTGTTCCACAGCCTCACTCACTCTCATCCCAGGCTCTGCCTACTTCACCCAGCTCTCGGAATTTTGTTTGTTCACGTTTTGTCTCTCCTTAGAGTTTGCCCATATCAGACGTTATATTTTCACATGGAATTTACTGCATTTCAGCACAATTCTCTCTAGCAAAGGCATGACTGTTTTCTGTCTCTAAGTGTGATTAATTCCGTGGCAAGGAGAGCAGATTCACAGAAATTCCCAATAGGAAATCCATCACGGGAAAGCACTGGAGGCCTCTCCCACTGCAGATTACTGTGGGGAAAAAGGTTTAAGTTTGCTACTGCAGGCTTCAGTGCTGAGAGGAACTGCTCCTGATTCCGAACTGCAATAGCCCACAACTGTGAGAGAGGCTGATTATGGCTGGCACTGCCACACCGGGGGACCTGATGTCTTCCTGGATTATCCCCTTAGAAATCCAGGCTCACACTGGATGTGGCTGCCAGCACGGTGACTTAGATCTCATAGCAGGAGAGCCTGATGGCCAGGGGATGCTTTTAAGCAGAACAGAGATGTAAAAATCCTGCTTTCAATTAATTGCATCACCAGGGAACTGGAGGGCAATTTGGATTAAACTATTGAGGCTCTTTCAATCACTTCCCAGGGGAAGATCGAGCAGGAGTGAAGGATTCAGCCAGAAACGACAAATAGGGAAGTGAGTGAAATGTGGGGAGAGTGATACTTCTGCCCTTCATAAACTTCTGGTTTCATACCGATCCAGACTCCACCACTGCCAGCAGTGGGGGAATGTGGGGAGTCTGAAGCATGAAACCTGTCATGCACAGAGGAGGGAGTCAGTGCACAGTGATCTGTTGCTCGCTGGGACGGAGGCTGTATGGCCCAGGCTGACCTGCCTGGGGATCCCTCAGCAAAAACAGAGAGCAGTGCCCTGCTACCCTCACATCCCAGTTTGTGTGTGGCCCAGTTTCTGACTCCTCATAAAGTAGCCTCTGTTCTAGAGGATCCAACTTCTCACTCTCTCCATGGGCAAAGCCAGGATTTTTTTGGGTCCATGCCTGATGCTGTCTATGGGATCTGCCTTGCTGCTCCTTCTTGAATTAGAAAGTATGCACTACTGGCAGCAAGAAGCACAGTCTCCTCTCCCCACATAATGCCAAAGACTCATTTATTCTCTTCAAGTTCAAATAAAGCTCTACTGTTTCGTAGTGTTAGAACGGGCTGGTTTTTGTTATATAGCTACTGCTTAGATGGGATTGCTTCAGCTGCCTCGCAGCTCCAGGCTACCAGGGCACCACTCGGCTCCTCTGCATCACAGGGCCTGGCCAGCTCTGGGGAGCATCTCTCACTCCCACCTGTACGCCCAGAAAAATCAAACCAAGTGATTCTCTGGCCCCTCTGTTGTAAATCAGCCTAGAAATTGGAAGGGAGGCTGCTGTGTGTCCCCAGCTCAAGTTCCCCCAGGCACAGTGTAGGTACCTGGCTCTGGATATGATACAAAAGCTTTTTCTGGCAGAAAAGTGGAGTTTGGTGACTCAGGGGATGGCTCTAGAAGTGTCTTCAGGCCCTAAAGCAGCCATCCTGTGCTGGGAATATAAAGGCAGATGGACCAAAAAAAAAAAAAAAAGAAAAAAAAGAGAGAAAAAAAGAGAAGCATTTTTAAAGGCAAAGCTAGATTTTTAGGGTGTAGTTAAACAAGTGGTCCAGTCCAGACTATACCCAGAGCAACAGCTAGGAGCAAGTAGGACAAATCTATCTGAGTTCAATTTACTAAAACAACATCCCCCCCAAAGTAGCTGGAAATCCTCTGTATCTGCATTTTAGTTGTGTCATTTCTTTGCCTTTAAAAGTCAATGAATGCCAGATGTCCCTGATTTTGGTTTCCAGCAAACAGGTATCTTGCCCAAACCATCCCTTTTAAATTAAGCCCAATTTGCTGCTAAGTTGGTTTTGTAAAAGTGAGAAGGGGTGGGGGGAAGGGACATGAAAAACCCAAGAACTGCCAGCATTATCACGTGCAAAATGAGTCTGAAGGAAATTGGGGACATGCAGCTGTCAAGGCAAACAGCAACAGATTGAGGCCATGGCATGAAGCAGCATGGAACTCTAATGAGCAGGAAGAGCAAAGCCAGAGCCACAATTTTATCCCGTGTTGATATTCTACAAGAAAAATGATCACAGAGAACATTTATTGCCCCCCTAACAAGATCAAGCTTAATAACAAAGCTACACATGTTATTTACTACAGTGTTTGCCTATTGCATAAGCAGCAGTGCCTGTTGCCTGGATCCTTGCTGCCTGCTGAGGTCTTTTCTCTCAGGCTGGCTGTTTCCCAGAGAGGTGGCTCTGGAAAACCCTGGATCAGTGCGTGAGAAAGAATCAGATGCTGCGGGATGGTGCTCTCACATGGATTGCACTGGGCACAGGCTTATCCAACATGGGAAGTTTAACATGGGGTTAAACAAACCCCAGTTCGTTGTGTTGCTCCTTCCCTGTGCCCACAGCTCCTGCACAGCTCTCACTCCCTGTGAGACACAGGTCTGTGACTGGCACAAGGAACTTACCCCAAAGTCAGTTTCAAATTGGAGTGACCATCTAGTATGTCCTCTTGAAGCCCCCAAAGGATTAATGTCCACGGGGCCTTCTGCATAGAAACCAAACCCCATCCACGTAAATAGCAAGGCTGGATAGAATACGTGCTTCTAATGCAGAGAAATTGAGGATACACTGGGAAGAATGCAGAAAACTCTGAGATGCACAAAGAACGGCGGAGATGACAGCGTAACAAGATTCCAGAACCGCAGGGGAGCAGCCCTGTGAACTCATCAGCTCAGACAGAAGAGACACACGAATGAGCAGTCATTGCTCCTGTACTTAGAGGCTTCCTGCCTCCAGCACTTGAAGCAGCAGCATGTGCTCATTATATGAGTTTCCCAGAGTGCTCCACCCCGGCACAAGGACACTCAGGGAAAGCAGGACCTATTTACCAGGGTAACCACCTAAATGGTTCAGCAGTTCCCGCTCTGGAGAGCGCTCTCAGATGGGCTGGTTGTTACCTGCTCGCTCACACCACCTGTGACACGTGGCCTGAACCCCTTCAGCTTAGGCCCTGCTAGAGAGCAAGTGTGCTGTGAGCCATTTCTCCCCCACCCTTCTTCCATGGCTTATGAGTTTCTTTTGATTTTGGCTACCTCTCTGTTCCAAAAAAAGGAACAGAAAGGAAAAAAAAATTAATGTATGCCCTAATATGTAATTTTAATAAGACATAAAGGATCTGCTTTTATCATATCAACTAGAATATACCTGGGGGTCCAGACTGGCCCTGACACAGCAAAAGCAGAGGTTTCAAAAAAATCCCCCAAACACAGCACAATAGGGAAGGAAGATACATCTTTATCTGTCATGCACTGTTTTACAGTTACACCCTGTGGGGGTGCACAAGATTAATTGTCTGGGTATGTTTGCCACATGTGAAAGCATCCCAGGAGCAGTCACACAGGAATATGAAACTATTGTATTTTTATACTTATATAATCCCCTCTCTTTCCTTTTTACCTCTGAAAGACACGAAAAACCTGCAAGGAAACGGGCTGCAGGGTCCATGGACAAAGGGATAGAGGACACACGTGGGCCAGCTAACAGAAGAGGCCTCAGCAAACTGAAAAGTAGGAGATCCAGCAGGTAGTGGCAAAAGGCAGGGACAGGAGGGTGCCAGGGGACACGGTGGGGAAAGCAACAGCTGATATTACCTCTGCTCCTGAGGCAACACCAGCACATGTTCTCCTCCAGGGATGAGAAAGGAAATGACAAAGCTAAAAGGGAAGGACAGTGGGAGAGCATGGTTTGAAAGCATGAGGAATTGTGCCCTTAGCAAACCCAGCTGCAGAGGGGCTGTGGAGAAGAGGTTCAGGGTTTTCTAGGAAATGTTGAGCCCTTTCAGCACTGCCGAGATGCACAGAAAAAGGAGCTAAAAGCCAAGCAAGCGTCTTACTCTACTCCATTGGCCTGGCAGCAATCTGCACAGCCCTCCCTGCTCCTCCCCATGGCAAAATCTCTCTGTTCCCTCTCCCCTGGCTGATGGCACTGGCTGAGCTGGCAGACTTGCATCCTGGGCAGGATTTGGGTCTGAAACCTGCTGCCAGGTTAGTGTACCAGGGTGCTTCAGGTTCCAGCTCCACAGACAAGCCCACACTGTGAACACAAAGCCACAACTCCCTGATATATTGATAAGAGAAAGGAGATTTAAAAAAATGGGATTTCTTCAGCTTGGAAAAGAAGTGTCTAGGCAATTTCATTGTGCTGTTCCAGGTCGTGCTGCTGCCATGAGGTATCAGGCAATGTGACTTCCAACGCTGCTGATGCAACGCAGAAGGAAGCAGGAGGAAATGAATTTCTGATATGCCATTTACCCACTAAAGGCTTGGAGCATCAAACAGGCTGCCAGTAGCCCTTTCAAAGGGAGAAGTGTTTGCGTGACCCCGTAATGGTCGAGCTCCTGAGCTTCTCCTGAACCACACTATTCACGTGTTTCCAGTGTTGGAGCTGCCAGGAGAAGGTGGATGGGTAATGCCACCCAGGCCCAGCTGGTGCTTGCCTGCCCTTGTTATCAGTTGGCTCAGGTTTCAGTGTTAACTCTGTGCCTGAAGAAAGCCATATGCAATACAGCAGGGGTAACATCTGGCTGGGAGGTCTTTGAAACAAATGTGCTCCTCTCATCCTTCAATATCCCTGTTGCAGCAGCAGGGCTAACTGCTATGGAGTTCAACAAGAGAGATTCCCACACCTGTCAGAGCCCTGAAGTCAGTTGCTTTAATTCCAGGCTTCAAGCATGACTCTGGGATTCTCAGCCTGCTCAGGCAACGTAATCCCCCATCCAAAACACCCCCCAGTATTTCAAGGTATACCTGCTGCTATGCAGCAATGGGTACTTCTGACTTACAGGTAACTGTTCTTGTAGTGATGAAGTTGAAGTCTGTAAAACTCACTGCACAGCAGAGATCTACTGTTTCCCTTCTCCCAAACAGTGGCTGACAGAAACGCTTCTGCTCTCATCTGCAACAGAGTTCATCAATTCACAGTGCACCTGAAATTCCACCAAAATACATAGCCACACACACAAATACATATATATATATATTTCCACAGAAATACAGCCACACCAGAACATTTACCCACATCATCCCTGCCCAGGCAGAAGATCCGCAGGAAAAATATCGACAACATGTGTTGCTGCTCGGCAGAAATGAGGTAGAACCGCCCCCATTTTCAGGCTCTAAATGCAAAAATCTCCCCATTTGCAGAGACGAAAGAGGCGCAATTGATCTTTCATGCAGGAGACCTCCCCCTCAACTTTCTCCCAGGTCACCACTATAAGGCAAGAGCAAATGAGAAATACTGGTTTCCTCCACAGTGAGTGAAAAACCAGGGAACAGGCATGACAGAAAGAATTTGTTAAATACTACTTTAAAGAGCCAGTTCTACTCCTCACTGACCCATGTGTAACTCTCTTACAGCTAGTTGGGACACATGCATGAAAATGAGGAAAGAATTTGGCATTTGGGCTTTGAAAAAACATCTGAGAAAGCTCCAGCCTACTAGCACTGTTTTTAAAAATCCATCATGTTTTCCCTGGAGCAGTAAATTACATTATCTTAATTTAATAGATAAAAGGATGGAAGCACTCGGACCCCTCCAAGGTATCCCCCCTTCAGGGGTGGGGCTGGTAAAAGTCCTGCATCCCCCACCACTCAGAAAAGTTTTCATTACCAAACCCTTTTGCTTCAGCCCAAGCCTGATGTCCTGGACACTTTCTCTACTGTTCCTTAGCTATTTTTACTTATTTTTACTTCTTTTTACTTCTCCAGCAAGCAGGACTGTGAGTGTACCAGCCACAGCATCTCCATTTCAAATGGTTTGGCTCTCCCTTCCACAACATTATTTCCTGACTCTTTTTCCAGCCTGCAGCTTGCTGAGCAGAGGATTAGGATAAACTGAATCAGGCAGAAAAAGGTTTTTTTCCGGGTGCAAATACTACCTTTTCTCTCCAAGCTCAGGTACCCAGCAGCTCCCTGTTCCTGCCTTGAGCTGGATACACAGAAAGCTCCCTAAATTATGTGCATGTGCACAAAGGGATTGTTTTGAAATCAAACCTTCTGAAGTGTGTCTTGAGCCCAGCTCAACTTTGGACACACTGTTGAAATTTGGATTTAATTAATTCCACTTGAGTTTTGAAATGGTGCGATACATTTTTCAGAGGTTTTTTTTCCCCCCATTTCCTGGATCAGAGCCTCAACCACATTCATGGAAACACTGAAAGGAAAAAAAAAATCCCTAGCAATAATTCACCAAGTGGGAACTGAAAACATTTGCTGAAGAAGAAGGAACCTCTTGGTCTTTGGATGCTGGGAATAATTCAATCTCTCCTCCCAATTCCCTAAGGCTCAAATGGCCCTTTTTCCGGCAGAGCTGTGGTTATTTGAGCAAGTTGCCCTGGGGACAAGTGCATGTTACTTGTAGGATTTGGGCTGGAAAGATCAAGCACATGGATTTGTAGGCAAGAAGGGCTTTGTGTTTTAATAACTGCCAACAGCCCCACAGAAGAGACCGAGCTTGCAGGATGAAAAGTCCTCCTTGGCAGAATTTAACTCAAATATCCTGGAAGCACGCAGGGAACAAGAGACATCTTTGTCAGCATCATCTCTTTCAACACTGCATCATCTCGCGTGCAACGAACGTACCAATCCTGGATCCTCAGAGCCTCCACTTTGCATTCCCCTCCTGCACTGCTGGTTTTCTGGAGACGTTTCACGGTGTGCCACGTGCCCAATGAACAACGTTAATATTGCTCAATGAGCAGTTGCTGTCTGCCCTGCAAGTCCCACCTGCGGCTGTGCAGTACCATGAAACACGGGGTGCTGTGATGCTGCTCCTCAGACATCCCAGATTTCCAGGACAGGGAGCTGCCTCGGCTTTTGGGAAGAGGTGCGAAGATGAAATGCAAAAAAAGGATGCTGCCATGTCCCCCCAAACTGCTGCAGGTGCAGAGACTCTATCAGACCTACCTTGGTTGTGATGAAAACCTCATGCTGGGGGGCACTGGAGGGTTCTAGTATTCTGGCGTTAGCCTACAGCTTCTTACTTCCCCTTAAAAGATGGTGTCAAGTTTCTGGAAATTACTTTCTTCCTCTGCCTCCCAGAACAGAAACCCATCTGCATCACAGAGGCCTGGAAGGAGGATTGAGAAATCAGGAGATCTCAACAAGGAAATTGTACAAAACCTCTATCATTCTGCATTTTTCTGCAGCTCAGTGAGCCGAATCCTCTCAAAACTTCCCAATGCCCTGTGGCCACGGTGGATGGAAAGGACTCCCTCTCTTCACTCAGCCCCAGCTCTAACAGCCCATGTCTCTGTTGGGGCAAGGGAGGTTCTCCTCACTCCCAGACAGAGGCCAGCTACATCCTCGAGGGCTGCAAGAGTAAGGGTTCCATTTCCCGATGTTCAGCTGTGCCAGTACCACCCAGCAACTATTGCCAAAGTCTCCCTGACCAACACTGGACACAGTCAAAACCTGAACTTCCTAGACTCTGCTCATGTTGTTTTCCAAAAAAATCAAACCCTAATTCTATTTACATAAAGAGGAGGAGATCTTCTATGTACAAATCTGTCAGAAATTAGGTCTTGATTAGCAGTGAGCATCTTTGCAAATGGTCTGCCAGGTAAAAATGGGTGACTGAAACTAATCTGAAACAGGAGTTAGATTCAGATTCTGAATACTGGCCTGACTACTCGGAGAGCAGATTTTGAAGTAATTGCTCCCTTCTTGAAAAGCACTCAGAGCAGCAGAAAGTGTTAATGCGTGGTCATCACCCAGCTTCCATTATTTAAGCTGCCAGCAGGTAAAAGAACTGCCAACCTGCACGGAAAAAACCATCCATCCATTTCCCATCTGTCATATTTTCTCAAATCCATTCCACATAAATCTGAATACACACGAGACAAAGTATATACCACTGGCCTTCATTCCACTTCAAAAATATACGGCACGACCAAAGACAAACCACAATCCCACAACTGAGCACACATTTCAGGACACATGCACCATACAACCATGCCTTCCTTTACTGCTACAAAGAAATCATTTCACCCGTTTTGTACACCTGTGTTTAGTGATTGCTAAGTGGGTCTCATTCCAAGATTCTTGTCACCTTTAATGACTGCTGACCCTTAAGAAAACCAGCAAAACCTAGACTGGACTGGATCCAAATTTCCAGCACTGCAGACCAATAAGTGTCCGGTCTACACGCAACGGTGTCTGTAGATTTTAGCCCTCTGAGCGACTCTTTGTGATGCAGACAGGAGACAGCAGTGGAGTCTGACACCTCTCTTGAATGGCCACTGTCTCCCTCCAACCACTGCTAACCCAGGCACTGGGCAGTGAAGAAGGGAGTTTCTTCTTAAGCAGTGGAAACCAAGAGTTTAAGATGAAGGGTGCCAGCTTAAACTTCTGTGAATTACTAGGGATGGGTAGAAACCTTAACAAAACATTTTACCATCAGCAAAACGACTGTCCATTGTCAGATAAAACATTTAGGTGAAAATCAGCACCTCAAAATGTAAGTGGAAGATAGATAACTGGAAATAGAAATGATCCGTTTTGGTTTGAAGCAACTAACTCAACAGTTAAAAAACAAAGCGAAAAAAAAAATTAAGATGGAAATGAGTTGAGGCTTTTACTTGAACCAAGATGCCTCTTAAATGTCTTGGCATGAACAGTGACTTTCCCAAATCTCTTTACGCTGTTTATTTCTAAATACCGGATGTCTGGTTTGCTCGGAGCGTGTGTGTGTGTGTGAAGTATTTGCCTGACTCGTCTGCCCCAATGTCACAATCACAGCACAGACTTCAAGAACTCCTGGCACAGGGAGAAAACACAGAAAACAGACAAAGGGTAGAACAGAGCATATATTGCATTTGGAACTGCTTTTCCAGTAACACGGACTAGGGTTCTCCTCCACAGCAATTTGGGGAGTCTGAGCCTTGCTGTGGTGGTGTCACCTGGCACAGAGCGGCAGGAGGGAACACACAAGCGAACGCCCAGTTTGGCTCCTCAGAGAAGCCAGTGGTTTCGCATACACCCAGCTGGGTTTCTTCAGAAACCGTTCCTGTATTTCTGAGGAGAGGCTTTGCAATTCGGAAGAAAAGCTTGTCTGCCCTGTGGGACGAGACACGGGCTCCTCACAAAGAGTTTGCCCAGCACAGTCCCCAGCACAGCACAGCCTGTGAGAGCCAACGCTGTGGAACCACGTGACACCACAGGGCCTGTTACTCCATCCTGCTCCTCCCAGCACCCTGACGGAAGAATCTATGCTAATTACTGCTAATCAGTTGCAGACTTTGTTTACAAGGATCTAATCTTCAGCTTCGTAGCAAAACCACCGCACCTAAGCTCAGCTAGAGATGCTGGGCATCTGCCATCCACAAGGCAAGAGCTGGCTGGGTAGGAACACCAAGCCTCTGTCTCCTTCCACATTTAAGAGAAAAGCAGTGTTCCTGCTGTTGGGCTGCTGCCAGAGCTATTTCCATCAAGTGAACCTACCGTGGACAGCAGACCTGTGCAGTCGAGAATTTAACAAGCCAAAACGTCTCCCATGATATTTGGGCTACTAAAGACAGCCAGCCCAGCCCAGCAGGTTTCCTCCAGCAGTTTGCTAAGCTGTCAGCCACCGATGCCCCTCGCTGTCTCCACACACAGGCTGGCAGCACAAAGGGCCAGGCACGCTCTTGGACTTAACAAACCACAGAAAGCCCAAACCAGCATGACAGCAGACACAAACAAGAATGTAATTAGTGCTGCATTATAAATCTCTGGCTAGGTACCTGGAAACACTTGCATTGTGAGAGAAAGCAACAGCCTTGCTGATGGCATTTGGGCTTAATTTAGGTCACGATTACAGACAGGGTGCTCTGAGCTGGCAGGGGTCAGATGGCAAATCAAAAACAGGCTCGTATTTGTCTTGCCTCCTGCTGCTAGCCTCACCTTTCCAGCCCCACAGCCCAGACAGAGGCAAGCACTGTTCTCCCCTGGCCAGCTGGTGAGCAGCAAGTGTGGTGCAATTCACGCTTACTCTGCTTGTGCCGTGCCTGTCCGTGGAACAGGAAAAAAGACAACATAGTTGGGGTTTTTTTTGCTCTAAAGAGCATTTTTAAATCAAGAAAGCAGAGATGTCCAAACCCACCGAGGGGAGTGTGCAGGTCAGCTTCTGCGTGGGGGAATCTGAGTTGAAGACAGGCCCTGCACAGCCTTGTGATCAGAGAACTCAGAGACAGACTTTTGAAAAGATCTCAGGGCAGCTCTGCAGCTCCAGCTCACAGCCCAGAATGTTTCTTGTCAGACAGGGTGACAACCCAGAGCACGGCAGATCCAAGACCTTTGCTGGCTCTCAGGCACATGCTGGTGAGTAGGAGCTAGCAGTGAATTTAGAAACTGCCTGCCATCCCCAGAACCACACGGTGCCAGCTGGATCTAAAGCCACCACAGCGCAGGCACGTGTGTCTGAGCCGTGTCTCCCAGCCTTGACAGAGAGAGGAAGGAGCCGTGACTCACCCAAAACTGGAGGGGAGGTGTGAGACTCCAGACCCCGGCATCCCACCACTGGATCCTGCCATCCCTCCTAAAGCATTTCAGGGCTGCTTTTCATCCTTGCTCGAGTGGGATCGAGAAGCCAGGGTCTGACCAACCAAGGAGGCAATGCTGTGAACAGAGTGTGGAAGGGACTTTAACAGGAACATTAATAAATGAACTGCCTTTTCAAAGGGCCAGACGGTGTTTGAAGTGTTAATGGTTGAAGGCTACTGTATGATTTAAAAGCTTGCTGGTGTGGACACTGGCTGGCTTTGTTTGAGGTCGTTCGCGTTTCAGGCCCACCAGCTCTCATTCATCTCCAGAGAGGCAAATTTAGCTGTCACTTGAACTGAACCCTGACTGACACTTCATGCTGATTTTCTCAGGAGTTTGGTGGCTGGTCAGTCAGCCCTGGCAGGAAAGCAATACAAAACTAGCTGCAAAGGTTTGGAGCTGATCTACAATCCCTCCGAGTCCCTGCAAAACATTCCTCTGATATCAGTAGGTTTTGGATGGGGGCCATCCCAAACAAGACACATGCTAAAGTACATCGCAGTTATTTCTATCCAGGAGAGCAAAACAGGTTTCTGAGGGAAATCTAGCAGCTGGAGAGGGAAATGGGAGTCTGGTCCCCCAGCAACAGCTTGTGCCTCAATGAGTGCCATGTTAGCCAGGGAAGGACAATGGTCCCAGCTTTCCTATCCCGGCCTCTTGGGAACATTTGGGCTTCTGCCAATGTGCCTGGAGATTTTTAAGTGCACAGAGCAATCAGGCTCCAGTTTCTCCTACCAGTTTGCAGATATCCTACCCCCTGTAGCATTTTACTCTTTAACCCCACGCTATTATGAATAGGGCTGTGAAGTACAACAAGCAGCACATCAGAAATCAGGCAGCCCAGGTTTTCCTCCAGCAAAGCAAGGCAAAGAAAAGTTATTCAACTCAGCTCTTTGAAGCTCAAGATAACTTCCAAAGAATAGGCAGCTCGAAATACAAAAAAATTTCCAGCCGAGCCCACATTTGAGAGACAGAAGACTTGCTACAACTAAAGCTGTCTTGGGGCAGAGTGGGTCAAGCACAGCCATCTCAAAGCTCTTCCCCTGCCAGAGTGCAGTGTCAGATGCTTAAGCAAGGCCTTGCCAGAGGAATCTGTGCATCCTTTCACCAATTAACAGTTGGGGATCAAAGCTTTTTGTGCACACAGGCTGCAGGACAGGATTTGTTTCTTAGTGCTATTCTCTATGGCTCCATTCCCCACGACTCTGTACTCAGCCAGCTCGAAAAAGATGCTTCCTAAACCTGGTTACATCAGCACTCACATGCCACAGTCAATTATTTCTCCATCAAATGGTTCCTAATTATGGGCAGTCACTTATTTAAGTGCTCAAGCCTGGCAAGGTAGGAGGCCCACGTTGCCTCAGTGCTCGCAGAGCTTTCAGTGCCTGAGCAATGTGGGGCTACTGGGGGGGTCACACACAAGAGATTACAAGGGGAAAGCACAAATTACCAGGCAGGAGCCAAGCACACAAGCACAGAATCTACCAAACATGGTCACTGGTGAGACCCACAGCGTGTGAGAGCATGTCTTTCAGGGTACCCTGGCTTTCAAAGAAACAGAGCTTAATCTGGATGGGTCCATGACAATGCCAAGGCTGCAATCCAGCATGCTAAAAAGGATTAGATTAAAAATATCCCTCTTTTCTCCCAAAAGATGGGGCAGAACAACTCCACAGGTAGCTCATTTGGACAGCCATTTTACACCTGCAGTTACTTTTCCCCCCTAGATCATACTGGGTTAGGGAGTGACCACGTGGGTCATACTGGTCAGGCCAGAGGGTGGGAGATGGCTGGGTGACTCCTCATTTCATTTAGCACAGATGATGACAACCTGACTACAGCCTTGGATCTTCTTATAGAGAGAACTCTAGGCAGCTTGTGAAAAATAGACTCATGACATTAAATACCAGATGGTTTTTGGAAGGATGACACAGTTGGGAGAACAACCCACTGATTAGTTTTGAGCAGCATACGACCATACACTCTTCCTGTCTGCAGCCACTCAGACCCTGTGGCAGCAGGCAAATGCAGCTTAAAGTATCATTTTTAGCTATTAAAAAGCTGACAAGCCTTAGTTTTTATCTGCCAGCAATTTTTCAATAACAAATTCAGGATAATCATAAATTTTATTCGCCCAATAATTATCAGTCTGCAGATCACTTACAAGCAATTGCTACGGGTTTGGGTATTTAAAACCCAGGTGCTTTGCTGTGGGCTTGTAAAGGACATCACTCGGGTTTCTGAGAGAATCTTTGTGCTGTGATGACTTGCAAACCCCCTCTAAAATGTACAGAAAAGGTACTATTTTAGCCAACCTAGAAATGCACTAAAAGTACACAAGTAATCCAGTTACAGGAAGGAACAGGGCAGATGCCAAACCTGTCAGGGGAACAGGAGGAATGCAGAGATAAATGCAACTTATGTGCTTTAAAAATAAATCAATACAGACAATCCTTGTTTTACTGTTTTTCCCCCCAACCTGCTAAAATATGCAATTAGCTCATTTACAGATCAAGAGCTGATGGTTTATGGGCAAATTGCTCCTTGTTTGCTTCCCTTCACTCCTAAAGGTTGAAGTTAATGGGAAAGTTACTAAGAAGTTTCTAGCTCGGTGTGTCTTCTAAAGTTACATGAATTTCAGTAAAATCAAAATCTTTTCTGAGAAGTTTTCAATCCCCTCCAGCCCCTGTCAGCTCCCCACACCTCCCAAACAAATCTGTGAAAAATGATATTCGTGGTAAAATTTCCATTTGGATAAAGAACATTTCATTAAGGAACAGAACGAGACACTGAATACAAAGTTCAGACCAATTTTAGTCGAAACATTGGCTACATATGCTTTCCCAAATTGCTTTTCTTCATCAAATTCCTTATTATTTTTCTGCATTTTATATTCAGTGGAAAAAGATATTCTAATAAGAAGGACTTGGAGGTTCCCAGGTTGAACCATACAGAGGTTTTGTATCTCCTGGGTGCTTCATAGACCAGGACTCTGTTTGTTTCAAATATGCACAACATTTATCCCAAATAGACTCCATAAATCAATCTGTGTAATAGAAACCAGAAAAGTTTATGCAAAACAAATACAGAGAGCCATAAATACTGTGTTTAAGATGTCATTTTTGTGGCTGGTATATTTCTAGGGTATGTTTTTACTGTTCATGGGATAAATTTTTCAGAAACATTAAAATCTTTCCTCCCTTCCATTCTCTATAGGTTTATCCCAAAGAAATAACGAGCCCAACTCTATAAACCAGCATTTATTAAATCCAAATGGGCACTTCATCTTACAGTAGCTTTCAATATAATCTATTTGATCTTTCAAAGTAGTTGGAAAATTATTTCAAGGGGAACTTTCGCAGAACAAATTAACTTGAAAGAAGAGAACATTTTTATACCCCAAAGAGGGAGGAAAGCAATTTCCTCAGTTTTCCCCTTTCTGGATTCCCCTCAGCCCAACTGCAGATGCACAGATTTGGAGAGACAATCTGTGGCTGCTGTTGCCTGATCTTGGCAGCAATGCCAGAAGCTCACAGAAGGCAGGGCCATAGACTCGTGGGGCCATAAGGCTACAACCGTGACAAGCTCAATCTTTGGGGAAGCTCCAGATTGCAGAGGAGACAGAGCAGACTCATGGAAACTAAAAATGGTTTGCTCGAGCTGCAATTAAAAATCTACCTCTTAAAAGTTACCCTCTGTATTTTTAGAGGGGCTTTATTTCCTGCCCGCTACAGCTCTTCAAACTGCTGGTTAAGTCAGTAGATAAAAATAGCACTGGGGCCATAACCTGCTCAGCAGACCCAGGCACCTGCCAGTTTTAAGAATCCAAACATTAGGGCAGTAAAGAGACACTGAGAGGGTGGAGACCCAGGGTAGATGGGGTGCCAGTTGTTGGGATGTTCCACCGAGTGCTAAATCCATCACTTGGCAAACACGATGTCCCCATTCTCTGTCCAGCAGCCCACTGCTTCTCTTTGGATTCATTCAACCCCTCCAAGCATTAAAATGTCTTTCCTGAAGAAGTTTCTTAAATTAACAGCAGGACACTAGGAATCTTCATCCAGTCTGCAAAGCCGGTATCAATTTTCCCCATCAGACCAAAGTAAAAATGCTAATTTTCTCTGTCTCCATGCATGTGGAGGCTGCAGGAACCGAGCAGAGAATTGAGCTGAGAAGGACTAGGCATTTTGGGTCATGGGGGTGAGACAGCCAAAGGAAAAGACAACAAGTTTTCTGTATGAATGCCAGAGGATTCGGAAGTAGCCTGGCTGAAGCATTTCATCCAAGGCCTGGATCACACCATTCCCTACAGCACACACTGCTGAAGGTTTCTATCTCCAAAGTCTGCTGTTCTACATTCCCTTGATGGCTGGCAAGTTTATCTGAGTGCTAGCTTCACTATCCTAAGCTGTATACACTCCTGGGAGAAAAAAAAAAAATTAAGATTTTGAAAGGCTTTAGAAAAAGAGGATTTCCTTCGCATGCTCTTTCAGAGATCAGGTATTTGTTTCATCCTTTTGGTGAGGTTACAATCTGCACATTCTGAAAGCTCTCCTGTAAGGTGATTTCTTTCTTGTGGACTGAATTACTGTTAAAGCCATACAGTACTGGGAGCTATAACACAAGATCTAAACCTGTATCCACCAGGTTTTCTTCCACAGCTGCACAGTGTGGCAGGGAAGGGCTGAGGAGGGCTTTGTCCTTATTTCAGAGGTGAGGAACCCGAGGCATGATGTGAGGACAAATAGGTGATTTGGCTAACATCAGAAAGCAGCCAATGGCAGGTCCTGAAAGCCTCATTTTGGTACCCAAGCAATAAATGCCTCTCTTGCTTTAGTGTCTTTTTGATCTCTGCCCTTCAGTGCTGGACTGCAGACAAGCCTTTCTCAGATGCCCATGACAGCTTTAAATCCCACTGAGCAACACAGAAACCCTGCTGGCAGTTGCACACAGTGAAGATATTGCCAGCACCCGGGCACAATGTAGGATCTGCCAAGAGCACAAACTTTATCACCTCTCACTGGACACCTACTTCCTCCAGCACCCAAAAGCCCACGCAGAGCCAACAACAACCAAACTCCAGACAGGAGCTACCCACTGGCTCAGGGCTCTGAGAAACCTCAGTTCACCTTTAACCACTTTGCTCAGCACAAGCAATCTTTGTCTGAGCTAAGAGCCACGGCCTGGCACTTCTCTCCGGGCCAGCTACAAAGCTTCCCTGTGCTCTACGTAACCTTCCAAGAGAGACAAAATCATCTGCTGCTCCACGTTGAACCCAGGCAGGTGGTTTTACCACAGGCTGCTCAGTGTTCCACCTCAGAGGGGGCTGGATTTCATTTGTTTAAAATGGGAGCGGGGGAACAGACCAGGGAAGGAAGCAGCAATGCTTTTATGATGTGTTTCCTGAAGGAACGTTGTGAAGTCCAACTCACATTAGGGAGTCTCTTGTTCTCCTCTCACAGTTAAAAAAGTAGTCCCCCTCGGCTTAGCTGTACATCTCTGAGCTGTCTTTCATGGGAGAATCAGAAGGAGGTTGCAGAACTGACAAGAATATGACAAGACCGATTCCAGGAGAAGGGATCGACCAGGGAGTTGCAGGCCACGTTGCTAAATTATAGAAATAGATGGCTGGAGCAGGCAAAGCTCTTCAGGACATCAGCCATCCCTGCCCCAGTCAGGGAGCTGCTGTCATGCTAGATCAGGGCATTTCAAAGGGAGCTGTGCAGTCACAGCCCCCAAAACTTTCGCTACGGCAAATTTTGAGGAAGGCCGTTGACAAGGAAGAGAACTGTAATAAATGGATAACCCCCGTGACAAGGCACAAAACTATTTATAGCAACCTTGAACTTCGCTGCTGGTTAAACCTACATCATGAAGAGACACCAAACAAGACACCCCTCCTCTTCAGGCAGCTGGATTAATCCAGCAGAGCAGAAAGCATCCACAAGGAGCCTGATACTCCTCCTGTATGTTGACCCAGGAAAGGGGCAGCACAGCATGAAGCTCAGCAGAGCCTGGAGAAAGTCTCTCCTAAGAGCATCTCTAAACACTTGCCCTTTTCCATCCCAATGAGGAAAATCAAGTGAAAGAAATTTGGAGAGTCTTGGATGGATAAGAACTCACCCAGAATGTCTGTATGCGGGCCAAGGTTTTGCAGAAGAGGCTGATGATGTTCTGGGATGGGAATGCAGAGAGGTAGGGGCGTGTGTCACGCTGGAGATACGGGGCTGGTGAGTGGCCAGCAGGCTGGGTGCAGATGGGATCGGGGAGTTGCCATGGGAGCAGCACTGCCACGTTATAAAGCACAGGCGGGATGTGGAGGAGCAGGAGATGGGGCCAGCTGTAAACGCTCTCGCGCAGCCCTTGGCAAGCTGCTGCAGGGAGGAATCCTGCTCCTGCAGATGCAGAGGAGCTGTCAGGGGACAGAACACTCCTCCCAGCTCTGGCAGAGACTGTGCAGATGCTCTGGCCAAGTCACGTTTTAACAGCCCCGTGCCTCAGTTTCCCCAGCTGTAAACTATTACGGGGATGTTTTGTGGCTGAATGCAGCCCATACTCACAAAGCAAGCAGAGCTCTTTGGACAGATGATCCCAAGGAATATAAAGCATTTACTTGAGATTTTTTTCCTGTGCTTCTCTCTGATCTTTGATGCTGACACCTAAATAATTTACAACGTGAAGAAGGAAGGAAAAGACCAGAAGCAATCACACCAAAGCATCCAGCCTCCTCCAGGCATGGCCCAGGAGTTTTGGGGAAGGAAGGAATGCGCTCCCACCCCACCCCTTCATCAGTCCTTCTGCATGATGACATGCAAGTGCTTGTTGATCAGTTTATGGATCTGGGGACTGACAGACTTTGAAGTCAGAGCTTGGCATCCCCAGTTATATGCTAGGACTTGAAAGGATCAAAGCTGCCAGCATTTTTCAGGCCTCATGAATGAGCTGCGCTGGTAATGGGAGCTCAGAATTCAGGATTGGCTCCTAATCTCCCCAAGAGCGTCACAAGCATGAGCACACGTTCTGTGGGCAATTTGGTGGCCTTTCAGTGCCTGCATTCCACGCTGCGAGCTGCAGGAGGAGGGCACACCACAGGACTGCAACACATCGCGCTACTTATCGCTGTTTGCCAGCGTGGAGGATGTATTCTGCAAGCAATTCCAGGGCAGGATTTCCTACAAAGAGGCACTAATGACAATAAAAACGTTAGCTCAGCTTTTAGATTGCAGCTGGAGTTTGCAGATGTGGTAGGCAGGGATAAATACCCTCTTGTTTTTTTCACAGGAGTGACTCTTGTAGGTTTAGGGACTGCGCTTTGTTACAGGGTCAGATCCTGGACAAGGGCTGTTTGGTGTCCTAGTCCTTCTAAAGTGGACATATCTGAGGTGGAGAAGAAGAGAAAGAAAAGGTACAGAGCAGCTCTGAGGGCACAACTGCCTCTCAGTAGTCCCAGAGTGACCCTCTTTCATGCGAGGCATCTGGGACACAGATACGAGCTGCTTCCAGTCTGCTGTGGCTGGAAGGGGCAGAGGGCAGAATCCATGTGAGAAGTTTTACAACCTGTAGCCTGAGCATCAATCTAGCAGCCTGCACGATCTGTGTGTAGTGCACAGGTATAAATCAAACTCCTGAATATGAGTTTTCTTTGATTAACATGTCCAACAACTTCCTTGCATTCCTTGCAATGCTCTTTGAAATTTGAACAAGCAAAGCTCTGTCCCAGCAGCCCCATTAAATTGCCTGGTGGAGAGAGGAGCAGCAGGAATGCAGGCTGGTCAAACAGCCTTTTGATAGACCAGACTTGCTCAGCTCAGAAATGCTGTCTGAGTGCAAGCTCCAGCTACGTGCCCAGACTGCTCTGGTCTGCCCTCGTCCTCAGGTGCTCCTTGGGAGGACTGTCAGTGTGACAGCAGACCAGACCCTGGCTCTTCACTGAGCGGCTGCCCTTCAATTCCAGTCTTGCAGGTTTGTAGCATTTTATACATACAGAACCCCCAAAATCACACCATCATCCACCACCAGGAAGATATCTGGCATGTCAAGAGTCTAATTCCACGTCGTGACATTCTGTGTTACCCTTGTGACCAAACCTCTCAGGCAGTTTTTTCTGGATTAATACATATTAACCAGGAGCTGTGAATTCCCAGACTCCCCAAGCACTAATTCAGCCTGTAAATGAGCCAGGCAAGGGACCACCAAGACATGACCAGGAATGCCTTTGGAGTTCTTGCACACCTCATGAGTACAGCTTATCGGTGTCTGCCTGAACTAGGAAGCAGTTATAGGCTGTAAAGTTCACATCACACATCCTGTTCCTGAGAGACTGTTCTCAGCCCAGAAGTTACTTCAAAGACACTCAAGTCTCATGCTTGAAACTCAAGACCACCTCTCTGATTTCTCTCCACCACATGGTGAGAGGATCAAATTCGCCCTTTGCTGGGACTTACATTTTTTTGACTGAAAAAACCATTAAAGACTGACATGCTGTTCACAGACATGTCACAGCTCTGAACTCACTCTGGGCTTGTTGCAGAGAGGCCTAAAGCTTTCCACTGCCCAACACCAGTGCAACATCATCTGCTTGACAGAACTGATTAAAACGAGTCAGACTCTACTAAACCAGGAAGACTGTATTTGTCTAAATAAAAAGGTCTTCTGAGAGCACTCAAAGATCACAGTTAGTATGAAAATAAAGCATATATCTGAATTGGCTGGGCCAGTTACAAGTGGAGCTCAGTGCTGTTGTTTCCTGGTGCCTCAGACCCACAGAAACAGCAAGAAATCCCCACAGGTCCCAGTGTGCTCAGACCCAGAGCTACCCCAGCTCTCAGCCAGCAACTCTGCTGGTGTTTGGAATGGCAGCAGCTCCCACATTTTTGCAGTGCAGGCCTTCAGTTCAATGCCTCGAGTGCCAGTGGAGACACAGGTGCACACACAGCTCTGCAGTTCACTACTCACAGACCTCCTGTGTTCCCCGTTGGGCCACTGAGTGATAACTTCACACCTTCCAAGAATTCAACAAGGCATTAATAATTCAAGAGTCACATGCCCAACTGGCACTTGGAGTTGGGTGAGATAAGGATTTACAGTGATGGGCACCTTCACTCCCTCTCTCCCTTTCACCTGAAAGCTTTCAATACACAGTTTGGCTGGAAAACCTTGAAGAATTCCAGATTTTTTTTGGAATCAGAACTGAAATCAGAATTGCTTTCATCAGGCAGCATCAAACTAAAAAGGTCATTCAGAAGTCTTGTGTGATTTAATAAATGCGTATAATTTAACTGCTTGGGTTTCTTATTAGTGAAGTTAATTGCTGTATTTTAGTTTTCTTGCCATTTCTTAACTAAAAGCATTCTTGTTCTTTATGAGTCAGTCAGCAGGTGTACACATAACTTTATGTCAACATCTGATTACTACTTATTGCTCATTTAACTCAGCAAAATATAAAAATTGGACCATGTCTCTAGGAAAATAAATAAAAGGAGAATGCTGTGGAGTTAGAGCAGAGAAGGTTTTTTTAAAAAATCAAAACAGGAGAGGTTTTCTTGAATATTTTTTCCAAGCACTGTTGTTATAGGTGTTTCCTGAGGAAGTGACGGACTTCCCCCCATTCCATGACTTGCACCCTCTCGTTTCTATTTTTTTTTTTTCCTTTAAGCACAGAGTCCAAGAGGTACAAGCAGGCCAGCACAGTGGACACTTATTTCACTTTGCTGCTAGAATGAACTGATAGGAAGAGAACCAGACTTCTTTGTACTCCAGTAAAGCAAAGCAGGGCACAGAGGTAGTAGTGTGCTTAATTTTAGGCAGGTGCCTTGCTAAGCCTAGCTGTGGCCACTACAAGCCACACAAACCCATCAGTGAAATGAAACATAATTTAGTTATTTTTATGACTGTGCTTCGGATGGGTTTATGTTCTGCATTTCCAGAGCTCCCTGCCCAGCATGGTTGGGGCTACTCCACAAGTGAGAGGGCCCCTGGGACCTCAGCTCCTTCTCCACAGGAGCTGCTCCAGCACTGTGATCTTGTGAGGGTCCCTTGAGGGCCTGGTTTCTGTCCTTCATTGCCACCAAGAGTCAACACACCAGTCCTGTGGTGGGCAATCCTCTGCACGTGAGGTGGAATGTGGAAGGGCAACTCTTCAAACTGGCCAGTAATGGACCCGGTTCTTGTTTCCTCCACCCCAAGGTGATGATCCCAACAACTTCACATCACCTTTCACAGGAAAAAGTGACAGGTTCTGCACCTGGCCCACAAACACCTCCAGATCAGGGGGCAGGGAACTGGATTTCTAGTTAGTTTAGCTCTTTTACAGAGAGGAGCAGCTCAAAGACAGAGCTTCAGGCATGTTGAAAGCTTTAGAGAAAAGCAGGTTCAGATCAGCTCTAACCCACATGTGCAGATATGCAGATTATCCTCTAAAATTAACACCTAGGATGGTGCCGGTAGATTTGTAAAGAAAAGGAGAGAAGCCTTCGGCAGCTGTGCTGATGCAGCTATTGGGATTTAGTCGCTAAAAACCCCATTATTTGACCTCTCCTCGCGTACATGGATTCAACTCTACAGTTGAATCTGCTGCTGCTTTTCCTCCCCTCATCTTCCTCCTCTTCAAAAACCAGCACGGCCCATTTCCCCCTGCCTTTGCAAACACCTCTCCCAGACATTTACAGTGCAATATTTAGCAATGGGAAGTTGCTTCTTTGGCAAGCTTCCAAGCTGCTAAATGAGAAGTGCTGCAGGAAGGCGATGTTTTCTCCCACTGGGTTAACACCCTTCCCCTCAATGTGCACAGGGGGGCTTGAAGCCAAGTCTTGTTTTTCGGATACTCTGAGTAACGAGAGTTCGTAGAAAAGCTATTGCAAGGCATAAACATTGGTTTTCACACATAGGAGATTCCACTGAGGCCCAATGCAGAGCATGTCCCTGGTGCCAGCTTTGTGCATCCTTAGCTCAGAGCTGTCCATGGAACTGACCACAGGAAAGTGCCAACAGCACTGAGCTGTAAATCAGGGTAGAAAGCAAAACTGATCTGAACTTTCTGTGCAGACACAAAAGTGGGTAGCAAAGCTGCCCTCTGGTTTTACAGCGACACACCTGCTTTCAGTTCAGCACAGTGACTCCAGATCGGCACCAGCCTTCCTGAAAAAAACAATCAAGCCAGCAACCTCCACCTCAGCTGAGGCTGCTAGTTAATCAGAACAGGGGCAGCACATTTTGGGCAACAGACTTCCATGGGCTTTTACCATTGTTCCTTAGCCAGCATTGATCAGAGAACTAAAAAAGGTTGCCAAGTCCTCAAAAGATTTTAGTGTGAGAGATGCAGACCACATGTGCTGAATGGTAAACAGCTCTTGAGGATCAGAATAAAAAGGTCTTTATAGTCCAAGCAAACAAAAGTAAATGCCAGAATCTAAATGAAACAGAACTTTCCAAAAGCCTGAGGCTACCAAGATCTCAGAGCTGAAAGTGTAGCCTTGTTTGTTTCTTAGAAAGACCTAAAGCACGGCACATTATTGAGAGGTGACCCTGTGCTGTTCCCAGCAGGGCAGCAGCGTCTTTTGATTCTCTTCTCATTTCCGAGCACCCATCTGAGCAAAGTCAGTCCATGGTACTGCTTGAGCCTCCTGTTAAAGCCACACGTAGCTGATTGCTTTGCAAGGGGGTAGGCAGCAGAGAGGAATATTGTCAATGAGGCAAATACCGTTTACACCACTTACTGAATACAGCAATCCAGTCTAAGCCACACCATCAGAAACACGGTCCTAACACAGAGAAAGCTTTAAAATACTTTGCTTTCCTGCTTTAAAAACATGTACACAAAAACAGAGCTGAAAGAAGGAAAGTTGTTACTTTTGGGAACCACAATTCCGAGGACCAAGTAAAAGCACACGGATTGGAAAGGACTGCAATGTAGCCATCACAGGCTGGTGCTGCTGGGTAGGTAGAATTGCTCCACAAAGATCCTTGGCCCTGTTTCAGGCATCCTCAGAAGCAGATCGGCGAAGCTTTGTGCAGAAGACTGCCTAGAATTTTAACCCAATTGGGAACTAAGGGCTCCTGCAGGATAAATCCTCAGGCAAACGTCCCACTTGGCCCCAGGACACACCGCCTCTGTGAAGGCTGATGAATGCCTGCAGCTTTGAGGTTAGACAGATTTGGTTTATTTAAACTCAAGTTTTGGCTGCTGCAGCATAAACCTACTACCGCTCATGCAGTCCTGGGGCTGTGCAGGGCTGCTCCCCCCACTTCAGCACAACTGGTGTTGCGGCTGCCAGCAGCTGCTGCTCCGGTTCCTCCAAGCCTGTCTACTCTCTGCAGATGGCTCTGCAGCACCGCTGCCACGGAGCAGGATGAAATGCAGCCTGGCAGCCTCCTCCCAGCCCAAACCCCTCCTTCCCTGGCCCCCTGCTCTTGGTCTTTCCCCATCTCAGTTTCTCTCCCAGTGCATTAGCCGGCCCCGCCTCACCGGTTTCGGTGACGCTGCTCTGTTTATCCCGGGATGAACACACACATCCAATCTGTTCAGCAAGTCTCAACAGCCCTGGCAAAGCAGGCCTCCATCTGGAGTGTCCATCTTTGCTGCCTTCAGCTCTGGAGGAGCAGAGAAGTGACAACAAACTTGGGCAAAGGAGAGCCAAAAAGCATCTGACTATCACCCCTTCTAGCTACCACATGGGTCAGCAGCCAACGTGTGTGACCTGACTCACTGGCTTCTGTTTTTTTGGGGTTTTTTTTTAGGTCATTCAGAAAACTTCCTGGGAAGCATATCCAGTCTCTACCAGGGAACTTAGTTAACGTGGGCAGAGTCAGCCCAAATCAGGTGCAGGACAAGGTACAAGACATGGGAAAATGCAATGTCAGTAGAGAGGCTGGAAAAGATGTTTTGAGATTAGAGATGCTTTGACACTCGAAGCTCATCCCACCTCACACAATCCACACTGGTACCACGTGGAGAATACAGAGAGAAGGCAGTGTTCCTCTCTCTCTCCAAATCCTTAACAAATACACAAACCAACGATGACAGAGTCCACAAATTTGAAAAGCTTGTAAAGCAGCACCAACACTTTAGTTCTTTTATGGCCCTATGGGTAAACAGAAGAAGCATGGTTCACCTCGAGCCTCTTTTATTCCCCTTAAGAAATTCTTTCCAGTGCTGTTTTACAGGTTTGCACAGCCTTGCAATGAACAGACACCCCACAGCAAACCAGGCATTTAAAAAACACACTAAGCTACCGTGAAGTAAATTACTGACTTAACAGCCAGGCACCTACAGGTATAATTGGGTTTCATTTGAAGAACAAATTAAAGCAATGTGCATATTAGCTGCGAGTCTGCAAGGGGGCAGAAAAAGACTGAGTCTGGAAACTTTCCAAAGTGCACAAGATTAAAGAAGCCCTGCCAAAACAGCTCCCAGGAGACGGCAGTCACACCGCGAAGGACCAGCTCCCAGGGAGAGCCAGACCCGCACCCAGGTACATCTGCATGCAGGCTCCCATCAGAGGGGCAAGGGAAGGCTGCATTTGAACCAGAAACTCCAAAGCAGGGGGAGATTTGGGTCAACAAGAACATTGATGGGGACAGAAAAGACCAGGGCAGGGGGAGCAGTTGGATGGACATTGCAATTATTGGATCGTAATGCTTCATACTCTTTGCCTTCATGCCCTTTTCCTAAAGCCCAGGGGCAGCCATACAGACTTCCCTCTCCCAGTATCAAGTCTGGCACCCCAGTATATTTTAGGGCTTTACCAATAGCTATAACTTCTGTTAAATCCCAGTTCCAAAGGCTTAAGTGGGAAAAACACGACCCCAGAGCACTCACCAAAAGTTTCTGACAACAAAGTACTCCAGCACAGTGACAGCATGTCTCAGGCCACAGTTTCCTCAGATATAGAACTCTTGCAATTGCAGGAATATCTGAACAGACCCAGAGTCTCTTCAGGATGTCTCCACAAAGGGATAGGGACTCCTTTCCTTACTAGCTTAGCCTCCTCCACCCACACCTCTTCTGCGAGGAGGAGAGCAAAGGATGATAACAATTAACCAGCTGAAAGGGAAAATAAGTAACAGCCATGGAGGGCTTCAAAGTTAAGCAAGGAAGTAATTAGTGGAACAGCTGAAAGAGGAAGGCATCAAGAAAAGGCAAAATGGCAAAAGAGTCAGATGAAAGTAGGGAGAGATAACGAACAGCCTATTAGCAGCTTCAAGGCTGGTCTTGGATGTTATCCTCCAGTTATTTTTTTCCACCCTGTCCCTGGAGGAGTGCCTTTCCTTCAAACCTGTTTAACTTCTGAACTCTGTGCTGCTCCCTGCCCACAGTCAGGGTCCAGATCTAACTGTTCCTTTCCCTCTTCTGACTCTGCAGGCCACTGACAGTCTCAGCACTCACCTTCCCCAGACAAAGCACCCGGATCTCAGCTGTGCAACCCAGCCCGAGTCAGGCAGGGAGCGTTCTCTCAGCAGCACTGCTCACAGCCCTGCCCTGCAGAGTCAAAGGACTCAGATGACTGTGCTGAAGAAGGGCACACTCAGACCTTTGGAGCAGGGCAACAACTTGACATGAAATCCTGCTGGAGCACTGCAGAGGGAGGCTTGGTTGGTGTCGGTTCAGAACATGAGACTGTAATAATATTTGCCCTCGGTTCAACTTCATATACTATGTACAAAAGCCTCTGTTTGAATAGAGGAAGGGCCAGGGAAACATGAACCGAGAAGAGCCAAGAAACTCAAAGCAAAGCCCCAATTCTTTTTGTCTGGAAATCTAACTGTTTTGGAAAGAAACAAAAACACACTGAAGGTAGACAAGGAAAGCTCGAGACACATTTCTTGCTGAATTTTCTCAGCTTTCCTTGATGATATTTAAGAAGGAGAGAGCAAGTGCATGTGTGTTCCACAGAAAGGGTTCAAAAACATGCCTTTTATTTTTTCCTCATTCAGGGAACCAGTCTGGCTGTCAGAGCAGCCTTGGTCTCCTGGATAAATAAAATCATAGTGTTTTTTCATAGCCTGCAGGGTGGGAAGAAAAAAAAAAAAACCAGCAGGCAGGCAATCTAGACCTCATCCTGCCCCAATTTTGACCTAGGACAAGCCACTGGCTCTCATGGCTCAGGAACAGTCACGAGGGGACACGTGCCACTGCTTTTGCAGCCATCTAAACCACAATGCCTTCACCGCCTCCCTGCCCTACCTTCTTCTTATACATTTTAAGGGTTGCTGTGCAGCACATCGAATGTCAGGGCCTTTAATGGCACTGGGTCCTGGCACTCCAGAAAAAAATACAAGCTGATTGTCAAGAGAAGGGTAAACCTGGTCCAAGGCCAGAGGGATGTCAGGATATAGTAAAGTATTTCTCCATCCCTCACCTAGACCACGTTACTTTCAGCACAGCATTCAGATAACAGCCTTGGCAGTTGTTTCTGTCACTGATAAGACAGACTGGTCCCCTGTGAGATGTCTGAGCCTGTACACACCATTAAATATTTTGGTTTGGCCATACGAATGCTCGTAACCAAAGCTTTTTGGGCAACAAAGACCAGCACAGCAGTGCTGAAGCACCAATATTCAGGATTTGCCAGTTGACTGTGTTTTTCCAAATATGTTTGAGAAGGTCCAGGCAGGCTTACCTGCCCCAGACACTACCTCTTTCTCCTTGAGGTGTATTTACCCAGATGGCAGGTGTTTTATATTTCAGAAAACATTCGAGTAGGAAAACATTTGTACAGGCAGGTTCACCTCAGAGGACTTATTTTCTTTCTCCCTTTTTTGTGGGAATAAAGAGCCTTGCACCAGACCCTGGAGCTACTCACGAGCTAACTCTGCGTGCACGTGGGGCCACGCAGAGCCAAGGCCCGGGTGGGGGACATCTGTGCTGCCAGCTCCAGAGAGGCAGCGTGCCGGAGCATTTGGCACTGCCAGGCTGAAGCAGGAGGGTGAGATTATGGGTACCTTGTCTAACAATCCAGATGTGACTTCGATATGGACACGAGGAGCAGCTCCATACAGCTGTAGCTGCTTGTATGATTTAATTTCATGTATTTTTTTAATGCGAAAGGAAAGGTCCTCAGCCTTCTGGCCTCTGGATGGGCTGGGGAAGGCAGGTAACCTGAGTCAGCTGCAGCAGCCGAACAAACTCAGTAACGTGTCACCAACTCACGAAGCATCAGCTCTGCCAGACTTCTCCAGAAACCTGCTGCTCCCCTCAGATAAAGGGAAGAAAGGGCCAGTCTTGAAACAGGCAGAGCCTGAAGCAGATCAGGCCAGGGAAGCCAATAAAGCCTAAGAGTGCTGTGAGCTGAAAGGCTACAATTATTCACAACAGTTCCTTTGCTAACTGGGCATCTTCTGCATGAGGGTTTGTCAGGGAGCTGCTCCTTGCAGGAGAGGGAGCCAAACACCAAGCAGAGTAGCAGGGCCAGCAGTGCCTGGCCTGTGCCAACCAGCCCCAGCCCCACCATACCTGAGAGGAGCGAGCAGAGCAGCGGAGCTGGCAGCAGCTTCAGCTGAATCCACGGCACAGGCTGGGAATTCAGAGCAGGGTCAGACATCCGATTATCACCAAGCAAGCTCAAGGAACATCCAAGGTCAAGCCAAGAACAGTCAACAATTCAGGGACCACATCAGCAAAGTCCACGGGCAGCCACCAGCATGGCTTGTTGGAGGCATGAGCAGACATCCCTATAGCACAGCTCAGAGAGAGGAGAGCCTCAGGTCTGAGCTAAATTGGATTCAAGGGCCCAGCCCCTAGGTGGAGAGTGTGGGTGGAGGCCCCAGGTGAGGCACATCAGGGCCATTAAGGACCAATGATGCCCTCAGGGCCAATGACCAGCTCAGGTGTGGCTGGTCAGAGCAGGGACAGCAGCAGTGAAAGAGGGAAAACACACAAGGACAGATTTCAGTTCTTGTGATGGCAGCTTATGCTGTGAGCAACTGAAGAGGGGTTTCTTTATGTAAGGACCTATGGAAAAGATTTTCTTATGTGAAGGGTTATTTTCTTACATGAATTAATCCTGCTCTCTGCCAAAGTCTGCTGCAAAAGAGCAGGATGTCCTCTGGAAAAATGAAGCACAGAGAAGCTCCCATGACCCAGCTGGTCCAGCCACCTGAGGGATCCCAGCCTAGTGCTCTGCTACATCATGTTGCCTTTAATTTTATTTACACATTGCTCCCCATTCTCATAAGCCAAGATGTAGAACCTAAAATTGTCTCTTATGTTTGCTGAAGTTTGGAAACTGGAAGCAAGCCCTGTCACTGCAGCCTATGTCTAAAGAGCCAACTCATTTGTCTTTGTCAGTAGCTTCTTTCTTTTGATCTCCAGAGCCATTCACAGTTCAGTTGCTTTCCAGAGATGACTTGTTGCAGTTTGCTTTGGTTTGAACCAGCCTTTGACACCAGTGACCAGAATGCACAACACTTCTGCACAAGATCTTGAGGAAACAGCAGGGTAATTTATGGGACAAACTACTGGTCTTCAAAGAATAACATCTTTTCAGCAGAAGTCCCTTTTCTTCAAAGGAATAAAACGCCTTTTGCTTTGTGAACTTGCATTTTTATATATACGCATATAACAAACATTTATTTTACACCCACCATGTCTGTGGCATGATGTGTGTGTGCGTAGAAAGGTCAAATGAAAGCAACTGCCCTCAGAGTGGGGAAGAGATGATGTCTGAAGGTGGCTGCTCTCTGCAGTTTAGAGAGGGAGTGCAACGTGCCCTGTGGAAGCAGCCAGCAAGGGCTGGCCTCCCGCTGGGCAGTGCTGGAGCAGGGGCAGACAGCACGCCAGCATCCGACACGGCACTGGAACCTGTGGGAACGACCTGGCAGCGAGGAGTCTGCAGGGGAAACAGGCTCAGGCAGATAATTAGAAAGACAAGAAAGGCCTGGATATCCACTGTAAGGATCCCAGTCCCATCCTTCCCTCCGCACGTTCCTTGGAACGACTCCCGCGTCTCCCAAGGAAAGCTGCGTCTTTACACAAAGCGCCTTCTTCTGTGTGCTAGGACAATGGAAATGGATCACAGGTCTTGCTGGAATTAGTCCTAAGGTGAGAACTCAGCCATTCTGGAGCACAGATGGGGTCAGGTCAGGTTTTTCCCTACAAACAGGAGAAGCCATGTGGTTTTCGTATAATTTGGAACGTTTTCTTACAGAATGAAGATTGATTAGATGCCTGGAGTTCCCCAGAAACAATGTTGATAGTGTTAGCAGCCTGCACACCACAAGAACCCATTCATAAAAAAAAAATCCTCAGTTTTAAATTTATTTTTTTTAAACTTTATGTTCTTGGAAAAAGAAGCTTATTGAGTAACTATCAGAGTTCCTCTTTCATCACCTTGTCATAAATCCCACAGGCTCTGAATTCCTTTAACAATCTCTCAGTTAAATTGTGACCTGCCTATTCTAATAAATAAACCTTTTTTTTTTCTTCCCCCCCAAAAAGCTGGAAACATCCAAGGAGTTGCTCCCCCTTGCCCTTGCCCTGAGCTCTACTAATTGAGACATCAAAGCAGATGAAAAATCAAGGTTGTGCCTGTACAATCCCTGGGCATTAACCTTTCTCTTTAGACCATTTTCAAACAGGGCAATCAACTTTTGCCAACACAGATCCCCCTCTGAAGTTTCAGCCATACATTCCTCTATCACTGTTTATGTGAAGGACGAAACAGCTGCTGCCTTTCACCCTGAGGTGGCTGTTCCTTGGGGGCAGGTGAAGAGTTCCTGGGTGTATTTTGTGCAAACTGACATCCCATCCCAACCCGGTTCCAAACCAAACCCATGCTGCCCCTGTAAGGTGTGGAGGTTTTTTTATCACCTTCACAAACACAGTGACAGGTAAATTTGATACTGCAAACTGTCGAGGCTGGAGATGATATTGCTGTAAAAGGTAAATTAACGAAAAAACTGCCTAAAATTCATAGACCATGAGAGTGCACTTAAAAAATTATCCCTGGGCAAACAGAAAGCAGCGTCACCTTAACTCCATTGGATCAGGGCCTTGCTCCTTTATGGAGCCCTGCAGATAATTTAAACACTTCCAAGAAACACAGGAACATCTGCACGAGGGCTGTTCTGTGCTCTGCATTTGCCCCATCCTAAACTAAATCAGAAAGCTCCACTAAGCAGCAATGTCTAATTCACGCTGCGCCCCATGGATGTAAACATTTCGCTGACATCCTGAGAAAAGACAATGCCAGGCCTCCCAAGGGCCCCCAAGGATCCACAGCACTTTTGTAGCTGCTCGGACGGGGTAACATTTGTGTACCCACGTTACATGGAGCAAACAGGATGCATAAATGAATGTTGCCCTCGGGCAAGAACAGATCAGGTGGTGCTCGTTTTCTCCCTAATTTGCTGGCATCGTTGTTGTGCTGGTGAGCAACCCCAGCAAAGCCCCCTGGCACATTTTCACTCATATTTAGCTCAGGCCTCTGAACACTGAACATTCAGGAAGAGAGACTGAAATGGGACCAGGCTTCAATGAAAAGCTGGCCCCTAACATACACACACACACACATTTAAGTGCTCTGTGCAGTGAACACATGATTGTGCTTAGGACAATGTGCTGCTCCCAAAAAGGGTTTGCAGGTTTCCTTGTGGAGAGGGTGGTGGCAAAGTGCCAGCAACAGACACGGCTCATAAGCCCCATTTCTCCACCCTTTCTGCCTCTCCCTGTCAGACAGGACAGTCCCATTAAGCCACATGCAAGATACAGCCTTAGAATAACTGAGTGTAATGTGTCCCTTGGTGTCCCAGAGGACCTGGATTGATCACTGTAGATTCAGGGAGTATCAGTGGTACAGGGCAGAAATAAGCATCTTTCCCTCTTGAGGTGCCGAATTACTTCACCTCCTCGGGCACTGCAGAGCGGAGGTGTGACATGCTGCCAGCCCAGAATGTGTCCCTGATGTCCTTCAGCAGGGGTCATTCACAGTAAGCCACAGGACATCTAAGCACATCCTGATTCAGCCGAGCATTTTTGGTGTGTGCTTCAGTTCTTCAGTGACAGGGAACCAGTGTGTGATGCTCCCTGCAACGCGTGACCACACCAGCATCTGGAACCCGGCTCCTGCTTTTAGAATTAGCCTGTTTGACCAGTGGATGATTAGAAGTGACCCCCACTTCTGGCAGGAGTCCCCCAAAAACATGCTCTGTCAGGACCCCAGTTCTTCACCACCCCATGTGCTGAGGGGTTGGCTCACATTCAACCTCCAGTGACCCCCACCCGCTGCTGAGACCCAGCAAATTTTGCTGGGTATCCAAGTCTTGGAGAAAGAGCCTGGCCATCATACTCAGCTTGGGAGGCAAAGATGAACACCAGAGCTTCTCTCCAAAGCTTCCTGGCAGGCTCTGACTTGGAGGAGACAGAGGGAAAGAAGAAATTTGAAAACACCCTTTCCCCTTTCAGAGCAGTGAGCTGGAAATCAGTCTGCCTGCCAGCTCTTGCGGTGTAGTTGCCAGGCAGTAGTACTGCTCTGCAGGCCAGGATCAACAAACTACACATCTGTATTCTCACCAGGGCCAGCATTATTACTGCCACAACTTAACACCCTTAAACAGGGACTGCTGCAGCTGTGAGAGCTGTCTTGGGAATCAGGACAATCACAGCAAGCAGTGGAGGAAGGACCCACAGAAAAGAGTGGTGGCTATAAACCTCGTGGAGAGGGCAAACTCCTTCCTGTCGTGGATAGAAAACAAAGTATCTGGTACCCAGATGGATGGAAAAAGATATGTAGGAAGGAAATAGACCAACTGGTTGAAGATGGAGCCCTCTGGACGGACTTCCTGGTGGCTTGACCACAGCCACCAACATTGCTCCAGCAGGATGCTGTCACTAGCACTGTGGGAATTAGGACTGACATCCACCACAGTCTGCTGGCACAAGCAAGCCCTGCCACCTGACCAAGAGCCTCTAATTTTCTCCATCTCTCTCTATGTGGCCACTTACACAACCTCAGCAAGTGACCAGTTTACTTGTGTTCAGCCAAGGGTTCATCAGCCAGCAAGCAGTACCAGACACAAGGAAACTCTTGTGGCAGTAGAAATAAAATTGAGATGCTGGAAACACTTTGCTTTTTCCACACACAGATCTGGCTCGGGTCGTCGTAGAGAGCTGAGTGAACTCCAGGTGAAAGGGTTTAGACGTGGTAATTACAGCACGAGATTCCCTGTCAGTGTTCCCGAGCGATCCCTTCATGGTGCACAGCAATGGGAGGATAGGGATTCATCCTTACCAAGGGTTTTCTTCTCACCTTAGATTCCTGTGAACCTCTCAGATCATGGACAGGAGGCAAACAAGGAAAAGTGTAAATTTTGTGCTTTGACCAGTTCTTCCTCCCTTCTAGCACAGCCCCTTTTGCTGGCCCCCAAAACTACTGCTGCAGACAAACTGCATCATGGAGGGACCTCTCCATTTCCTAGGACTGAGGATGACAGTCTTACATATTCCAGGAGCTAATTACTGCTGAAAATCTCCTTGAAGAGAAAACCAGATCATCCCTTGAGACAACACCTTCCATCTGAACCTTCCAGGGTTGATGCTTCACAAGAAAATTCTTCATCAAGAGGTCTTAACACTGAGTTTGTGGAACGCCATCTTCTCCCTTGTTTATTTCAACAAACAGCTAAAAATTGTCTGGCCAGAGAGAAGACCAGATCACCTCATCACCTCTCTGACAAGCTCATACCAATGTACCATCATGGTGACTGAAAAGCTGTGGATGGCTCCAAATCAGGATTTATTTTTAGGTTTCCAGACTGTGCATGCTCTTGCCAAAGATCCTGGCCCAAAGTTTATTCAAGTCCACGATAAAAATGTCTAATGGCGTGAATGACCTTTGGACCAGCTCCAAACACTGTGCACTGATATTAGCACTGGGGCTGGCTGGGGATTCCCTTTGGGAAGGCTGCCCAGTAAAGAGGCAGTTTTCACAAAATTGATATTTTTCAGGGAGAAAAACATCCTGATTTTGAACCTTCTTTCCTTTCACAATAAAGAAATAAAAATACCTTTTTTTTTTTTTTTTCAATTAAGAAAAGTCGAGAAGAAGTATTTTCTTCGGGGCCAGTTGGAACAAAATCAGAAACTATGTTTTGGTTTGAATGTGTTCAATAAACCATTAAAACCTCATTTTCCTATAAGTACACAGTCCCACTGGGCTGTGGTTTAGATGTCTCATCTTTCCTGCAGGCTCTTTCCTCGAGGACTCCATCTGCCATGGTGCAGAGACTCCTAAGGTCTGTGAGACATGACAGCAGCTCCACATTGCTCCCTGAAAAATACAGGTATTAAGTGACTGCATGAGAGCTGCTAGAAGGAAATACAATCCAAGGCTGATGTTCAGTGTGGAACGGAGTTAAAGCAAAGCTTTTAGGGTTAATTGAACAAACTAAAGTGAAACACATCAATTTGGAGCATACCAAAAGTTTTGATCAAAAAATGTCGGAGCAAAACTTATTTCCCTCTGCAAAGTAAGATGTTTTGAAATTTTATTCCATGAAAAATTTGGAAACATTGGTGTTTCTTGACAGCCAGAGAGAAAACCAAAGGTTTCAAGGGAGCAAACCTCCCTTTCACAGCACTGCTGTTATCAAGAAAGCAAGGAAGGTGAGGAAGGAAGGAAGATGTGAGAAGCATATTGCTCTGCAGCTGAAAAGTCCTGCAGAAACGAGCACCAAACATCCATGCTCTCTCAGCAACTGTGTGCCTTCCTATTTCCAGGATCCTTTCACAGGATGACAAGCAATGCACCGGGGAGGAGAGATTAAAGAATCTCCAGCTGATGAGAGAGAGTTTTGAGTAACCATTTCCCTGGGTGCCTCAGCTCACCATGGCAAGAACACATCTCTAGGGCTTTGCAGGCTCTCTCAGATCTAATTTCACCTTCACTGCATCATTGTCTTGCCTGGAGTTGTTCATGGTTCAAGGGAGGCCAGAATTCATTCCCGTCTCACTTGCCACCCAGCTGACAGGTGGTGTGAAAGTGAAGTGGCATGTGGAGCAAGCACAGGGAAAATCACCTTTTGATCTCGCTGAAGGTGGTCCTCAAACCAGGTCATGCTTGAGAGAACTGGCAGGGAAAATAAGGAGAGGCTGGGCTGCAGCTGTCTGTGTTGGGGCAGTCTCCAGTTCAGAAGAATATTTGCCTTTCCCTCGCTGCCAATTTTAGAGCCTTTATAAATACCACACCTAAATAAAATGGAATAAAATAAATGATCCTCTTCAAGCACCCCACGCCCTTTAATCACCCTCTCTAAGAACATCCAAAGGCTGCAGGGATGCATGAGGGCAGGAATTATTGTTAAAAATAACCAGTCTAGGGAGGAAAGCAATTTATGCTGGGTCTGGAGCAAGGATGAGGTTCCATTTCCTTCTGAGAATCAAGTGAACAATGTCAACCCAGAGCCTGCTCTGCAGTCATCAGTGACTTCCACAGCACAACTGGCAACCTGCAGCAGCACACACGGAGTCAGGACACGGGGTGGGGGAGCAGCCAGCCCGTTCCCTGTCACTTGTCCAGTGACAATACTTCACAAGCATCCCATCCTCACTGGTAAATCTGTCCCTTGATGTGCACGGTTTTGCCATGAAGCACAAAACTCAATTATCTGTTTATTTGGCAAGATGCCTTTGTCCTGTGAATGCTCCTGGGCCCAGCATAGATCGAGGGCTATTCCCTGGGGTCTTATGCTTACAGACAGATTATTTGCCAGTTCCCAAAAGGTCCAGATATTTAGCCACCTATTCTGAACCAAGGTGCTTAACCAGAGATGAGATACAAGACAGATGCAGCAGTAATTAGCTCTGAAGCAAGTGTGGTTCAAAACACAGCTCTTAGAGAAGATAATGCCACTCACCTTAGGACTGGACCATGCGATCTGTAAATGTCAGGTCTGGAATATACACTACAGCGTGGCATGTATAGTGCCTTTTTACTATTGCTATTATTATTGTTATTATTTTCCTTTTTACCTGGGGACTGAATGTTTGGGGACTGGGGCAGGAGAGGTCTGTACATCTGGAAAGCGTCAGATTTAACGCCCAAAGTCATCAGCCCAGGTCAGCTAAAAGTACATGTTTGCTTCCAGCAGCAGCTGTGCAAACTCCTGTTGCCTTGGTTGTGCAGGGCTTATGTAAAGATTCCTCAAAGACAGTGCCCTCTTTGTGAGCCCATAGCTCTGCTGATCCCTGGCAATTCCAACCCCAGTTTCAAAAAGAAACGGGCCTAAAATGGCACTCCCACCGCAAACAGATGTATTTCAGCCTCTGTCTAAGGCAGCATTCATTTCATCATGAAAAGGAAAACACCATAATTTAGGGTCACACGTCTCCTGCCTGTCAGTCAGGCACTGCCAGCTATTTTTACAGCATCCCAGGGTGTTGTGGCAGTCTAGAGAACAAGTGACACACCTTTCCAAAGGCAGCTCAGAACGATACTGTTCAGCGAGAAACTCTGAGCTCCAAGCTTTGGGTTTGCTCCTGACTTTTTTTTTTTTCCCCTTGAACAGGCTTGAAATAAAATCTCTCTATGTGTATTGCACATTGATTTTCTTTGCTTCTCATTGCTTCACGGACTGGCCCTGCACACTGCAAAATCCACAGTGCAGGTTCAGCGTTAGAACTTTTTCCACGGTGCTGTGGCATGTGGGTGGAGCAGATGTGCCATGAGAACAAACTCTCTCACACCAGTGGCCAGCAGCTGAACAAAACTATACCTACTGTAAGAGAAGCTAAATTTCGCTCACCGACTTCAGCAGCTTTCAGTTGCTTATGTTTTACATTGAGATTGAAACTGGCCATTTTTTTTAACTTAATAAACAAAACCATAATCAAAGACAATCCAGTAGAACTACTGGGCATCTGAAAGATGCACAGAGAGCATAGAGAAAACAGTTCCAAGCATCCCTGCCTCGTAGCCAAATATTATATCTGCAATGCAAACAGAACACCTCTATATTTACAGTTTGGTGGGGGTTTTGATCAGCTTTAGGGTTCAGACGACTGCTAATTAAAATCACCAAAAGTCTTTGCATTGACTTTAATGAGCTCTGAGACAAGACTGGAACATAGAGCATTCTACCAAGTGGAAAAAAACCCAACTCTGGTAAAACTCTTACTTTGGTATTTCTGAAATTCGAATGCCTGAAGGGACTATGCTGCTCTGGCTGTGCAGTTTCAGCTTCCATGGATAAAAAGCCCTGCTGAGCCCCTCCTGACAGTGCCAGAGTTCCTCACGCGGAAAAGTCCGCTGGCAGGTTTCATTACGATAATTGTGCCACAGTTAATAGTACACTGTGGAGAAAGTGGGCAAGAAAACACAAGGGAGCAAAACCCAGATGATCAATCATCCTTTTCCCTGACACTGTCCTTACGTGGGTTGTTTTCACCAGGAATATACACCTAATAATTGCCCCGATTCCTTGTTTTTCCAACATCATTTCTACGGCAAATGCCATTAGTTACTGTACTGTGATGATTTAAAGCTGAAAATGTGCTGTGACCTGAATCAAAAGACAGATTAACTTATCTGCTTTAACAAGGAGTTGCTTGAAGTCTTATAGGAAACACTGTATGAACTTACATTTCATAAAGCCAGTAATTGCTTTTCCTGTTACTTTTCTATGAGAGAAATACAAAAGGAAATGGGAGCTGGGTGCATAATGGGAACTGGGTTGCAGAGCTTTAAGTCTGCAGGTCATCAATTCAAGGTAATTTAGCTGATGACTCCGGTGGTCTCAGCCCAGCTGTCAGGGGACAGGTGACCACGCTTGGCCATCTACCAGTGCCGAAACCTTGATGGCAATTCAGTGAATGCAGAGAGCTCTGACTGCCCAGCCTGCCCAAGCCTGAACCCCGTGCCGGGGGGTTTGGCTCAGCCCCATCTGTTGAGCAGCTGGACACGGCATGGGCAGAGACTGACCAGAGGTACCCAGGTCAGTCCCTCTGAGCACCATGCAGAGGTCAGGCTCTCTCTGCCTCTGATTACGGAAATCAGAAAAGGCTGAGTGGATTCCCAGCGGCACAGGCTCACCCTCAGACGGCCCCAGAGGAGGGCTGTGTGTGAGGGGTCTGCTCAGAGTCTGCTGATGAGGATAAACAAGTAGGAAACTTTTCAGCAAATGACCTCCAACAACGAATTGACTGACTTGCAGCATCTATGGACTGATCTCCTTCAGGAGGGCTCCATTCTCAGCTCCCACTCTTTCACTAGGAGAGATGCTCAGGTTGGTGTTCGGTGGGGTATTAGCTTAGACATGGGAACCAAAGACTTTTAACTTGAAAAGTTAGGACAGTGAGTTCTTTTTCCCCCCCATTTGTGGACTCTCAGCAGCAGCACAGCTCCTCTGTAGTGAATTTAAGCTGACTAGAATTGCTTTTCTTGGTTTCCTTCCACAAGTGACAGGTTGACAGCTACTGCTCTTGGAAGAAGACGGCCTTCCAATCCCCAGGTCACCATATGGTGCCAAATCATTTCTTTCATGTCATACCTGATTTAGAGCAGGAGGAAACAGAGCTAAGAGACCATCTCCCCCATTGTCCATCACGTGTCACTGCGTCATGCCCTGTTTTCAACGTGCCCCATCCCAACCAGCAATTTGAGAGCTGTGGTTGTCCTTCCAAGCTTTATAAATGTGCTAAATGGGGTGGATAGCTGGAGAAGAAATGTGCCGTTGACTGTCAGACATTACGGGAGGGAATAATGTGTCATAAATCAAAGAGACACAGCACTATCACAACAGGCTAGCCAAGAATATGAACTGTAAGAGTTCTTATAATGACACCTATTTGTTGAGTCAAGAATTTCATCTCTAAGCTGCTCAGTGAGGCTTTACATCTCTGCTCTGGTCCTGTATTCTAAATGATCACTTACAAGAAAAATCTGAAAAAAAAAAAGTGTTTTATTTTCTCGGGGAGAGTTATTCTCAGTTATTCATGCTTCTTCCATTTAAAAAAAATTTCAGAAAAGCTGTGAAATACTTGCTTTTTCAAAGAGTTTTTAATTCTTCAGAGTACCTTTTGGTGTGCTCTTGTTCTTCTTTAACCACGTTTAGAACAGAAGCATCCTTCCCACTGCAATACTTTCCCTTGCTTGTCACAAGAGCAAGCAGGCTAGAAAAGCAGAAGTAGGAAGCACAGTGTATGTCTAGAAATCAGGGAGAGTGAACAAACCAGCAGAGAGCCACCTTGTTCCCACTCTAAATGGAAGACTATCTGAAGGAAGCACATTGGATGATTTACCAGACTGTATTCCTCCACTTGGTGTTTCTTCCCCTGCTCCCCTTGCATCTTCTTCAGGCTTTCACTGCAGGTCAATGTCCCCAGCAGGGAAGGCAAGAACTACGCAGTCTCCCTCCTTTCTTCCTAGCATAGCACTTGGTCCAAATGAACAGAGCAAGACGAGACCCCATTTGGATCAGAAAGAAATCACCTGCCCTCCAGGTGGGGTGTTAATCCAGCCCTGCATTCCCTTTTTGGCAACAGACTTCACAATACCCTCACAGCTTTAAACACCATGAGGTGCAAGTACAGTTAATCTCCGAATACTTTACTTGCACCATAAAACAAGGCACCGGTCTTATTCCCATCCTGCAGTTGGACCCAGAGGCACGATGGACTTGAGCCAAAGAGGGGTCTGGAACATCCTGCCACTGCCTCCCAAACAGGCAGCCCATTTGGCCTCTGCTTCAGCACTGGGCAAAGCCTTAGTCCCTCATTTTTGATGCCTTATTCCAACCCCGCCGCTGTCCCTCCACAGGCCGGTTTGGTGCGAGAACAGGCCCGTCGGGGCTGCAGAGCATTCCCTGCGAGCGGGCAGAAGGGCCGTGTAAAAATCAAATCCACATGACTGCAGTTACAGGCAACCAAAGAGAGGGTTGCTCTTCCAAGAAAAACTTTTCCATGTAAAAGAATTCTTAATCTCCCCTTTGACTGTCATTGTTGAAATGATGGCTTCACAGGCTTGAAATTTAAGACCCTATCGGCGTCTTTTCTGTTTGCCGTGATTTATGAATGGTTTCGCTGTTGATTATCCTCCAAGATTACAGCACAGCAGCCCTGACAGACAAGCAGAGGAAATTTCACAGGATAACGGGCAGCTCCTTCTCCGGGGCAGTAAGGCAGGGAGGTGTGTTTTGATTCAAGTATGCAACAATATCAGCGAACGCCGACTGGACACCATCAGGCAATTGAATACTCATCATGTGGCACCCCACTCAAAGGCAAGCAGGGTCAGCAGAAGTCTTGATAATTTTTCTGTGCTTCAGAGCCTTTGCTCGTTCTGTAACGCAGCGTCCAGTTGGGGTTTTTTGTCTGGATTGTGGCACAAATCTGCACACTGCAGTCAAATATGAAAAGGCAACGTTTTCATACGACCCTGTGCGTGTTCTTCAAAGATCATCCTTCTTTCCTGCAGTCACAAAGTCTACTGCCTTGTCTGGGAGATGTACCGTCTTTGTTCAAGTCCAGGCTATTCAAAGGAAATTTGCTTCCTTTGATTTATTGCCAAGAACAGGCACTCCTGACCCCAGAAAAGGAGATTTTTGTGCTTTTCATTCCCATTTCCTGCCAGACAGTTTGTTCCAAGTCACTGCTAGGAGGGCTGTTTGTCTGGTGAGGGTAGCAGGGCCAGAGCAGGTGCAGCCATCACTTGAGGGGGCTGTGGCCTTCCGTGGAGCAGACAGCCAAGACTTGGGAGTCGAGGTTGAAAAAATTTCTGATGTAGGGGCTGCCTAAAAATAAACGCAGAGACCTCTCAGGAGGTGATTTTATCTCTTGATAAATGGCCTCTGCTTTTCAGGCAGAAAGGTTCCTTTGATTTGAACTCTGCCATGCTGGCCCTGCAAAATTAATCATTATTGGCATGTGGTTTCCAGGTCCAGCACCGTGGATGTGCTTCCTGCTCTTTGTATCACATCTGGACCTGCGCAGTGAGCAGAGGTTTGCCGCCCTCGTGCTTCCAATCATTTTGGGCCGAGGTGAACAACTTTGCAGTGTGCCAGGCAAGGGTGGCCTGGGCCTGACGTACCTGGGTCCCGCTCTGTGGTCACATTCCCTTCAGTGATGGGAATGCTTTGGTGCCTTTCAACACTACTGTCAGGAGCACACGGCAGAGAGGGAAGGCTGCTCTTCTTTGGAGGGAACCAGAGAGCAGAGTTACATCCAACCGTGGCCCGAGCCACTCTTGCTGGGACTACAGTTACTCTGTGGGTGTTCTCAAGGATCGGGTTGGACAGTGAACCAGAATGGACATTCCTCGCATTCTTCCCGTTTTGCCACCCAGCCTGCTTCAGAAAAACTCCTGATGTAGGTGTTTGTATCCTGTCTCTTTCTTTCCTCACTGTATTTGTCTTTCAAGCCTGGCAGCAGTGGAAGGAAACTTAGCACGTGATGCTGACACTCTGCCATGTCTGTGGGATGGCAGATTCCTAAAGAACTCAAATCTAGCTAAGAGAATAGCTAGGAAAACAGAAGGCAGAGGACTCATAAAAGCATGGAGAGGCTGGAATCCCAGCGGATTTGAGGAAGGACACCAGCTTTTATCCAGAAGCAGGGCTGCTCACATCAGGAAGGCTGTCTGGATTCCTGCTCCCACTGGCCACACAGTCCCTCTCTTATGACCTGTTTCAGGCCTGGGCCTGGGATTTTGTGTTTTATAACAAATAGATCAATGAAAAAAAAAAAAAAAGAAAGTTGGAGAAGCTCTGAGAAATGTGTGCTTCAAAAAGCCCTCTAATTGGTGGTGTCAGGATTGCACCTCTGCCCGAGAGTGAATCTTAACAGATACAGTCCTGCTGGAATATGCCCTATTTTTCTGCTACTTGACTCCCTACTCCTTATTTACAGTTGTTTTACACTCAAATTCACAGCTAGGCAGGTTTTTTCCTTTGGAGTCAGTGCTGGTAGTGGAGGCCACTGTCCCCCAGGCTGTGCCTTCACACACTGCTGCCCTTGTACCACTGTGCTTGCACCTGTTTGTCTCTATTCAGCTGCTTCAGAAAACTCCCCTCCAGACTTTTCCTTCCTCCTTGTTCCACCATACACACAAGGGCCCAGTTTCCCTTTTCCCAAAGCCAAGACACAGGAATGCACCAGTCCCTAGTGATTCCTTCCAGCAAATTAAGAAGTGCTGAACTAAGGAGGGTTTCAGTAAAGCAACATGGCCTCAGCTGAAAAATTTGTTGTTTTTCTCCTTTGACAGGGCACTGTGAAATGTTTACATCCTGTTTCACCAGGCCTTATTCCATATATACACCTGTGTCTGCACACTGTATCCTTCACTGAGTGTCCATTCAGGCTGATTCTCACTGGCCAAGAGCAGGATACTGGGACTCCAGGAGGATTCTGACCGAAGTCGGAGTCATTTCCATCACAACCATCAGGACAGGAGCATTTCTTACCACCTGTCTGCCCCGTGCTTTACACAAGAGAGCTCCAACTTGGGTGAGCAGCACACTACTAACTTTAAACAGATTACTAATCATAACCATAACAACAATAATAGCACCACAGCGCACACATGCGCTGCAGAACAACAACTATAACAACAATATCAACATGAGATGTGTGCACACATGCCCTGCAGAACCAGCAGCAGTTCTGCCAGTCAAAAGTGAAGTCAACATCCCTACCAGTGCTGGGGGATGCTCAGCAGGGCTCAGTGTCTTCAGCTGTTTCGAGCTCAACAACTCCTAAACCGTAACGACCGCTTTTGAGCTGAACACACGTCGTACTGAAATCTACCTTTAGAAACATACCTTATTTAGGTCCAGGAAAGACTGAACCGCAGTTTTCTCAAAACAAGAATCAGAAAAAACAGTCCCCCCTTGACTGCTCCCCAAGCTAAACACGGTTTTTTAGGACAAAAGGACAGTGCACTCACCCCTGCCCAGTGTCTCTTTGTCCTGCTCCTTTTTTCTCCGAGGAGGAAAGCAGCTCTGAAGACACTCCTTCCCCTTGCACACATGGTCTTGAGCCAGTTCAGGAGAGGGGCAGGGGAACTGGGCTGCAGGGGAACTGCTGGGCTGGATGCCTGACTTCACAGTGTTAACTGGCCAGAGAATCCTATTACGTGATAGGTAGCAAGCCAGAGACTAATTTATGGAAATTTTGACCTTCAGTCCCCTTTGACATTTTCAGATCAGCCGTAGCCTGTGGGAGACATGAGAGCCCTTACAGTAAGGGGCTCTAAATCAGCCCGTGCAGCTGCTGGAGCCGATGAGCGGGTCAGAGGTAAGAATTCACTGAGGTTCGTGTGTGGGCTGCTCGGTGCCTGTTTGACATTTACAAATCAGTGACATTCCTCTGCACAGCTCAGTGCGTACAAATCACTTCAATCACTCTGAGGAGGGCCCCTCATTTCAGTCAAAGGTGGGTTTGGGCATCCTTAGCCTTTCCTTACGACTTCAGCAAGAGCACATCTAAACAAATCCAGCTTTAACACCCTACAGTGGGACCTGCTCCCTCAGGAGGATGCAGCGGGAGCACTTTTAGGTTCAACCCAACCTCCAAGGACTTTGCGCCATCTCCATGGTTTGGGTGTGAAGCGTTTATCGCTAGGTACAGTATCAGACCCCTCACATTTTCACTAGTTGCTACAACAAACATTGTGTTTGTCCATTTTGTAGCACAAACAGACACAGTCTCATCCCACTGGGTGTTGGGCCAATAAGTCGGCCCAAGAGAAGGCCAGTTGGATTTCAACCGTTTCCCATGGAAACCTATTTGCCATGAATAAAGCTCCACTGGGCTGAGCCATATGAGTGGGCTTGCCCCAGATTTCTCACAGTCTAGACTCTATGTAGAGAGAACACATGATGAGAAAAACACAACCGGGGCTGTGGACAAGGTAACATTAGCCTCAGCCAGTTATTGTGCAACAAATGACCATATTGGCTTCAGCCAGCCTGACCTGTTTAACTGCTGCTGCTTCTCCGAACCTTGAGGGTTAACATGGACTCTCCGTTCCTCTCCCTGCTGGCAGTGCCCCGGCACATGCTGCTTCTCCTGGCCAGAGGCTGTGCTGCGATTCGGGATGCCCTTCCACGGTGTTTATGGTGGCCTTGGTTACACGATGGATGGGATAGGGAGGCCAACTCCTTGGTCGTGGACCAGAAGCTGTGGAGCCAAAGAAAGAGGTGTGAGGGAGCGGAAGGCGTGAGGGCTGCCATGGGGGGATAATGGTGGGTTTGTGCACCTCGGTAGCCAAGACTGCCATGGTGACCTGCTGCCTCGGTGAAGCCGCTCTTTGCCACCTCAAAGTGAAGACGGCTGATGGCTTTTGAAAGAGTCTCTTCCCTCACGTCCACAACACTGAGGGGAAGGGCTGCTTTGGGGGTGTGGGGGTGAAAGGAGGATGAAAATCAGAACTAAGGGGGAAAATCAGCTATGAGTGAGGGAAAACTTGGGACAGCAGTGAGGGGACGAGTGGCCCTGTGATGGCGTGGCCCCTTTCCCTGCCTTGGAGTGGGCAGAGATCGAAGAGGGACAAAAATCAGAACGGAGGGGAAAACGGGACATAACTGAGGGAAAACTCGGACAGCAGTGAGGGAATGAGCAGAGGGCAGCCGCAGCCCGTGAGGAGGTGTGTGGGAAGACCCCTCTCCCACCGGCCGTGCGCGGGGGCTGCCCCGTCCCGTCAGGAGGGAGAGGGCGGGCGGGCGGCGCCGAACGCGCTCCGTGCCTGGGAAGCGCCCGAGAACGTGCGGCCGGGACCGAGCTGGGGGGCCGGGGGAAGGGGAGGGCGCTCCCCGGCTCCCTCCCACCCTCTCCGGATAAATGAGCCGCCG
>VZTA01011755.1:727434-755392 GCA_013398855.1 Mohoua ochrocephala
CTTCCCTTCGCCGGGAACGCCTGAGGGCGGGGGCGGCCGGGCGGGCAGGGCCAGGGCCGGTGGAGGGGAGGCGGCCGGGACACCCCGGTCTGGCTGATGCTGGCGCTGCCCCGCGCAGCACCGGGCTCCGGCAGGCTGGTAGCGGCGGGCGGGACTCAGGAGGGCCCCCCCGGGCTCCCTTCCCCTTCCCTCCCTCCGCGGCGGGCGGCGCTGGAGGATTTTCTCCCGCCGCAGCCCCCTCGCTGTCCCCCAGACATGGTAGGTCACCTCCAGCTGCAAGGGATGGACGAGAGCCTGAAGGAGAAGAGCCGGGAAGGCTTGCTGGACAGCCCGGACTCGGGGCTGCCCCCCAGCCCCAGCCCCCCCTTCTACTCCCTGTCGCCCGGTGAGGGCCGAGCAGGGGGCAGCGGCGGTGCGGACCCCCCGGCCCCGGGCCACCGGCGAGAGGCCAAGGACGGCAAAGTGGTAAGAGCCAAACCCGGGCACCGGGCTGTGTCCCCTCCGGGCCCCGCGGGGGAAAGGCTGGCCGAGCCCCGGAGCGGGGGGCAGGCAGGAGGGCGCCTGTGACCACTGCCTGGGCACCCCTGGGCTGAGTTACCCCCGCAGTGCCCCTCCGCCGGCCGAGGGCACTCCGGGCTGCCTGGGGCGGCTGCAGTCCGGGGTTGGCAGCGCCGCTGCTGTGCCAGGCAGGGCTTGGCCCAGTGCCGGGCAGGGTTTTTGGATACGCGCACAGAGCGTTGGCACTTTGGCTGGGTGAACTCTAATAACGGTGTGGGAGTGAAACCCAAATCTGAACCAGGCTCCCCTGCTCACCATCGGAACAGAAAAGTGTAGTTGCTTCTCAGTGACACTGCTCTGCCTGGTAGGTACAGGTTGGAGCTGCATCCATCCGGACCGAGGCAGGGTCCTCTGGCTCCCAGCCATCATTACTCCCTGGCATCCCACATCTGGTTTGTGAGGAGCGTTGGAGCCACGTTTGCTGGAGCCCTGGCTGAAAGAAAGACAAAAGTGCCCGTTAGCTGGGGCAGGGTAGGGATGGGTGTCCGGGGAGCTGGTGCGGGACAGGGTCTGGGAAAGGCTGTGTGCCGCTGCCCTTTGCTGGAGTGGGGCTTTGTGGCATGAGCCTGCGTGAAAGATTTGTCCGCTGGCGGCTGAGCGGAGCCAGGGGTAGTGGTTTGTAAGCTCAGACAGCTGGCAGAGCGCTGCAGCTTTCGGTCAGCCTGATGCAGTGCCAGTGAAGCGGTTGAATGTGGAGTAGGATTTGGGTAGATTTATTATGGCTATTATTCTGCTTTATTTGTTTATTTCTATCCCTGAGCTATAAAACCTGTTTTTAAAACACAACGTTCAGAGCATAAGCGGCGGCGGTGGTTTTTAAAGGATGATGAAAGTTCTTCCCCAGGGCTCTTGAAAATTTTTTTAAACAGGTATAAAAGATGTTTGTAGGTGTATTCAACATGGTTAATTGGCTTCTATGTGGAATGAAAACTGCAGCACAAATTTTTCCATGAGAAAAGTTTATCTACCTATGGCTTAGTGACAATTCAAAGACTTCTTTCCCATAGAGACATTTTGCAATGACTCCTCACACCCTCGTGCACTTTCTCAAGTTCTAAGGCTGCCTGAGCGTATTATTGAAAACTACCTTTTACTCCTGAACATGCCAAAACCTTCCCCGTGAACAATGACTCCTCACAGTGGAGAGGGTGTGAGGTGTTATTATGAAAGTCGAGTCTCAAACCTGCCAATGCCGCGGTTCCTAATAGGGAGCCTTACCTGCAGATGCCTGGGCGTGTGTGCCATCTCGATGGGAGTGTTTATGTACAAAGTTACCCACACACCTCTGATTTGGCAGGATCGGGCTGTTGCTATGTGCCTGTAAAATAAAATGGAGGAGGAAGGTGAGTGAAGGCTGCTGGACCAAAAAACAGCAGGGGTGGAGGTGTCTGCAAAACTCTGTAATGGGGATATGACAGTCTCCATTCCAGTAAAAGGACAGTTGGCCTACCCTCCACCCAATAAAGCCCTTAGATATTGAAGAAGAAAGGACATGAGAAAATTTATTTCAGTTCATCTGCTGTTAGGATTGAGAGTTTTAGTGCTTGACTCCTACAGGGAAAAAAGTTATTCCTGTGATCTGTATAAGGGAAAATTAAGTTTTCCAATTATTTTGATCACTAATGAACATTTTGGACGCTTCAGAAATGGCTGTTCTGTAGATGTTTCTCAATTTTGTATCACATTGCAAGGGTAGCCCTGGGCTCCTGCTTAGAGTGTGGGTTCCATACACTGGGACTATTTCCATGCTCTTAGCAGGTACAGAAGGTTGCAGGGGTCCAAATGCTGAAACCAGTTGAACTGTATTATTTGGAGTGGTGCTGGGCTCTGCTCTTGAACTCTGTTCGGTCCGCTGCAAAATAATGAAGTAAATAGGAATTTTCACTCTATTTAACTACAGAGAGCTTCGCTTCCTCTCATTTCCACTGTGCAAATACCGTACTTGCAGCTGTTATTAAAGCAGGAAAAACATGGAGAGCATTGCTTGCTTCATACTTCTAAATTGCAGTGTCTAATTAGCTTTAATTTTGCCGTTTAACAAGGGCTTGCAGATCTATGAGCAGTTATGCAACCCGTGAATGTGCTTCTGTTTAAGTCTACTCCTCTGCTGTTCATCAGAGCATGCAGAATTGGCAAATCAATAATTGCAGCTATTTGCACACCAAGAAATGCTTTTTTTTAATCGCCTGTTATATTAGCGTTTGTTTTGCTTATAAATGGGACAGAGCCAGGAACGCAGCCTGCACTCTTTGTGTTGGAATACCACAAAGCCATATACAAGCTCAGTCACCAACAGCCAGAGTTCTAGTATGTACAGTTACAATAAATTGCTGTCAGGTGAAGGAAACAGCATTCCAGATCTGAGCGAAGTATTTCATACTGTTCTTTGCTGCAGAGCTATCAAACCACCAGTCTGAACCCAGTTGCGTTCTTCTGCAGTCAGCTATTTTGCTCCAGCCTCACAAATATGCTACAGAATTTTTCTGCTTTAGGGCAGCCCTTCTCATGCAGGCTAAAAGGAGATTGCATGCCCTTATCGAAGACTTTCTTGTGTCTAAAATCCGTGCTCTCTCTGCTCTGTGTTATTAACTGTGACTCTGAAAAAGTAAACTCTCTGCTCTTTAATAAGCATAACTTTGTTTCAAAGACAATGCACCATTTATTCACATTTAACCAGCCAATTTGGGAACAGCTTTGGGATCCAAGAAAATATGAAAGGCAATTTAGGGCCAGAGTCATAAATACCACAAGTTCAACACCATTTAGGGACTTTTTTTTTTTATTTTCGCATTTTATTTGTAGTGCAGGAGAAATTGGCTTTTATTTCTTCAAATAAAGTCCATGTAGGGAATTTGTCAAGTGTTTTGTGCTTAAGTGCAAATATCCTAAGGAAAATAGAAGGTGACTTTTACCTAGTTCTGCCTTTTAAATCTGAAACATTATTAAATTGATTCTTATGACTTGGGTTACTGAATTCTCTAGGCTGTGCCTGTAAAGCTGGGCCAAAAGGAACGGGAGTACAACAAAATAAATCCCTAATAATATGCACAAAGAAGCAGTTGCTGAAAGCGTAGGGAATGAAATGACATCAAAGTACCCATATCTGCTTAGACCTTTCCCTGTTGTTTTTGCCCTGGGATATAGATTTAGGCTAGAAGAACTGCTTTTGGACTGTGCTGAAATAAGTGCTTTGCATTCATCACACAACTCCTAATGGATATCAAGGGACATCAGGATCACATTCATCTCCAAAACTATCAGTCCTACCTTCTTGAAGCAGCAGATTTTATGTTCCTTCCCAACAGTGAAAGGAGCTTTTGCCACTGCAGCGAGTTCCTTTTTCTTTGTAAGACTTAAGTATTTGTGCACTCAACCTGCCTCGGTGAGCACTGACTTCTGTGGGACTGTATCCCAGTGAATCAGCTGTAGGGATGTAGGGAATTTCTACTTACATTCAGGAGCAGGAATGGTCCAGGATCACTCTTGTGTGGTGGGAGGAGATTCCAGCTTCGTCTCAAGTATGGAGAAGGAGACCTTGCCCCTTGGCACAGCCTTCACAGACAACAAGTGTGTGCCAACCCTGTTGGATTAGTGGCTCAGAATAAAAAAACCCAAGAACCCCAGAACATCTCTTCCTGACATGCAGCATTTTGAAGACTCCTTCCGTCACAGAGCCAGCATCTCATCCTACACTGAAGGTGCTCCAGGAATGGGACGATGTCTTGTAGGGACTGGGTGGGGAACATGGCCATCAAAGGCTCTCCATATGTAACTTCCAGAGCTGCCAACACCTACAGTCAAAGCACACGTGAGAGGGAGGCCCAGCACCCCGACCTGAGCCAGCCTGCAGCCCGCACACGAGGTGGAGGATGTGACTCTCCAAGGCTGTGGGAGTCCCAGGAGCTCTGGGAAAGCCCCAGGCTGGTGCGGGGAGCGAGGCACCCATCTGGCACCACAGCAGGGTTTGCCTCAGGGCTTGTTGGCAGCCTGGCATCCTGACCCACTTCTGAGCCGCTCCCACGGGGCTGGATCCTGCGGGAATTCCCCCAGCAGGGGCTGGTGGTGGCCTCACTTCTGCCCTGTGTCCTCTCCTGGCAAAGGCTAATCCCACCTGGCTGTTCCCTGTCCCTCAGCCCCATCCAGTTCTGGATATGCACCCTCTCCTCTTCCTCCTTGGTGAAGAACAGGGAATGGCTCTGGGCCTCGCTTGATCTGCCTCACCTGGTCTGACAGATGTCCCTTCTGGGCGGATCAGGGAAGCAGGCATCAGGATCTCATCATCTGCTCTGAAAAGTGTGGCTCTGATGAAAGACGTTGAGGGTGCTGTCTTCTAGCTGTTGAATTTCCATTGTGTCCCTGCGTAACCCTGTGGACAATAAGCAAAGCAGCACACATTTCCCACTTGAAATAAAAGAGGGAGATAAGCAGGAAGGATGTAATTCTTTGAAATAATAAAGCCCTGCTTTCTACCTGAGGTTTGCATTTACTGTTATCACCTCCCAATATAATCTCATCCGGCTCTGGTATAAATTACTCGTAATGTGCAATACGTGCAGATATTGGGAAAATAAATGGTCTGTTAAACAAATATTGCTTATCTTCTAGAGCGGAGAATGTAGATGTGTGTCAAATAACTCAGCCAGATCTTTCATTATAGCTGTAAATAACAGCTGAGTAAAGTGACATTTTCATGGACCTGACATGTTACCATAGTGGGAAAATGTGGTGAGAGATTTGCTTATGCCCTAGCTAAGTTAGGAGCTGGGAATTTGGGAAGCTATATCCTGTTTGTAGCCCTGACACTTGGAAAGCTGTTTCCCCTTACAGTCCCTAGAGATCTAATGCCACATCTTAGTGCCTTCCATGTAATGACCATAGCAGAAGGAGTCGGTCAGTTCTGGTTCTTTGTGCTCTCTGGGGAAAGGTTTTGGGGGTTTCTTTATTTCAAGTCACGTTAATTTCCTTTCCTTTTTCTTGCTTTGCTGCCTGGAATTTGGCAGCTAAAGAACAGTCAATGCTGTCGTTGAGCTGTAGATTGAATTCCGTTCAGCAACCAATTTTATCTGTGTTTATCTATCTGCTACTTGCAAGAAGCAGAGTTTAGCTGCCCAGGCTGTTACATGCCTGAAAGGCATCAGAGTTAAGGCAGAGGGAAAAATGCAGCCAAACAAGAAAGCTCTTCAGCTTTTTAATAATACTGTAACTCTTTGCTGGTTGAAACAAATTATGTACTGGGAAAGAAATAAAAATAATCGCACATTTACTGCTTAATAGTCACCTTGGATCTATTTTGTCAACATGGGAGTCACTTTTTTGATCTCTCCAGTACCTTTCATTTTGTCTTCTCAACCTTCCTTGCCTACCAGACTCCTCCTGTCCTTGCATAAAGATGACAGGGTTGTGGTGGCTTTTGCGGAGCTGCATCGGGTGAGTACCAGCACAGTTCTAGTTCTTGGGAAAAGATGAATCAGGTCCCCACTGCAGCGTTCCAGCACAGCAACCCTTGGATAGACAGACCTCGACCATGGATCACTTGTGGACAGTCTGGTCTGAAGTGATGTGGGCTTCTCCTCTTTACCATCAGTGGCTCCCAGGAGTGTGCAGCAAGCTCTGCTCCCTGCCAGCCTATCCGTAGTGCAGGATAATACAGAAACCTACCTTATTTGTGGAGTGTCTGGAGATCACCAAGGGATTCCTAGAAACAAGCCAGGGATCATGATTTTCTCAAGGGAGCTCAGCAGTCCAGTGCTCATCTTCTTTCAACCATTCCTGTGCAGACGGAAAAAGAATCGAGTCAGTATTTTTTTTTGACAGGCAGGACATTTTTGTTTTGTTTTTTTCCTCAAAGCAGATTGGAAGGAGTTGGTGTCAAACTCTTGCCAAAAAGCCAGCTTTTGACATGTGCCAAGCGTATAACATTTCAGCCCCAAAGAGAAATCTTTTGGAAAGCTCGTATCCCCTGTTCCTTGCTTCCCAGCTCCAGGTGACTTGCAGGAGCCGACATTTCAGAACATCACTGGAGGGAAAACAAAATGTCACCTGAAGTGCCTTTCAGTGGCTGCCGTGTGAAACCTGTGGTTGCTGTTTAGTGACCCCTTCACGCTGTGCAAGCAAATCAGTCGCTGTTTGGTGAGCAGCCTGCGGGGTCTTGCAGATCTCTATTCTTAGGCCATGCTTTGTAAGTTATTTACATCTTCCATGTGGAGACTTCCAGGTTACTTCAAGGGTTCTGACCCGCAGCAGCTCACAGTACTGCTCCAAGAGAGGTCTGAGTCTGTAATGGTCTCGACAGGCAGTAGAAACCCTGGCTTTGGCCTGCCAATGTCCACAGTTGTTCCAGCTTTCTAAACTAAGCCAAGCCTACAGGTCTGAAGTTGGTGCTCATCTGCAGCGTATGAAATGCCCTTTGCCACCCTTCCCTGCCCAGAGCGAGGTTAACTGCAACCCCAATGGAAATCGTCTCATCACCACCCCATCCAGAACTAACCTGGAGAACGCTTAATCCTGCTCTCTCATCAAGTTCAGCGGCAACTTTTGGACTCTGATTGCTGTCAGTCACGCGTGCCAGCGCACCCTGGCATTGTTTCTGCAGCGTGTTCTCGTTTCCTGTCCCCTGCTGTGGCACTTGTGCTTTCCGCGGGCGGCGATCGCCGCCGTGCCCACGCTCTGACCGAGCGGCAGCCCCGGCGCTCAGCGGGCTGGGAAGGCTGTTCCCATGCACACGCTGAGGGCCAGATGCCCCAGCAGTGTTCCTGCTAAGCCACAGGAAAGGCTTCGCCTCCCGCATCCTGGGGATGTTCAGAGCACACTTAGTGTCAGCATTTGTTAGCAAGGAGCGTGAAGGCTCGTTCGCCTGGAAGCGCTTCTTTGAAACCGCTGCTTTAAAGGAGGGACACGTATCCCCAGCCTCATTTCCTTCACCAGTTCAATCTGCATCCCTCTGCAGGTGAACCCCCAAAGGGCAGCCTGCCTGCTGTTCACAAAGCTCACGAGCACGTGCAAATGGTGTTTGACTCCTGCATCCAATTGAAACCTCTTCTTTTGTACAAAATGTCTTTAGAAAGAGCTCCGGCCATGTGCAGACTGTTACAAGCTGGATATCTGCACCCTTGTGAACCGAGGCTTGTCTGATGTAAACAGTTCACATTTCAGAAGCAAAGAGCTTTATTTACGACCAGAAAGGCTGCCCTTGCCCTCCCCTGTCAAGAGTGTTGAAAGCAATCCAGGAATGAACTTTGCCTTTTGGCCAGTGTTTGATAGGGAGGGTGAACATATATATTTTTTTTTCTTTTTCCCCCCATACCTATGCAAATACTGTTCTGTTTTGACAATGGAACAGAAATATTCAATCAAAAAGAGGAGTTGGCCATTTACACAGTAGTAAAGTGCAGGGATATTTCAGTATGAAAAGAAGAAACAGCTTTGTGGCGCTGGGACACAGAATTGAAGGGCTTGGCAAATTCAGATGGAGCGGTGACATTTTTTGCCTTAGCTTGAGGCAAAAAGCCCAAACCAGTAAGGGAAAGCAGACCTCAGCTAGCCATCTACAGACCCTGCACAGAGGCTGCCAGCCACCTCCTTTAAAGAGATCCTGTGTCCCTGCGTGTCATAAATATCTGCTGACAGAAAAGTAGTGGCAGAGACTGAAACCTGCAGTGACATTTTTTCCAGGAGGGCAGAATTAGGCTTAATTAGCTGCTGGGTTTGGTCCAGGCACCAGACACAGGATCCCCATATGTGGGAACTGGTGTTTAGGAGCACTCCAGTATAGAGAAGTGGGATTACTCGTTTCTGTGGTGGGCAGAGGAGCCTAGGCTGGTCTGTGACAATTTGTCAGAGTAAGTTAGTTCACGGTGCAATTAGTCTTAAAAATCCAGTTTTCGGTGTCATGAATTGGAGCCGCTCCACTAATTATAAAGTCCTGGCTTGCAACTGGCTTCCTGCATTGCAGAGGCCACAAGGTGCCCCAGTGTCTCACCCCACCCTCAGTTTTATGGTTAGCAAGAATGTCCTTTGGAGCACAAGAGGCATTTTTGGCACAGACACTTCAGGAACAGCAAGTCTATCCTATCCCTTCCTCTGCTGGATTGTTGCAAGGGATACATGATTGTATGTACATATTTGTATGTATATCTATAAAAATATATGTACATGTCTCACTTAAGTAGACCTACATCCTTTAAGTCAGCAGCCTTAGGCCCTATCTCGGTGTTAGGTCAGACGTGGAGCACTTCTCCATGCTGATGCATTTTGAGTGTTTCCAAGGCTTGTTAGTTCCTAGCTGGTAAAGGCATTATCAGGGCTAAAGAAAACTCGACAACAATTGCAATTCCTACGAGAAACAAGAAAGGAAGAAGGAAAGGCAAGGCTAAATTTCAGCAAACAGATACTGCAGCATGGAGTGGCAGAGATGTGGGCACAGTCACTTACCTGGGAGGTGAGCTGGGGCAGAGGGAGGTGTTGGTAGGTGAGGACAGTCCAGGTGTTGTGTTAGGCTGCTCAGCTGCCAGCCCCATCTGTTGTGTCCCAACACTTGCTGTGCTCTCCTTCCTGCAGATGCCTTACCTGCTCCTGAACCCGTCCATGCCAGAGATAAGGCCTCGAATGTACCCTGTGTTTTTTGGAGAAAGCATTGAGGTCAACCCCGAGCCCGTGCAGGAAATCAGGTACAGATGGGATTGGGTGGGTAGATGGGGATTTCTGTCTTTTTTCTGGTGCTTCTGCCAAAAATTGAAATGTGTTTACAAATGGGAGTCATGGTTATTTTGGTGGAAAGGGAAGGACAGGTGGGAGGGTAATTCCTGAATTAAAGACACTGACAGCAGCAGAGGCAGAGGGGAGGAGGCAAGAACTGGAGGGAGGTTTTAACAGAAGGCAGCTTTCCTTCCAAGGCCAGCTCAAATCCAAGGCTATGAGAGAAAACCATTACCATCTGTGGGCTTGATGGCCTCCACTAAGTAATCTGATGGTCTTCATACTGTTCCCAGATGACTCGTATCTTCAGAAGAAGCAACACCCTTCTAATTGGCACCTGTTTTTGTTCGCTCTTGCCGCAGAGAAACCAACATTAGGCAGCCCACAGAGACTGAATGAGCTCCTCCTCGCGAGGAGATGGTCCCTCACGCCAGTGATGGAGATGCTCTGCCCTCCTGTGGGGCTGGTGCTGTGGCTGATGGATAAATGTTGGTCTTTGCTCTTCTTTTACCCTTTTGCTGGTGTGGAATGTACCCTGCAAACAGCGTGGAGCAGTTACATGCAGCTTGGGGCAGGGACAGTGGGAGGACCGTAAACCCCTTGAACCTATGGAAACGTCTCTCTGGAAATGCACCCCAGTAAATCTCTGCTGGCTGAGGAACTGCCAGCAGGCATGTTTTTATGGTGATTACATCGGAGTCTTGTTTTATGTGTGCTGAATGACTTGCTTACACCCTAGCTGTGCAAAATACATTACAGCAGCTCAGATTACACGCGGTGCACAATCAGTCAGCCCCCCTCTGGGCGGAGGTAATGACAAGCACACACCCAGCTTTTAATCTTTTTTACGTGGAGCTGCACATTCCTTGGCTGCTGATTGCTGGAGGAGCGTTTGGGGATCGGGGAAAACCAGTGGAAGTCCTGCTGTTCCCCATGGCTGGGGATTCTAGGAAAAGCCCTTCATGTGGCCTGGTGCCTGCACATCCTTTCTGGATGGCTGCAGAAAAAAGGCAGGGCAGTCACATCCTACCTTTTGTGGTTCTTCATCTGTTGGCAGTTCAGGTGGCCAATTCCTTTGAGACCAGTGGAGTGGGTGTTGGGCAGCCATAGCCCACAATGTCCCTTTGCTCTTTTCAGCATTGCTTGGATTTTCTGTAGGCTCCAACAAGCAACCTCACCCCTCGTCTCCCAGCACTTGGATTTTAGCTGATTTGGGCATTTCTGTGCAATGATGGCAGGGTGGTATAAAGAGAAAAGACAAACAGCCTTGACGGCTCAACAAGTCCATTTTGGGGTGTTGGTCTGCCTCCAGTGTAGCTCTTGGGGCTGAGCTGAGGCCCCAGTGGGACCCATGGAGAAAACCAGAGGAAGAAGAGTGTTGCTTGGAGCCTGTGCAACGAGGTGTTTTGTGCCCTGGTATGATCACATTGCAGAAATGCTGAGATGGAGTCACAGCAAGGTGGGGCTCCAACAAGATTCCCCAGCAGGACAGAGTCCTCTTGGCTTTGGGTTGTAGAGTTGGCATCTGCCCCAGGGTCTGTGCGGTAAGAGGTGGTAAATGCTGCCAGCTTTGAAGGGTTAGAGAAGGGTCCCGCCTGTCTCACCTCCTTTGCTGCCTGGGCTGTGCTCCTGACTACTTGCTGTCCCGTGTAGGTGCAATTCCGAGGTGAAGTACGACTCGGAGAAGCACTATCGGGACGACATCTTCTACGGCCCCATCCCCACCGTCACCACCTACAGCGAGACCATCATCGCCGCTCCCAACTGCACCTGGCGGAACTACAAGTCCCAGCTGATCTTCGAGCCCCGCCAGAAGCCGGTGAGGTTTCAGAGCACGACCATCATTTTTCCTAAGTGCGCCAAGAACATTTACCGGACCACCCTCAACTACAGCTTGGGTTGTGCCAAGCGCTGGTTTGCTTCCAGCGTGCAGCTGGAACTCTGCGAGGAAACCAGCCCGTGCGTCACGTACGGCGAGACCCTCTGATCCGCCCCGCCGCTGGCAACCGCGCGACCCCCGGGAGGCCGCGGCCTTCGCCGGGGCTCCGGCTGGGCCTTGCTCGATGGGGACTGAATATTCATGGCTGGAGGACGCCCTCGTCTCGGGCAAGGCTGAACTGGCTGGGAGCAGGCTTGCAGGGCACAGGATGGTTTTGATCAGTGAGAGGCTGGCTTGTATTTTGCAACGTTCCTGACATTCACGATCTGGATTTTATTTTTGGGTTTTGTTTTTTTTTTTTTTTTTCCCCTGAGCGTATCTATTTTTGGCTTGTGTTTAGATGAAATCAAGATGACAAAGAACCCTGTTACCCATAGCAGAATGATGCCTTATGAGCTCTCTAGGTCTCGTCTAGCACATAGGTGAGAGTCACTGTAAGCTTCAGAGCTATTTTGGTCTCTGCAAAGGGAAGACCAACTGCAGAGTCAGCGTCTGCTCGGCCCAGCACACACCAGGCCAGATCTCTTTTAGAGCTGAAATGCAGAGGAGGTGGTTATTTGTATCAGTACATCACAGCTTGCTCCAACAGCTCATCTGAGCGAGAGCTTCCTGAGAGGAGTGGAGACTGCCACCCCAAAAAAAGAGGATTTAAACAGGTCCCCCAGCTCTTGCTAGCAGCTGGATGTTTGTATACCATAGCAAGGCACAGCACAACCAGGAGATGGGAGAAGGGCCAGCCAGGAGTAAGTGAGGGAGATTGAAAATGAACAGCTGAAGGGCAGGTTTCTAAAAGTGACTGAGTGATTGAGGAGCCCAGTGCCCTTTTATCAAAAGTATGGTCAGACCAAGTGTGCCATGCTGTTCCCTGCCTCTAGCACCCAATTTAAGGGATCTGTATGCACTTGCAGCCCTTCTGAGTGTCAGGGTATGGCTGTATTGCAGAGAGGAACATAGGGCAGGAAGATGCTCCTTGGCTTCAAAGAAGCCAGGGCAGGGTTAACTCACCCTCTCAATAGTTTCCATATTTGTGGCATGGGCAGCTTTGCTGCCTGTAGAGGAGCAGCCAGACTTCCTCAGTGTAGAGCTTGAAGGATTGAAGAGCCCAAATCCATCCAGGTTTCCCTTAATCAGCCAGGCTGTAGCACTGAAACCAGGTACTTCGCAAACAGCTGAGCTGTCTCTGCAAAAGGACCAAGGAACAGTGAGCAGGAGTCAGTGCAGCCATCCTGAGGCAAACCATTCCCCCCTCATCAATCCCATCTCCTGCTATATCTTCACTTTGGTCTCCTGCTGAAAGTCTGCAAGAGCCTGGATTCCCACAAACACACAACTTTTGAAAATAGCACGGAATTGCCTCCAAAAATCTTACCAAGAATTCTCGCATGCTGCTCAGACTTAGAAATAACCACACAGCTCCGGAAATTAATTTCCAGCTTTCTCTCTTCTAAACTTTCCATTTTGTTCCTGACTTGCTGTGAGTCTGATGGAGTTATTTCAGAACACAGCTGAGCAGCCAAGTCAGAAAGCCTATTAACAATGTCAGCAAGACGTAGCTGATTGCCCAGAACAGTTGACGCACAAACCCACAGAGATTTAAAAAATAAAAAAAAAATCTGAAAAACTTAAAAAAATAATAAAATTAGTGACATGTAGAGATACTTTTTCCATCAGTTTCAGAAAGCTGTTGGTAAATGTGACCAGAATTGTGACCTTTACGAAACAGAGTTCTCTTGTTTAAAATGTAGCACAGTTTTTCCACCAGAGGTAAATATAAAGTCTTTAAATACAAACTGAAATCCTGACAGCTGAAGCATCATTAGTGCTGAAAGATGTGTGTTATGGCAGTGCTGAACTCTGCCTCTCTACTGGGAGTTAGGACTCGGTAGGGAGAAACCTCTCAAAGGATTTCCAAGGCTTCCACCTACTGTTGAATTCTTTACAGCAACACAAACAAAGATTATATTTGTTATTGGTCAGATTCTGCTGTCACTGTCTGTCAGCATCAAAGCCTGGAAAAGCAGCATCTGCCTCCAAAGGGATTATTATGCCTGAAGCAGCCCTTCTCCCCAGGGCTCCAGCAAACAGGAGTGCTGTGGAGCTGCCTTAGGCAGCAGGGAGTTGGCGCTCGGATGAACGTGGTCCCAGTGCAGCGAGCTTGGTGATGCACTTACTTGCTAGTTCACCTCGAGGTCTGTCCTGTTGGCCACGTGCTGCTGAGAGAGCCTTGGGAGCAGGGGAAATACCCCTCAGCCTTCCTGGGGACACGTGGAGGCTCTGGAGGGCTCATTGCACACATCCCTGAGAGTCTCTGCAAAGGGGCAGGTTTCCAAGCTGGCAGCAGTGCAATCCAGGTCCAGAGGCAAGGCCAGTGCTCACACCCAGGAGAGCCCTGCACGATGACAGATTGGACTGCAGGCACCTCCACTGAGCGAGCACGGAGACAGGCTGACCTCAGAGCCGAGGGGATGCCAGGCTCTCCCTGTTCTGACCACACATCGGGCTTTGCTCCTTTGAACAGCTGGATTATTCCCCTGCTTCGAGCACAAAATTACAGTTCTTGATCATTCTGGTCTTTGAGCGGGACAGGTTTTCCCCAGGAAAATCCCTTTCATTGTGACTGGCTGCAGGCTTCTGCCCACTCTGTCCACTGTTAGCTCTGCTTCCTGAAGATCACCTGCAACAGTAAAAAAGAATTCAAGGCGAGCCAAAAAAACCTAGTGTGCAAATACAAATCCAGCAGAGAGACTGAACCTCAACCTGGACTTTCACCACACAGGGACAGGGGCTGCTGAGGCAAAGTCTCACAGGTGGATGTGCCCCCCGGGAGGGTGCAGTGGGGGGCTGCATCCTCGGCACTGGAGGGTCCTACACGCTCAGCCCAGGCCTCTTTGAAGCTTCATGCTTTGTTTTCTCTGCAAATACACTAGAAGTGACCTAATATGCTCCTGCTCCTTTGAGTTTAAGCAGCTTTTCTGGTCTTGCCATGTTAGGGAAAAAAAAAAGAGAGAAAGCAGCTTGGGTTTCTAGGCCGCTGAACGCATTTTGAGCTGTGTAGCCACGGTGGCCATGGTGGGACTGTCACCCTGGACCACATCCAAACTGGGACATTGCCAAGTGCCTGAGATCTGGAGAAATTTTTGAAAAATCCCTTCTTACATGGTGTCTCCCCTGGGCCCATCACAAGCCGCTTTTCTTCTCAGCAAAAGCTGGCGTTGGAAAGGGGACTTTGTTTTTCCTGAGGTCAAGGAAACCACAGAGGGTCAAGTGTTCACCCTTGCCTGGGCACAGATCCCAACCTGCCTGCCCACCCTCTGCCCCTGCTGCTCCCATCCCCGTGGCTGGGTTAGGCAGTGGTAGAAAAGCCAAAGTTCATCTTACCCGTGACTGGGAAAAGTGATGGCTTTTTGTTGTTTTGCTTAAACACCAGAAGCTGAATTGTGTTTTTGTGTTGCCAATGAAGAATCACTCTGGGCAGCCAAGAAGTGCCTTGTGCCGTGCCTGTAGCGTGTTTGTACATCCAAAAGGAACGATTGGTCCCCCTGGGGAGGTGCTTTTCTTTCAAATGGAGCGTCATTGATCTCCAACCAACAGATCTTTGTTCCTGTATATTTTCTCAAAGATAGAAATGATAAATTTAGACCATGGAAAGGTGAGTTTCCTTGAACAGCTGGGGACTGTGGCTACACTATTTTCTCCCCAGGATCCTGATGTGCATGCTGCCCACAGCCCTGCAAGCCTGATGGGTAAAGTCAGACACTGCCTTTATCTTTTTTGACGGGGGGAAGATTGGTTTTTTTGATATGGAAAGTCCCTGTCTCACAGGTGGGGGGGTTTCCTCTTCCCTTCACCCCTATGATTCTTTTGCCCCGGAATGCAACCGAGAGCATGCTCGTGTCTGGTCTGCCTGCATTGCTGTCATTGCATTTGGGGCCAAAAAGATGAAACCCTAACCAAATACTGAACTTTCAGAAGCTGTGGAATATGTTGCACAAACCACAGAGAAACTTTGACCAAAAGTTTACTGCTTGTCTTTATTTTTTGCCTTTTTCTTTTTTTTCTTCCTAAGCCAGCTCTACTTTTCTCAATGTGAAATACAGATTTGCACCCTGGGTGCACACCTTCTGGGACTGATGAAATGGTGTTTGGGTGTTGATAGCAGTGTTTGAGTGAGCTGCTGGTCAGAGAAGTGAATGCTATTTACTATTTATGTTGAGTGTGTCTTAAAAAAAAATGGGAAAGGTCACCAGAAGGCTAATGAGCAAAAGACTTTGTAGAGCAAACTGAAGACTAAAGACTGCGTGAGTCTGATCTAGAGGTGAATGGTTCTGTGTGTGAACACTGTGAGCTAGGATATTTAGCCATTGTAGTTTTAACCTGCCTCTTTTCCTGTAGGAAACGGCATCTTTGCCTTTTCTGGAGCTGAAACAAAATCAGATCCATCCTCTGTCACAGCCATTCAGCCCCGCTGAAGCCTGTGAGCATCAGCATTCCCCAGGCTCACGAGGTACTTGGTGTGGGTATCAATCAACCGTGCGCGGAGCTGTGCCTCTGTGGAGACGGGGGAATGCTTTTGTAGGGGATGATGGATCTTCTTGTGGGATATTCAGATTTCTATTGCTAGACAAAGTCTGCTCCCTGAGGATCACCTGATCACTCACAAATTGATCTGTTCTGAACATCTCCCCTAAAGCTCCATAACCATTGGATTTTATAAGTCCTGGGAGGCACTAATTCTTTTTCAGATACTGTAATGGCCATCAAAATGAGCAAAGTATCCTACTATGTGAATTGTGACCTGAGGGTGGGGTTGAAAGGTGTCTGAAGGTTAGAGAAGGAAGAAGAGAACTTACAAGTGGTAGAAATGCATAAGGATGTGTCATATTTTTATTTTTGTAAGTCTGATTCTCCCAAGTGCTTGTAAAGTACTTTACTGTTGTATATGTGGTGATGCAGTAGCTCACAATATCCTTTTATTTTTGTATATTCCTTCCTCCACCATAATCCCTTTCTGTTCGACTCATAGAGAGTAATTTAAGAAGACAAAATTTATATATCGTAATAAAATGCTCAAACCCTCATGCTGATGTACGCAGAGTTTCCTTCCTCCTCCTTATCCCTTTACTCGGTGCCTAAGGCCCCTTTCCCATCCAGGGGGAACGTTTCTCACGTGTCCATCCCTTTCTGAAGGCCCAGCTCCCTGTGGATGGGTGGCCGTGGCACGGTCAGTCAGTGCTGTGATGTGCAAACCCTGCTCTGCCTCGTGTGCCCAGGGAAAGCTGAAAAGCTGAGGAGGAGCTCTCATGGGCAGCTTTACCTTTCAGGATTTCCCTGGTTGGCATTTTGACCATTTCTTCACTCTCAACCTCCCTCTTCTGCTTCATCTTGTCCTACTCAGCTGTGAAGCCCTTGATGTTTGATCTAGACAGTCCTCTCCCAGCTTTTCCATAGCCCTCAAGGGCAGGAAGAACCAACACAGTGCTTATTTCATATCCAGGTACCCACGTCCCAGGGCAGTATTGGAATCCCTCCTGTGTCCCAGCTTCCCAAACCGTGACGGTGGATGAGCTGCACTGGGGCTAAAGCCCTGCCTGGCCATGAAGTGCATTTTAAAGCCACTGCTGTAAATGCCTCGGGCTCACCAGCCAGCCATTAGTAAAGCACTCCTTTGTCTTCCAAGACCCAAGATGTCTGCAGGGAGAATCTGACACTAATCCTTATGGAAAAATCATTGGATTTATAGGGATGAAGTCAATAGGCTTGGATGAAAACGGCTGTAAAACTCTAAGGAATGGAAAGGAGAAGCAAAGCCATGTTATGCAAGAAGCTTGCTTCGGCTGCAGGGTAAGTGCCCGTGTCCTCATCCCAAGCTTTTTGACACAAATCATGGCTGGACTGCTCCTAGGATGAAGGATGGGAGACAAGCTCATGGCTAAGAACCTGAGGAAACACAACAGCGTGGAGGTTGTGCAGGCTGGGTGAGTTCACTGGCTGACGCCCAAATGCCAGATGAAGGACATGTGCATCCACTCCTGCTATTTAAATAAAACCATAAAATGGGAATGCTGTCCAATGAAGATTCCTGAGGTGGCAGCTAAATCCTCAGCAGCAAAAGCAGTATTAGATGCAGGATATGTGTTTTGGCAAGTGTGCTCAGATGAGCTAACCCCTAAGCTAGTGGCTTTGACTGTGCTAGTTGGATGTTGTAAATTTAAGCAGATGATGCTTGGTATTAGTTTTGCTCCTGGGATATTTCAGAGAGTAATTGCACATATCTCTGAGGGATTACAAGGTGCTGAAGTTATAATGGATGGACTTTGAATTTAAACTAGATGCCTTTAGGAACAGAAGGAAAGGTTTAGGCTGGTTTTACAGACAGCAGAAATGCTGAGTGTAAAATGCCAAAAGCCTCACCTAAAAGAATTTGCTGATTATGGGCAGCTACAAATTAAATAATAATAAAACTCCACATGCTGGGATCCCTATTCCACTCAACAAAGCAGAGCTGTAAGGAAACAATAGATGCCTTCATCAAATTTCATTCCACAGCTATTTACAGTCAACAAACAATGGAAAGATTTGCCAGAGAAAGAGCCTTACCTGATCCTGGAGCAGTAAAAAAGTCCCCCTGCTGCCAAACAATCCGTTCACACTGCCGTGTGCAAGACCTTGGGCTGAGTCTTTGCTCTCCATCAGCAGATGGCAACGTCGCAGCCTGGACCTGCAGAAGTGTCCTCGGAAGTTCTGGGCCATGCCAAGCAGCTGGAGGTCATATTGTCCTCAAAAATGCCATGAATCTGTTTCAATGCAAAGGAATCACCAGAAGCATGCCTGGAGTGATGGCCACCTACAGGAACTGTGTCTCCTCTGGCACAAAACACTGAACTGTCACTTAATCCATCTCTGTGGGGAGACTGGAATGGGAGACTGTCACAGCAGATACATCTCTGTCCCCTGAGCTGACCCTGTGGCTTCACAACTGCCTCCCGCAGGAGCCATTCCAGGGTGACTGAACCCACCTGGGATGCTTTAGATGCAGCTCTGCCACCTCCTCGTGTCCTGTGTCCCAGGTTCAGTGCCTCAGGGGGCACCTTGGCTTCAGCAGTTGAGCCCCAGGGCGGCTGCATGGGGCCTCTGGATGCTTGGCATGGTGGCGGGATGGTGACTTCCCGGGCTGGCACTGCCAGCTGCCCTCAGGATGTGGATCCAGTGCTGGTTTCCCTCCCTTTGCCTGGGGGAGCAATTCCCACCGCAGGTGCAGCCCCTGCAAATGCTCCTGGTAGGAAGGACTTGGCCACATGGGTTTGCCACCACACTGCCCATCCCCAGCTCTGTTTCTAAATGCCCTGGTCTGGTGACACTGGAGAGGGGCAAGAACCTGCCCCAGGGCTGTGCATCTTCTGCCAAAGCACTGGGTCTCCTTCTCCTGGCAACAAGCCCAACCGCAGCAGGGAAATTAATGCAGGAATGGCTTGTTCTCAAGCAGGATAAAGGGTCCTGGCATTGCTTTTTTTGGGGTGTAAGGAGGGAGTTTTATGAGCTCTATTTTCTGCTTCTAATAATGATATTGGATCTAAACAGTTCCACGCCTTGGAGTCCAAGACAGATGGGGAGTTCACATCTACGAGGATGAAAATGCTCATCCTGCCAAGCCTTTGATTCTCATCGTATCCTTCCTACCCTACAAACAGGCGGACAGCACATTTCTAGCATAAAAATATCCTCCTCTCCAGCTAACCACCTCCAGATTCCCTTCCTGAGCCTGTTCTGAGCCTGGTGATTAGACATTTCTATATACATAAACATTCAGATCATCTCCCCGAGGTTCTTCCTGTCTCACAAGCAAATCCTGAGACCAGCGGCTATTTGCAGCTCCTTGAAATACAAATGGGATCAGGGCTCCTTCCAAGTTGACTGCTGTGGTTGGGGCTCTCCAAGCACCTCCCCGGGGCCCCTGGCTGCACGCTCCCTTCACAGGGCACCGAGATGCCCATCACCTCCTCCTCTGGAGGCCAAACTGCCCCGAACGCCCCGTGCGTGGCTGCTGTCGACGGTGCCGAGGGACTGCGTAGACTGGGAAACGTTTTGGACTGGGATGCAGCATGGGAGTGCCTGGGCATGGGCACACTTACAGAGGGAGGGTGCAAAACCACCCCGAAACCCGCACAAAGCAGTGGAGGAAGGAACAACAGACGCACACGCGCGTGCAAACCTCGTTCTCTTTGATGGAGGATTGCAGAAACATTACCTTCCCCTGGGGCTTCGCAGCGAAATAACCTGATTATTCATGAACCAGCCAGAATCATCAATCCCTCATTTATCATTTTCAACATAAATAATAAGGGCGAGAGAGGAACGCACCAGCAATAAACTAGTTATAGATGTAGTGTTGAAATCTGCCCATATCCTTTAAATATGCCCCACTTACTGATAACAAACAGGGATCCGGCCGACTCCTCGCCTGATTCCTGAGCGTTGGATTACAAAGGACACGAGCCAACACTCAGCTTTATGCGAGTGAAAGTCCATTTGGCGCTTGCGTGGGCGGCCAGCTAGGAAATGGCAGCAAATTTTAAAAAAAAACCACATTTGTCTTGCTGACAAATGCCTCCAGGAAATAAAAGCCTTTGTATTCTTCTTTGACCTCTTCCACTCACAGATGGGTTTTGCTGTGCTTCTGACAGCGATTTTTTTTAGCGCCTGCACTTCCAGGATATTCATTTTATCTGCTGACGAGCACGGCTCGGAGAGGCCACGACGCACATCACGTTATGGGCCTGTCGTGGCCAAGTAGCATGGCCTTGGAGGGGCACACCTGGGGTTTGAACTTCAAGTCCAGCTCCTAATGAGGCATTTTGGGATGGCAGCATCTCTTGGAGCATCCTTGGCTGATTGAGCACCGGCTTTACTCTGAGAAATACATTGACCCAGAGGAGAGAGCACCCAGAGCCACGCAAGTCCCTCACCAGTATCTGGGAGAGGAGTTGAGCATCCTTCCAGCTCTGGTCTGAGCCTGTTTTCCAAGTGGAGGGAATGGTGGAGCAGCCACTGAGGCTCGGGGTGCTTTGCTAAGCACAGCTCTGCTCTGCCTCCAGCTCTGCCCTGAACTCTGCAGACGCGGCCCTTTCCGAGTCCTCGGGGACTTGTTCTGGCAGCGCCAGCCCCGTGTGCGAGCCCAGCCCTGGCTGAGGCACACTCTTAATGAGCCACGTGTTCCCAAGGCCTCCAGGCTTGGCACCGGCCGGCGGGGACCCTTTGGAGCCCGCCTCTGTTAAGGGGCAGCCCAGCTCAGCACTTTCTGGGAAAGCTTCCTCTGCCCTCCCCCTGCCACTCACTTCACTCCTCCAAGGGTCTCTCCTCTATGTGCACTCCCAAAGAAGTGGGGAGGAAATCACAGTGTGTTTAAACACTGCCTGATGGTGAAAAATAACATCTGGAGAACAGCCTTGCCCTTCACAGAGCGTCCTCCACCTCCACATCTCCCAACAGGGAACAGTTCCAGAAGGAACCCCTCAGCTCAGCACTGGGACCAACTCTCCCTGCGGGTGCCATTGGCTTGGGAACAGCAGCCACTGATCAGGGGACAGCAGGTTCCCAAGAGCCCTGGAGAAGTGGGTGGCTGGCTAAAGCCACGTTCACTGCTGGGAGATTTCAGAGAGTAAAGGGAAGAGGCTGCTCAGCAGCCTCAGCTCAGCAAGGGCTGACTCCTTGCCCATGCCTGTGCCTCCCATGCTGGCCCATCTCCCCCATTCCCCCAGGAAATGGGCACGGGACAAACCTGCTTCATTCGAGCCTGTTTCCACAGAGGTTCTTCCAGCCAACATTAACACGCTCTGCTTTACTTCCCAGCATGGCCCTGGGCAGAAAGCAACATCTGAACCTAATAAAAAGGCTGCCCTCCCCCTCAAAGAGACCCAAGAGCAACCTCTGCTATTTGGTTTCCAACCTCTGCTATTTGGTTTCTCCTTCACCAGTGGACAGAGAAGGCAGCTCCAGCTCAGGGGTTCTGGCTGGCCTGAAGGGAAGCAGGATGTTCTGGCAGCCCATGGAGACTGGTAGCTTAAAAATGAGTCCCACAGGGTGGAGTTAGATGGGTTTCAGTGCTAAGGAGCCAGTGGTGACTTCTCGCTGGTGTGCAGAGTTGGGGTGTAAGGACTTGTTCTTCCCTTGAACAGAATGGCGCTCTTTCTCAGTTCCAAAATCATGAAAGCTGGAGATGGCTCTAAGCCAAGGCCCAGGATTAACATCCCCATGGGGAAAGCTCTGCTTTGGTCCAACTGGAATGCAGATCCAGGCCTGGCACCCATCTTCAGGCACACACCGACCGGGCTCCTCATGTCCGACCTCTGGCAGCTGCTTCGCTTTCTGGAAAGGGCTCAGGACGAAACAGCAGCAGAAAATACTCCTGGGTCTTGGGCAGAGCTGGATCAGGATTTCACAGCTGAAGCCTGGACTTTTGCAAACAAACACCCGAGTCAGTGGAGTCCAAACCTCTTCAGAATCCCTGTCCCACTGGAGCTGATTTGGGGCCCGTCAGGCTGCACCTGCTGACAGCTGCGCTGAGCAGTTCGAGGAACACGTTGAATTGGGACAGAGTGTCTTCGACAGCAACCTCCTGGATGGTGCTGCTCAGCTCTCTGCTCTTCGTGAAACCTTCCCTTCCTCCTGTGCCATTGCAGGCAGGAGGGGAACCCCCAGAAACTCCTGGCCTTGTCCCTCTCCCACAGGCACAACATTTTCCACAAATACTGACCTGCAGCCTTATGGAACAACTCCCCATGGGTGAGACCTCAGAACAACCTCCCCAGGACTCCTGCTGGCTCCATGGGTTTCCTCAGCATCTGCTGGGAGCACTGGGGCTGCCATGGCAATTAACAATGACTAATCTAGATGCACCATCATTAGCATGGCCAGCGTGGTCAGCGTCTCCTATGCCCTGACCTACCTCAGCAAATACTGCAACAGTTTTCTCCGAGCTGAACATGCATCCAGTCATCAAAGAGATTGCAAATGACTAATAAAAATGAAAAGAAGTCGGGGAGCAGCAAAAATTTCTGGACCAAGATCAATCTTTACTGACAACTGCTGCTTTTCCTAAGCAAAAGTACCCTGCAGAGTTTAAAACAGCATCCGACTTCAAAGCAGACAGCTCTCCAGATGGAGCTTACCACCCCTGCAACACCCTGTGCTTCGTCAGGTTCCGTGTGCTTTCAGAGGGACAGTCGGATTGTTTCCAACGGAGGGAAACTCGCCGGCCTCTTCAAACCCAGGGGCTCGAGCGATGTGTGACCGACGCGCTCCCCACGATGCCGGTGGTGAATCTGATCTCTGGGCCGGCCTCCCGAGCACCACAGGCAGTCCTCTCTGCCTGCTCTCCTTGTACAAGGGCCAGCAAGAGGAAAGCCTCACCTGTCAGCTGTGTCTGCAGCTGAGAGGAATGCGGTCCCTCCTTGGTGGGATCCGGACACCCTCCCATGCTGGAAAGGAGGATCCAGAAAGCGCCGTGCTTGCAGCACAAGGATTTCACCTTTCAACCCTGTTTCTGCACATTTCCAGTCCAGGGCATGCAGGCAGATGCTGTGCATTTCACAGGGCTGGCTTTGGTCACCCCGGTGCCACCACGGGAAGGGACCTGCAGCCCTGCAGGGTCTGGCAATGTCCCACACGCTGGTGGCTGCCGAGGCTTCACCTCCTCAAGCCCCTCTGCATCCCTGTTAGGGGATTTGTCCACAGCTGGAGAACTGCTCCTCCACGGATTTCATTTCAGGAGCATTTCTGCAAAGCTGGCTGCTTTGTTTGTTGGTTTGTTTGCCTGTGCTGCAGGCCCCCGGCCCCTGTGAGCACTTGCCCTTCAGTAACGCCAACACCAATCTCGGATCACTCCAGATACAACTGCTCCAACCTCCCGTCACTGGCCAGTGATTTATTACCACTGCGCTGCCTGGAGTCTTGACAAATACTTTTTGGTAATTGCAGGAGGCCAAAAAATGAGAGGATAAATAAACCTGACAATTAATTCAGCTGTTACTCACACACGCACGTAGTGACACTCATTCCCGAGTCTCTCATGAGCCCAATTCTTCCCAGATGGCACAGAAGCCAGGCAGAGCTCAGCCAGCCCGGACACCTCTGCCTCTGCCCGACACCCTTCAGGGTCCCAGTGCTGATAAGAGCCAGGCATCCCACCAAAAGCTGCTCTATTTTCCTTCCAAGTCACTCGCCAGCCCACCCCGTCTCATCCCCTGCCAAGATCAGCTCTTTAGCCCCCCGCATCATTATCACAGAGCATATATAATTTCACGGCACATCACAAGAACTGATGGATGGCTATTTGGATTGCAATTGTCAGGAGAGCATAAAACGCTTCCTGCCGTGCAGAGCCCAGGAACAGTTACCAGCTCTGCTGGCCAAAGGCTCAGCTGGGGAGCCCCTGCTCCGCTGGGGCTGCTGTGTGAGGGCTGCGGGCCACCATCATGGGAGGACACAGGGCTGGGTGCTACCAGCACAGGGGTGTGGTATTCTGGTGTGATTTGTACCCTTTTTTTAAAAAAAAAATCTTGCCCTGCTCATCCCTGGGCACCCCAGCTGCATCCCACTCCCCTTCATCGCCCACAGGGCACCTGCAGCCTCGGGAGGGTGCTGGCACCCGAGGCAGTGTCCTGGGGTGCACAACAAGGACAGCCTCCACCTCGTGCCCTTTTCTTCCTGCTCTTGTCACTCAACCTGGCCTAGCTTAAAAAAAAAAATAAAACCAAACCAAACTTCTTGTTTTAATTCTTTCCAAAAGAAAAAAAAAAATCTCTAACCCTGCCTAAACAGCGTTTCGTCACCAGAAGGTCACAATGCTCCTGCACCTTCTCACAGTCTGTCCAGGGCAAAGGCATAAGGGACATCTTTTATCTTCCCTTTCCCCTCAAAAACTCCTGCCTGCCACCCAAAATACGAGTGAGTGTGGATTGCTGACATCTTTTTATTGCTGGTTTTCAAAGCCATCTGCTTTTGTCCCATTTCATTTTCATCTCTTTATGTAAGAGCTTTGCAAGTAGACCTAAAGTTTTCCATCATTAAATTCTAAGTGTTGGCCTTGAATTCAGAGTTTTCCCACCTTCTGTTTCTTCAGCATCAGTGTGAATTATTGACCAGGGAGACGGCTGTCAGCCCTCGTCAGCATTTAAACCCTGATGTGAGAGGTTGAACAGCCCGGCTCCTGTTTGTACTGGTTATTAACTTACTCTAATTGCCTTCAGAGTGGCAAAAACCTTTCCATGAAGGTTTTTCAACAAAATCACTGGTCTCAAGAGATCTTCAGGCAGATTTTTAAGAGCCAGCAGTATCTGCCTAGTGCATCGCTGTGGCAGCTGGTTGCTGGAGGAGGCAGATTTGGTCAGTGTGGGTACATACCTGAAGGGATTTCGGAGGGTGTCTCGGCAATCCAGATGATCTGGGGTGAATCTCAGCAGCAGCAGGAGAAAGAAACCTTTTGGTTATCCCCTGGGCAGACAAACCAGTCAGGCAGTGCTGGCAGAAGGCAGGGGTACACCCTGGCTGAAATGCTCATTGCTGTGCTCAGGAAAACACCACCTGTGTAAAATCCATTTCTGAGCCCCAGGGAAGGCAGCAGAAAGCCCCCAAACCACCTAATACCTAATCAATGGACTGAATTCCATACAGCCATCAATTAGTCCTCATGCACAGCCATCCCCCTGAGCTCAGTGACCCCCCACTCATCGCTCCCCACCACACACACCTCCCAGCAGTGGGAGGAGCTCCCCAGCCTATGGCATCGCTGTGGGATGAGGACTTGGGGACTCCCAGCTGAAGTCAACCACACCCCATGGGACAGGTGTTGGAGGTAAAGCAATTCAGACCCACAAATAGATACCAGGGCTTCTTAATTAGGTTTCACTTCTCAATTAAGTAGTGGCTCATTAGCCTCCCCCAAAATTTCCTGCAGCCCTGGGTCAATGAGACAAGCGTCCAGGGGTGCTCGCTGTGCCCTCGCACATGGAAAAACACCCGAGGGGCCACCACCCCTTGGTCCCCTCATGCCACTTTACCTTGGACACCCCATCAACACCAGCACAGGGGTCCCTTAACCCCCCCACCCCATCACCTGCAGCTGCCTCAGCTGCCCCCTGAGCATCTCGTCCTGCCCAGGCTCACACACCCCCACAGGCAGGAGCTGCTTTCTGCTGCCAAATAAGTGTTGGGTTGGGTTGGTTTGTTTGCTTTTTTATTATTTAACCAGCACGGCAGTGGTCGCCCACTGTCCCCCACCGCTCGCTGGTGGGCACGCCGAGCACAGTAACAGTGAACAAACCCGCCACCTTTAGCAGAAGAACCCCCTCCCCTCTGGAGCAAGCTGTGGGATTATTTACACCCGGTGGTCTGTGTCCAGCCCCGGCTGGCGTACAAGTCCCTCCACAGCAGCTGTGCACAGGCTGGGTACACACAGAGAGATCCCCCCCGTACAGTTCAAGCCATAAATTGTCCACTGGTTGGTTTGCATTTGTACAAGTTACAAAGTTGGTGAACATTTAAGTTTAAACTTGGGGTTTTGGAAGAGTTTAATGTGAGGTTCTCCTGGATTGCACAGCCGCAGCCAACAGCACGAGGAGGTGCTGTCGGACCCTGCTGTGAGATTTTGGGGTACTTGGGGATGCTTCGGTGGGGAGAACGAGGGCCAGAGGGGGAAACACCACAACCTACAGGAGCAGCAGCTCCTCCTTTCCCAAAACCACGCTCCCCTGAGTCCACATCTGAGCAGGTAAAGCGGGGCCATCCTTCTGTGGCCTCCCAGGTCCGGGGTGGTTCCCAGCCAAGCTGCTGTGAGTCTCCTGCCTGCACGCTGCCAGCTCGTTGATTTGACACAAATTAATTAACCTGCAGCAGGAGGATGCTCTGCTCCTGCACCACAGCAAGGGGGCTCAGAGCTCCCCAGTGGGAGCTGCTGCTGCTGCTCTGTGTGCTCCCTTGAGTCCCTCCATCCCTGTCCCTGCTGCCGGGGCTCTGGGTGGGAATGGGGTGTGTGCAGGGACACCCAACAACGGAGACACAGCAAGACAGAGAGTGCCAAAACCAAGCAGTGCTGTGGCCCAGTGAGGGGCTGAGCTCTCAACAAGGGGGCTCCCCAAGAGCAGGATCCCACTGGAGCAACACCCACCTGTCCTGGCCTCAGCCAGTCTCTCCTGCATCCCTGGGCTGCTGCCCCAGCCTGGGGCAGGCAGGATGGGGATACAGCACAGCCTGAGCTCCTGCACAGAGCTGGGAACATCAGCAATGTTGTCAATGTTCCCCCATCCAGGAACAATCCCAAAGGATCCCACTGAGCAGGGGGTGAGGCTGCCGGAGCCCTGCAGCATCTCGGTGTCACCAGTGTCTCCCCAGCACCCTCACGTCCTCCCAGCCCACGGCACCGTCCCCTCCTGCACATGCTGCCCTGCCCAGCAGCTGGTGGGCAACATCTGCCCAACCATCCCTCCAGCAGCACTGAGCCACAAACCCCGAAAGGGCTGAAACGACCTCACCAACACCTCAGAACTCCTGCCACGCTCACGGCACAGCCTCAGGTGCTGCCGTGCTTTGGGCTCCCGGCCAGCCCCTCACCTTGCACACACAGAAAACAGTGGAAGTGAGAGGAGAAGAGAACCATGGCTCCGGGGCTGGCACTGAAGGGTGGGACAGGCTCTTCTCTCTCCATCCCACGGCTCTGGGTGCTGGTCATGCTGCTGGTGAATGCTGCCCGTGGCTAACAGGGACTGCAACCCAACCCTGTCCCAGCTGGGCAGAGAGAAGGTGGCTCTGCAGCTCCTGGCTGGAGCCCGTGGCCCTTCCTGATGTCCCAGCACCCATCTGCAGGGTTGGCACGGGATGCCCACGCGCTGAGGGACCCGAATGCCACCCCAGTACCTCCATCCCTGCCGTGCTGCAGCGCCACTGGTGAGAGCAGCTGTGGCAAAGCCCCAAAGGCAGCAGCTCCATCACCCTTCTCTCGCCCCTCTGGCCACGCCTCGGCCCTCGCTGGGTCACTGGCAGGGTCCGTGATGCCACTCTGCCAGCTCTGCAGCCACCTTCCACCGGCACCCGGCGCCTTCCTGCACATCTGGAGACACCAAGCAGCACACAGTATTGCTACTGTGCCAAGTGGGAACTTTATTCTTTGTCGTGGTTGGGTTTTTTTTTTTTGCTATTTTTTCCGAATCAGCTAAGGAGGCGGCTTTGAAGATGGGTCAGATTTGGATAATTCTTTTTTTTTCCCAGCAAAATCTGCAACATTTTAATAGTGTTTTGCCCAGACATCAGCTCTGTGAGTTTGTACAGCTCAGAGCCACGGAGACACCAGCAGCAATAACCTGGGAACGGAAAGACTTTCCACATCGCTTGTGCATTGTCTCGGATTTTTTTTTCTTTAAAAAAAAAAAAAAAAAAGCACAACAGAAAAGACACAAACATTGATGAACATTTAAAAACCTGTACATTGTAAAAAAACAAAACAAAAAATAAAACCCAACAGAAGAAAAAAAAAAAAAACAAAAAACCAAACCCCAAACAAACAACAAACACCATCATTCTCTTGCTTTGAAATCAGAATCAACCTGGGAACGTTGCAGGGGGAAAAGAAAGATCCGTGGGGAAGGTGACGGCGCCGGCTGAGCCCGCGGGGCTGCCGGAGGCTGCGGGGCTGGGCCGGGCTGGGGCTCCTCTAGCGTATAGAATGCAAAGCATTTAATACATTTTATTTCTTTTTTTTTTTCTTTTTTTTCTTTTTTT
>VZTA01011755.1:757022-792773 GCA_013398855.1 Mohoua ochrocephala
AATGGGTAGGTGGGAGGGAAGAGGAAAAAAAAAAAAAAAAAAAAAAGGAAAAGGGAAAAATGAAATAGCTCTGCTCCTGCATCTTCGCTCGTGAGAGCCGGCGGGGCCGGGGCGGTGGGCGCTCGCCCCCGGGCGTCCCGCTCGCTCCCCGCGCCCCGGGTTTGGTCGCCGTCTCCCTGCCCCTGGCTCCTCTCATTCACTGTCCGAAAGGGTTTCGTACTGGGAGCAGAGCAGGGGCTTGGGCTCCTCGTCCCAGGCGTGGTGCTGGCTGCCGGGGGTGCCCTGCGGCAGCGGGGCGGTCGGGGCTGCCGTCACCACCCCGCTGGGGAGCCGCATGGTGAGCGGGTTGTAGGGGAACGGCGTCGAACCTGCGCGGGAGGAGGAAGCGGAGTGTGAGAACCAGGGGTGGCTGTTCCCCCGCTGCCCTGCAGCCTCCCCACACCCCTGCGAGGGTGGCACGGCCGCTCTGGGGACCCGTCCCCTCCTCCAGCCCTACCTGCGGACGACGGCCTGTCCTCCCAGACGCGGTTGGTGAGGGGAGTCCTGCGGTTGCAGTCCCCCTCCGAGTGCACCGAGGAGACGGAGGGCGGCCGCTCGCCCGAGGACAGACCCGGCGCCGGGGACTTGGCCTTGCGGCTGTTGGGTCTGGCAGCGATCTTTGGCTTCCCCCCTCCTCCTGCAAAGAGAAGCACCCGCTCGTCACCCGGCTCGTCGTGACAGGGCTCAGCGGGTCGGGGACGGGGGGTGCGGGTTCCCAGCGCTTCCCTTTTAGGAGCTTTGCAAAAATGGCTCGTGGCGGGAGAAGGGTTCTGCCCCCTCCTGGGCTGCTCCACTTCGTGGGTTGATGCCTGCCACCAGCTGTCCCGTGGAGGGAGCCGGGGCAGGAGCAGCCACGCGGCTTTGGCCGCTTCCCTGCAGGATCTGCTCCTGAGCCGGCCCGGGGCTCAGCCCACAAACGTGGCTCATGAATGGGGCTCCATGTGCCACCCCACAGGCACGGGCAGCTGGCAGCGACCGCCCAGGAGCTGCGTGGGTGCTGGAGCCCTGAGCTCATTCCCCATTCCCGTGGTCTACATGGCCAGGATGGTCTTTCATCCTTCCTTACAGCAGAATCCCTGGCGACGTTCAGCCAGTTTTTAAAAGGTTTGAAGCCAGAAGGGCCTCTGTCGGGCAGGTGAGCCCAGATAAACGAGGGGGAGCTCCCCGAGAGGGAGGGATAGATGGGCTCTGCATCCCACCCTGCCTGCCCAGCAGCAGGCAGCCTCCACCAGGCACGGGGAGGCACGGCTGGAAGAAGCTGCTGGTTTCATGCAGGAGCCAGAAAAGCTTTTCTGCAAAAAGCTTCAGAGTGCCTGGTGTTAGCTGACCTAGAGCGGGGTATGAGCTGACCTGGAGGAAGGTGCACATGTGCACCCAGGATCTCCTCCTGAGCCAGGGGCTCTGTGCCTGGACTCCCGAGGGTGATCCCTGGCAGTGGTGTCATGCTCCGTGCAGGGCACTGGCATGAGGCACTCTGCCCTCGGCAGGTGTGCGGGGGACAAACGCTCCCCCCATCCATCTCTGGTCCCTCCCTCCCTCCCTTTCTTAGCTGGGGATCTGCACAGCCACCCTCTCATCTCTGCTCAAGTCTCCCCAAAGCTGGGCAGACCCCGCCATGGGGCCCAGTGGGCTCTGCAAGCCCCACCGGGGCCCATGGGGCAGCTCACCCCCAGCTCTCCTCTCTTATCATCCCCCATATATCACTTTTAGCTCCCTTACCATCTCCCTCTTGCTCCAGGCGCTCCCAGATCCCATCCCGCCATCCCAGGTTGGATTCCGCCCCGACACCCCCAGAGACTGGAGTGGGGAGGGAAATGCCACCCTGCCCTGTGTCCTCCACACCAGCCCTTCTCAGCACCTTCCCCTGTTTTGGGAGCAGCGATCCCACGGGGGATTTACACACAGTTGGGGCTGGCTTTTTTAGTTTATGCCTTTGATTTTTTTTGGGGGGGAGGGGGGGGGGGTTTCCACTCCCATAAACCTTTCCATTGTGTAAAAAAAAATATAGGAAAAGGAGATATTAAAAACCAACAAACAGGGAAAGGGGCAAGTCAGTGGTTTAGAGAAAGCAACAGCACCTTTGGAGACTATTAAATTAACATCAAACAGGATTAATCAGCGGATCCACAAAGCTCAAAGCTGGGGGAGGGAGGGGAGAAAAGAAAACCAAAATGAACAAAAACGGGGAGGAATAAATTCCCCCGTAAATGGGGAGATAAAAAGGCTGAGAATTAATAACACAGAGAGAGTGAAGGTGGAGAGGGCTGCAGACCTGGCAAGGAGCGCACGTCCTCGTTTCGTCCATCAGCAGGAGTTATGGGCATAGCAGCGGGCAGGCTTGCACTGGCATTCAGAGAGTTAAAAGCATTGGCACTGAGAGGTGAGCGCTCTTCCCACTGCTCGTCATATTTACCCATTAGGGCTTTCCTAATTATTGCCTCCAACCCCATGTTGGTACTGGAATTCTCTTGGACCGACTGGCTCCTACAACTGATTAGCCCTGGGAGATACGGGAGAGGGAGGAGAGAGGGGACGGGAGATGGGGGGGAGCCAAATGAGAAGAAAGATGGGGGGGACGGGGAAAGGGGGAGAAAGGAGACAAGGGAGAAGGGAAGAAACAAACAGTCAGCACATTCTCGCAAAGCAACAAACTTTGTCATCTTGTTCTTTAAAGCGCTGCAGTGCACCCGTCCTCCTCCTCCTCCTCCTCCCGCTCCATCCCGCCCCAGGGCTCGGCGGGGGCTGGCGGTGGGACGGATGGGGCTCGCTCTGGGGTCTGGGTTTTGGGAGGGTTCCCCGGGGCCAGGGGCTGGGGACAAGGGTTTGTTTGCTGAGCCCCAGGGAGCATCTCCAAGGAGCAGGGGCTGCGCTCCCAACCCGGCCAGGGTTGGCATGGGGGCAGGAGGAGAGTCATTGGCTGTGGGGTCGTTGGGGTTCGTATGCACACGTGGCAACAGTCAGTGTGTGCCAGGAGTTTGGAGGCCGGGGCGGTTTCCCATAAAGGAAGTCAGGGAAGGAAAAAGGAGTACCCCACAAAAACACCTGATGAGAAAGAAGTGCCCGGATTTGGCTCTGGGGTGAGAGGATGCAAGCAGCCCCCAGAGCTGCCTGCCCGGGTCGGGGTACACGGGGAGAGGGGAGCGTCCTGTTGTCCCTCCTCGCGCTCTCTGCAAGCCCCCTGCCCACTGCCCCAGCCCCCCTTTCGCCCCAGGCCGGGTTCCCACGGGGACCGGGGCCCCCCAGGCTGAGTGGGACAGGATGCAGAGGCGAAGTGTCCGCGTGGTTGTGAGTCTCAAGCCATGCAGTTATGGAGCAGCACCGCACAGGGACCAGAGGCTCAGCCACGCCACCGTCATTCCCGGGGTGGCAGTTACAGGGAACAAGCAAGGGCAAAATACAGACACAAAACTGCCAGGCCGCCCCCCTGACCCCATCCTGGGGCGTTTGTTCTGGGATCGCTGCCCCTCTGCTTGGAAAGGGACAGATCCCAGGTTCCTGTAAACCTGGTTGGAACATTTGTCTCGCTGTGAACAGGCAGGGTCTTCCCTGGTCCTCTCTAGCCAAAACTGACCCTCAAGTCTCAGGTCCCACCTGGCTGCACCTGCTCACCCCAGCAGCTGATGCCAGCTCGCTCCTTCTCCCAAACTCGTTTCCACTGGCGAGCAGTCCTACACCACTGGCCCTCCCACCGCACCAAGCCCCTGCCCACAGCACCTCCTGCCCTTGGCTGTGGGAAAACTGCCGTTCTCCTACTTAAAACTAACAAACCTGAAGGCATTCCTGCTGTAGGAGAGCATTAATCCCTAATTAATTAAGTACCAATTAGTATTCCTCAGTGGGGATTTGCTCCATTCATTTGTGAGCCCACCTGGACATGTCGCAAGTGGCCACAGCGTGACAGCTTCCCGCTGTCCTTCCCCCTCGGGCTGGTCGCGGGCCTGAGCACTCCTCCAGCTCCCAAGAAACACCTCCTCCTGCCCCAGCACCCCTCATCTCCCTTCTGCTCCTCAGCATCACCACTTTGCCCAACACAGGGCGCTGCTCTTGCCCCAGTTTGCTTTTGCAGCTGGCTCCTGCATCCTGCCCAGCCCACAGTGACACAGACCCCACTGGCCACCCTCACGTTCCCCTTTGCCACCGCCCTCCCGCCCACCCACAGGTGACCACAAGGCCCCACCAAGAGCAGGGTGCTCTCTCCAGGTGTGAGGTCCACCTTGCTAAGATGGTTTAACCCTCTGATGGCATCACACGGCCAACCCTTGCTTGACCTTTAACCTCTCCTCAAACTCTTTCCAAGGAATTACACTGCCCTTTCTCCAACCCAACAGCAGGGAGTTACAGTGTGTCCTGAGGCCTCTGCCTCCCAGCAACTGTTACACTTGGCCTTAAGGGAAAACAAAAATAGGAGATGCTTAAATCTACCGAGCCTCCTGCTCTCCATAGCTGTCAGCCCTGCGGGGAACGAGGTACAGGTATGTGGGGAGTTACCTGCTCCGGTAATCGCTGGCATGTTGAAAATCTCCGTCCCAGGCTGCCCCACATCTGGAGAAAAACAAAGAAGCTCTTCAGTACGGAGAGAGCACATGCAGGTTAGTGGCAGGGAGGACCTGCCATGGCAGCCACGACAAGATTCCCATCTCTCTGTCATGGCACTCCCAAGAGCAGCCCAGCTCCCCCAGGCACAGGGGTGGCTCTGCGGGTGCTGGCTGGTACCAGGAATAACCCCCAGTGCCTTTGAGAGATCCACAGCGGGCACCTTCACCAGGTGGGAAAGGGCAAAAAAGCAGAGCCCTGAAATCCAGGGCAAGGTCTTTGTGCTCAGTGCTGGCCTCCCTCCCTTCCTCCCTCCTGCCCTTGGGATCACAAGCTCCATGAAGCCCAACCCTCTCTCCTGCCTATGGGATTTTCAAAGGCTCAATGCCCCCTATGCACAGAGCAGGTCTGGGCAGCGGAGAGGGCGAGGAGGAGGAGAAGAAATGTTAAATCAATATTTTCCCTCTTAGCTGAGCTGTTTGACTTGGATATTGCTTTCCTTAGAATAACAGAAATTCTCATCAAATAAGAGGCGTATCCAATTTCTATATATTTTTTCTTGATAAGGGAAAGTGTGGAAGGTCAGGGGGTTCAGCCACACGTCCCCAAAGGGGCATAACAATACTGTTGGCTCATGGTAACATCATCCAGGAGACGAGACAGCTCGGTCCCTCTTATCCGATGCAGCTGTTGTAAGATGGATTCAAATTGAATTAGTATTGACTGTATAATGCTGGGCTAAATTAAATTATGATCCTATCTACTCTATTAGCGGTTAATGAATGAACGGGCTGAATTTCTAATCTGAGCCAGCCTGGTTAGTTTTACAGAGCTGCACCAATATTGATGCAGGGCTTAAAGTAAGGCTGGGGGGAGATGCATCTCAAGGAGGAAGGATTCGGCTTGGCTGGCCAGTCATTAAAATATCAATTGCTCTTAAGTCTCCTCCATGCTCAGCTCAGTATTTCCTTCCTACTGAGGTTATCTGGTGCGGGTGGGATTGACAGCCTCGGAGCACGGAGACCGGGCTGGGAAGTCTCCCATTGCCTCCCCAGATGCACACAGTCACCGCTGGCACCAGTACAGAGCATTCTAGGAAACATTTGGACCTCGTACTTCATAGAATCACAGAATATTCTGAGTTGGAAGGGACCCACAAGGACCATCGGGTCTGACTTCAGTGCAGGCAGAGCTGGCTGGGAGCTCCCAGCCCTCTAACACAGCAGCACCCACTCCCAAATCTCCTTTGCTTCATGTGTCCTCAAGGCTTTTCCCCCCCGGTGCCCTGCGTTCGCCTCCCCACAGGTTCTTACTGTACTCCGTCTCGTTTTTGTTGGTCGTGCTGAGCTTCTTGATGATCTCCTGTTTCTTGGACTTCACCATGGCAGAGTTGCTCTCAGTCAGCTTGCTGAAGAAAGCTGGACGCTGCGTGTTGTTTCCTGGGGACTTGGACCCCATCCTGCAGAGCAGAAGACCATTGGAAACCTCCGAAACTCCACTGTACAAAGTCCTACCTAAAGAGCCTCTTCCCTCAGCATAACTGCTCAGGATCAGGCTGGGAGCTCCGGGGATACTCAGCATCTCCAACCTGCCTCCCTGTCCCAATGGTGAATGCACCCCACGGTCCTGAAAAGCTGCTACAAACACAGCACCCTGGGAGGGGATACTGCTTTGGGCAGCAAGGAAAGCAGCCCGGGCCAGGCCTGGATGGCACATCCCCATCCCCTCTGCCCCCAGCGCCCGCTCCCGGGCCGTACCTCTGGTCCATGGGCTCTCCCTCGCGGAACAGGACGGGGTACGGGGCGCTCTTGGCGTGTTCTGCTTCTCCCACGCCGTCTGGTGGAGACACCGGCTCGATACAGCTGTCGGGCCCCCCGGCCGCCGCCTTGCCCTGCTCCGGGGACCTGGGCAGCAAGGGGGAGATGCCATCGGTTCACTGCCCCTGGCCCTGTGCAGCAGCTCGGGGTTGGGAGGGGAGAAGGACTCTTGGTGCTTTTCAGCATGGGCTGGAGGGAGAGTGTGCTTTGGGCAGGCAGAGCTGGGCTGAGCCGAGCCCCGGGCCTGATCCCCTGAGAGTGGGGACAGCTGAGCCACCCCAAACACAGCACCCTGCTGGTGGCAGGGACACACGGATCCCCGTGGAGAGCTGTGACATTAACCTTTCGGGGACACCGCTTTTGATTCTCAGTATTTGTGAGCGCAGCGGAGGCAGAACCCGCCACCTCCCATCCTCCTTGTCAGGGCCACACAGGAGCCGGGTGGCTGCAGGAGGGGGCCTGGAGCTGGGGCAGCGTGGAGAGGATCAATAGTGGCCCCTGATGCCTGCCCGTGGCCAGAGCCTGGGAGACAGCCAGGCTCAAGTCTGCGAGGAATTCCTCATGGCGAGTTCTGGGAATTTACGTCTTTGTTCCTTCTGTGGTTTCTCTTTTTTCCCCAGTTTTTTTCATCACTGGGTGGTCAGGGCTGGGCTCTTTTCCTTCATGTCATAAAGCCAACTCGAGGGCCAAGCAGAGCTGGGAAGAATAATCCCATTTACTGACAAGGCACCACTCATTCCTGGATACATCTGGGTGGGTGTTTGGGTGGGAAGACAGACCCATTTTTTAATCCATACAACAGTAATCAGACCTGCCTTGTAGCAGCACGGGGATTTGAAAGTGACTTTAAAACAAATACAGGTGGTGCCTGAAATGAACAATTCTAGTTGTCAGGGCACATGTGTCTAATAAACTTCTTATTCACTGAGAAAGGTGTAGATAAAATTAACTTTGAACCAACGGAAAACATGTTGCTTCAGGTTTTTTGGAATCATCTGTGGTCAGGGACTGAGAACAGTGACAGGACAAGAGGCAACACGCACAAACAGAACACGTGAAATTCCATCCCGACACAAGAAGACCCATTTTTCCTGTGGGAGTGCTGAAATGCTGGGACAGATTGGCCAGAAAGCTGTTGTCTCCATCAGTGGAGATACTCTGAACCCAACTGGCCATGACCCAGGACAACCTGCTCAAGAGGACAGTGCTGGGCTGGATGATCTTGAGAGATCCCTTCCCACCTGAACTATCCTGTGACACCGGCCAGATTGGGAAGAGAATTATGCACGGACTCTGAGGGGGTCTAAAGAGCATCTCTAGGACAACAGGGATGGCGAGAAGCACCACTCCAGGGGAAAGGTGTCCAGATCAGAAAGGAGTTGGGCTGTGCAAGCAGGGAATACGCTCAGCACCACGCTGGGGAGAGCAATGCCAAACTCCAGCAATGCCTCAAACCCCACCACTCACCGCGGTGCCAGGTAGCCGAGGGCACCCACCCAACTTCCCCTGAGCCGCCTGGGTCCGTCTGAGCTCCGACTGGCCCAAGCCCACCTGTGCCGGCTCGGGTTGGCCCCTGAGCTCACCTTTTGCCCCCTTCGTTCTGCGGGGAGATGCGCGAGGCCGCCGTGTGCTCCTGCTGCTGCAGGTAGGCCTCGCTGGGGGTGCGGCGCAGGTCCAGCACCGGGCACGCCGCCCCGGGGAACGAGTACACCGGGGCCTGGATGTGGGAGTTGAGCTGCTGCGGGTGATGGCGCGTGTAGTCCTGCGTGATGACCTCCTGCAGAAGAAATCTGAGTCACAAACGGAGCTGGTTTCGACCTTTGCCCTGCTGGGCCCAACTAAGAGGGTGAGCGGGAGGGAAATAGGCTGGTTTGAACCTGCAGATGGAGCTTCTGCCTCCAGTCTGCAACAGCTCTTGTGACGGGCTCTTGGGGACACAAATACCCGGGCTGAACACCCCCGATGCCCCCTGCTCTCCAGCCCCCAACTAGAGGAATTGAGGTCTCCAGCATCGCTCCCAGCCCATCCCCACCAGACATGTTTCCCTGAGCTCTTCCCTCCTCCCTGGAGCCCCAGCAGGAGGGTGAGGGGGGTGAATGAGGTTAGTTAGTTACACTGATGTGCTGGGCCAGCGTGACCACCCGCTGGTTCATGCCCTTGATGCTCTGGCTGGACTGCAGGGGCTGGCACTGGGGGCCGTCGGGCTGCCGCAGGTGCTGCAGGTGGGCGGCTTCGGCAGCCGAGGCCTTCAGCGAGCCTGGGGGGCACCAAGAAGAGAGAAGGAATGAGATGACATCCGTGTCTCCTTCCTTGAACGCCATCCCAACACTGGAGCACGGTCAGCTCGGGCTCTCCCGCGCCAGCCCCTGTTCTCACCTTGCTGCTTCTGCCTCAGGTCATGTTCCCCATGCCCCTTCTCTGTGTCCTGCAGCAGCTTGGCCCCTTTCTCATGGGACAGGCTGGGCGAGCTCACGGGACTCACTGCTTCCATCCGCTCGGGGCTGTAGCCTCCATGGTAGCCTGAGGAAATGGAAGGCAGTTAAAACCAGGAGCTCACTCAGCTTTTCCCCAGCACTGCTGCACCATCGCTTGTGGGTAGAGTCACATGTCCAGCAAAGTGGGGGAAAAAAAGAGATGAAGGAAGACCTGGCAGGTCACACTGCAGGGCCACCTCCGACATCCAGCTGTGGTGATGGCTGCTGTGAGGAGGTGATGTCTCATTCCTGCAGAGCCGGACACTCAGCAGCTCTCGGCGACAGCATGAGAGCCAGGGACCGAGCCCAACCTCTGCAGGTTCACAGCTTGTTCCCCCATTTTCTCCACCCACTGATACCCCCACTATGCCCAGAGGGACAGTGAGAGTGGAGGTGGCTGCACAAGAGGTCTCCAAGTGCATTAAAAAGCAGAGCCCATAGCCCCAGCATGGCCAGGACCAGGGACCTGAAAACTGGATGTGAGGCCCTGGAGAGCCCAGATGCCACTCCAGAGACAGTGGACTCACAAACCACAGGGGCAAAATTTGACCATTCTCTGCATTTTAATGCCTTCCATAGGCTCATAGAACCATTCAGGCTGGAAAGACCTCTAAGATCACTGAGTCCAACCACGAACCTACCACTGACAGGTCCACCAAGCCCTCTCCATCCTTGGGTTATGGGAAGGGGAGTGGGGCAGAAACTTGCACTGCTGATGGCCAAGGCAGATGCTGCAACTTGAAGATGGGGTCCCACCAAATCCCCACAGGCTGCTTGTTGCTTCTGCATGCTGGCGGGAGCCTGGATGAATGCTCTGGGTGAAGGTTGGTCCCATCAAGAATGACCCAGACCTTGAAATCCATCCCCCTCCCTGCATTTTCCTTTGGAATAACTAATCCCAGTGCTTTTGTGTCTTACACAAGACTCCTCTTAGGTGGTTCTTGTGGTCTGCTCTGGAAACAGCTGCTGAGCACGGCTGGGCTGAGTGATCCCAGGACAGCCATGTCCACGGTGCCCACCTCGGGCAGCATCCAGCACCAGGATCCTGAGTGAGGTCACCCCGAGCACAAGGACCCCAGCCAAGCTGAGACCCACTAAGCCCTCTGAGACCCTGCAGCTCATGAGCAGGGAGGTGTTTGTCTGATGGCCAGCAGCCTTGTCACGCTCACAATCCCAGTTCTGCGCTTTGCTCGTGTGATTTATTACCCGCAACTGTTCCTTACAGACTGCCTGGGAATTTCTAAGGATGGGGAAATCGAAATTAGCAAATGGTTATTGTCTGTAAAAAGCAATACCAGGAACTGGACAACATTTGCAAAACAGGACTTGGCAACGGGAAGAACTAAAAGAGGGTGGGAGAAGGGAAGATCCTTAAAACACACAAAAATAAAAAAGTCTGGAATAAGACAACGACCAGGAAGCAGAGGGACAAGCACGCCCGGGGAGCTGATGGAGCCAATATCCGAAACGTGCAACTAGAAATAAAAAATAACGGAATAAAATGGGTGTCAGGCCACAGCTCTCTCACCTCTGCCCCCCAATTTCTGACCACCACTAGTGGGGTCGTTACTCAGCGAGCCTCTTTCTCGCTGCCCCTCATCGCGAGACATTTGGCGCACGACAATCCCATCTATGAATTTGCCGCTGTTGTGGCGCTCTTACCGAGTGCTCGGAGCTCCTGTTCCTGCATTGCAAAGCGTTTAGTTTGACTCTTTTCTCTACTGTGCTGCTCGGAGCCTGAGGCTGCGTGCTGCTGGTCCAGAGGGTGGTGGTGCTGCTGGCTTTTCCCCTGTCCTCTGCCATAGTGATGAGAAGAACCGGGTCCGGAGGCGGGCAAAGGTCTCGACTCCATGGCTTTGATGGGCGAAGGCGACTGTTCGAGGTTGGCCCCGCTGGGCAGCTTTGAGGTGTAGACGTTGTTGTCAGTCTGGGCTCGTTCTGTCTTGGTTTCCCGCACCCTCGAGGCCTCTTTCTGCAGGATGGCCGGGTCCAGCGGGGCCGCGTAGCCGTCGGCCGCGCTGAGGGAGGAGCGCAGGGTGGAGGCCGAGGGGAAGGCGGCAGAGCGGATCGGTGACGTGGTAGTGGTGGAGGAGGATCTGGAAGGAAACGAAGACAAGGCCCAGATGAGAGAAGCACACGGAGAAAGGGAATGCTGTTACCAGAGCCTCGGCGTTCAGCCTCGCCTGGCCGAGCTCCTCCCAGGGCTTCCGAGCGCAGGGCTGGCCCATGCAGGGCCAAGGGAGGAGGGCTTGGATGGAAACTCCACCACAGTAACTGGCCGCAGGGTATTGGGCCTGAATGCATTGACTGGAGAACATAAAACCCATGGACAGGTCCCAGAGACCTTGATAACTCCACCACCAGGCAATCTTCAGCGAGAGGAGCAATACCTGTATTGGGGCACAGGCAGACTCCTACTTTTTTTCCAGGTAGCAGGAAAAGCCACCAGGAAAAGCAAAAGAACTGGGGCACCAAAATGTGCCTCTCCCCATCCTAACTTCCCTTGAAATCCTAATCCTGTTCCCACTGAGAGTGAAGGGAAAACAACTCTCACTCCTTCCTCTCAGGGGTGCTCATTCATTAAGTTACAGTGCGGGCAGCCAGGCAAGCACTGGAAACCATGGTGGGGGGAACATACCGTAGGACGGAAGGGGTGGGGGTCTCCGAGGAGATGATCTTCATGCTCGTGTTGTGGAGCACGCTGGGGCGCTGCTGGATGGTCTCATGGGTGCGGGGTGAGACGGGAGAGTGCTGGTGGCTGTGGGAGTGGGAGGACGAACGGCTGCTGGATTGCTCTGTACCTGGGGAGAGCACAAGGAAGGGCTTCTTCAGCTCTTTGTCCAATAAGCCCTAACCCTACCCCCACCCAGCACTGGCCCCCAAAGCGTGGTGCTGGACTCCTCCCCAGCCTACCTGGTCTCCAGATGGGCGCGTGCTCCACCGTGGTGGAGGCCAGGATGGATTTTTCACGCTCCCTCTCTCGTTCCCGCTCCCGCTCCCGTTCGGACACCGATGATCCTGACTGTTTGGTCATGTGCGTGGGCCCTCCTGAAACCCAGCGAGAAAGGCAGTGAGAGGGCTGCAGACACAGCAATTCCCCCCGGCAATGCTGCCTGTTCTTCACATCGCTGTGTCTGCAGAGCAGATAAGGAATGGCTCCATCCAAGGTCACCCGGAGCAGGACAGACGAGGGCAACCAGCACGACAAAACCCAGACAAATCATGGAATAGCCGTCCTGGCGCCGTCTCCAGGGTATGACCTTCCACAGGGCTGTTTGCTTTGGGGAAGAAGGGGGAAAAGCAAGGAAGCCCTCAACAAGCAGGAAGAGAGGGAGTCAGTGGACTGGTCCCTGAGTGAGAATTAATTTGGGGTCTCCCCATCTTCCCTGGCATGCTGAGCCCATGGCCTTGGATTGGTTACAAGTGTCCTGCTCGACCATTTTCCCATCAAAAAAGCAACCTGCAGCATTACCTGGGGACAGAGGGGAGCTGCTGTGCCGGCTACCGAAGGTCTGGGGGGGTCCAGGGATGTAGGTGATGCGGTCCATGGTGGTGGCAGAGGTGCCAGGGGTAGGGGGCACGAGGACGGGCAGGTGTGGCACTTGGGACAGGTCGATGATGCCTGGTGAGAGAGAAGCGAGAGAGGCCCGTCAGGACAACGCCGAGCCGCTGCAGCTTGGCCATGCTGGAGCTGGCAGTGCCAGCCTGACCCAGCCTCCTCCTCCCACACCGCTCCCAAACCCCCGGACAGTGCCGTGCTGGGAGGACCTGCTGCATAGTTGAGGGGAAGGGAGGGCTCCCGGGGCGACAGCCCGCGCAGCATGTCCGCCCGCTGCGCCATGGCCGTGGCTGCGGCGTTGTGGTGCATCTGCTGCGACGTGATGTAGTCGTTGATGATGGTCTGGCGGTTCTCCATGGCCGCCGTGTCCGGGTAGCCCCGGATGAGGTACGGGGGGTACAGGTGTGGGTACGTGGGGCTCGGAGCCAGGTGCCTTGGCAGGTAGTAAGCAGCAGCTGGGAGAGAAAAGGATGCAGATGTGAAGCCCCAGAGGCCTCAGGCTTTTGGAGCATAACAAGGGAAATGACAGACTGTGCCCCCAGCCGAGGTACCTGCTTCCAGTTGGATTCCCCTCGGGATGGCGGCGGGGTCGAAAGGCAGCGGGATGTGTCCTCGGTACAGATCCACCCCGCTGACGCTGCGGAGCAGGTGCTCGTACGGGGAGATGGGGTGGTGGTGGTCGGGCACGGGGGCGTGCGGAGACTTGGAGTTGGAGAGCTCTCTTGATGTGGGGGTGATCTTTCTGTCCTGGGACACCGGCTTCCCAGCAGTGATGCTCCCTGAAGAGAGCAGAAGGAAATGAGTCAGAGACTGAGTGCTGCGGCCAAGCCATGTCCCTGAGGGATGCCTGCGGCCAAGCGTGTCCCTCAGGGACAACCGTAGCTACCCTGAACTCGAGGGACCTTTCCCTCCTCCCTGCACTGCCATGCCCTGTTACACCACCAAGGTCGAGGTGGGCCAAGTCCCAGTTGCCCCTTGGGAGAGAGGCCTTTCCCAAATCATCCCTGCACCCCAGCACATCCATGCTGGGCAAGCTGAACATTCACCCTGGCCTGCACGAGCAGCCAGTGGCGCAGCCTTGCTGCCTCACTCTTCAGCACAAGGAGGTCACCGCCCGTGTTAGTGAGAAGTGTGACCATCTCCCACCCAGCGTCCCAAGCACCTCTTTCCTGCCCGCCTATGGAAAAAAGAGCACCGTGGGCCACTGCTGGGACAGGGAAGACACTCCTGAAACACCAGTGGCTTCGCCAGCCACGGCCCAAGTCTCCCTTTGGTTACCCCGGTGCAGGTGAGGTGCTCTCACTTCAACAGCGTGAGCACCCCCAGGAAGGGCGCTGAGCCCCAGCTGTCCCTGGCAGCCACCCCGGTGCCGTGAGTCAGCCGTGGGCGTGGGGTGCTGGGAAGAACGGGTTCAACAGGCACCTGCTGGGAACCGCTCGGGCAGGTGGGGTCAGCGGCCACCTCCCGCACACCTCACCTGCTCGGTTGTTAGAAATTCTACCATCAAACGCAAGGTTTGCCGAGTACCTTCGTGCTGCCGTGGCGTGGACTCCCGCGTGGAGACCGGAGACCCTCTGTGCAAGTGGCTGCTGAAGGCCGTGCTGTGCCCTGCCTGGTGGTCCTCATAGCCGAGGGCACTTTGGTGGGGCTTGCCCGGCTCGGGTACAATCACGGGAGCCCCTCTGGCAATGGAGCCACCCGAGTTTGTCACAGGGCTTGGCCTGTTTTTCAGGCTCTCTTCGTAAGCTCTTTCCAGATTCCTCGGGTCTTGGATGACGTCCAGAGAATGCACAGAGTGAAAAGTCCTGCCGGGACTGCCGATGATGGACCGCACATCGTGCTTTTTGGTACTTGAGGAGGAAGAGCTGCTGTCATACTTCAGTGGGGTACCCTGGGGACAGGAGGCAGAGGGGACGTCAAAGGGGCGCAGAACACGAGGAGCCCAGTGACTGCATCCCACCGAGTTTCAACAGGACTCGGGATGCCTCATTCAGTGGGTCAATACACGAAGTTTCCTTGGTCAAACAGCCAACAGCCATCGGCAAAGCAGAGATAACCACTCGGCACGGGGCAGGGCGGAGGGCCCATCCTGCATGTCTTGTTGTGCTCCGACAAGATGATGATGAGTCACTGCCGAAGGCTGGCTGTGCCCATCACGCCTCTCTCCTACACACACTGGGAAATGGGATAGCACTGCGAGGTGCCATGGGAACCCTGCAAATATTTGGAGACCAACGGGAGATAGCGTGCCATGTTTTATCCTAACTACTGGCCCTGCTGGGTTGCCACTTGCCCATGAAGGGAGGAGACCAAGTTTATGTGCACCCAGAGTCACAGTGCTGAGGGCACCGAGTTGACTCTGTCCTTGAAAAAGAGGGAAATGCATCCTCTTGTGTTTCCACATCCGGATGGATCGTTGCTTTCTTAACGTGCCAGGGGTTCCCTGGGCTTTGTATTTATCTGCTGGGAAGGATTACAGGATGGCTTGGATTGGAAGGGATCCCTTCAAAGGATGGGGCAGGACAACCTGTACCCAAGCAGAGCGTCGCTTCTTACCAGTGATGCAACCCAAAGCTGTCTCTGCTCTCCTTTTCCCTTGGGAATGGCTCCCAGGATCCGTGCAAGGACAGCAGTCTGAGCAGGACCGACCTCACCCGCTGCTCACTCCACACTCACCTGCGTGATGGAACCTTCCTTCAGAGGTCTCGTCAGAGAGATGTCTGGTGTCCGCCTCAGCTCCTCCCGGGGAATCTCATGGACTGATCTTCCTGCTTCTTTCACCGTGGCTACCAGGTCTTCATGGGCTGATTTCATTTTCAGAGGAGTAAGGCCCTCATGAGATCTGACCTTGTAGGCATCAGATAAGTCCCTTGGTGGAGTGTTTTCCCTCTTGAGCTGTTTGGCTTCTCTTCTGAGGTAGTCCTCATGGGCCTCCACGTAGGACCGAGGTATTCCTGCAACCCCCAAGCAGATGATGGATGCAGAGGGCAATTCCCCAGGCAGACACCGGACTCCCAGTCCCCGCGCAGATGCTCACTTCAAGGGGGTCTCCAGTTAAACCAAATGTAACTCAGGGACTGGTACCCAACTGAGCCCGCAGAGCAGCTACACCCCTAACGCAGCTGGTCCACCTCACATCTACCAGCACTTTCTGGACCTATTTCACACTAATTTCAACCTGTCTTATGAGAATCACTGACAATTTTGTCCCTGACTTCAGCAGAGTTTAGGTTGGTAGAAGCTGAGCAAGACTGAAAATCTCTCTGAGCACAAATCAGGGGCTGCAAAGACCTGCAGCTGCACCTTGACGTGTCCATCCTTGCTTCCTCCTGTCCTACCCCGACAATGAGAACAAGGGGCCATGCACGTGAGATGCTTCCCCTGTCCGTGCCCACCTCGTGCCTGCAGGCCTTACCTTGTGTGATCGAGCCCCGCATGTGATGCTGCTCCTTTAGGTTATGGGGACTGTGTCGGTCCGGAGGGATCGCTCGACCCATGAGACCTAGAACAGATCCAAGAGGGAAAGTGGGGCTGTGACACAGGAGTTCATTCACAATGAATACATGACAGTGTTACCAAGGATGCCTGGGACAAAACCACCAACAACTTCTAAATTATTTATTTTTCCTTTTTTTAAAAAAATGTGCTTCTTTTTTTGTATTCCCGAAGCTGGTCTGTCAGGACAGACCCTCGAGGCAAACGGGCCACTCTACATCCCTTGTTTTCCCGTGCTGGTCAGATGCTGTCCTGTTGGCACACCAGCTAACCACTGCCAGAACACTGGCACAGGAAGATGCATCGTGTAGACAGGAGACAAGACGAGGTCTCCACAGGTCACTAACACAACGCAGGTGAAAGGTTGAATCCAGACCCACCTTCAATGCTGGTAGATAAGGTATCACGGGCTGATAAGCCCCGGCTGATCCTCCCCTCCATCATATCGTAGGTCCGCTTAGTTCCTGTGGTCTCATGGGAAGCTCCCGAGCTCCTGCTGTCTTCTTTGGGACACTGAGAAGCAGCAACTCCACCTGGGGGAGGGAACACCAAGAGGCACCACCGTGAGCATGGAAAGTCAGCACGGGCCAAGAGAGGGTGTTTACTGCTGTTCGTGTGCGTTGCTGAGGGGTCAGATCCCATCCCAGCAGCAGCCACCACTACGCAGTGCCAGAAACATCGCACGGGATTGGCTTCCAGGAAATTCAGCTGGCGTTTTCTCCCCTCCCTGCCCGCCTCAGACTCCAGCTCTGTGCCTCCCGCTCGAGTAGGAGCATCCACCCTGTCGTGTCCCATTCCCTCCCTCCCTCCCTGGTGGGGCCAGCCCGTGGGCAGCAGAACAGCCCGGAGCCAGTGGGAGCAGCTGTGGTTCCACTGAACTTGGCTCTTTGGGTCTGGGGAGTTTTGTTTTTTTCCCCTGTTTGTTTTGATTTTTGCTAGACACCTACTGTTTGGGATCTTGGCCAGCCTTAACATTTGCCGAGACACTCCCTGGGTGAGAAAATCAGGGAAAACGGAGGAGAAGCAAAGCTGAGAACGATTCCTTTGAAACAGCACTGAGCGCACACAGGAACGGGGAGAGATGGTGCAAAGCCCCGTGCAGGACTGATGGAGGGAGCGCTAGAGCGAGGAGAGACCAGTGACTGCCCCTGACCCGAACCTGGAGCAGGTTCCCTGCAAGCAAGCAGGGGACATCTGTCCTGAGCTACAGCCCCAGCCCCAGCCCAGCCCTGCCCGTGCCAGGCAGCATCACGCCCACCCCGGGCAATGGGCACCCATCATGTGCAGCGAGCTGTGAATTCAGCAGCTTCTGATCCAGCTGAATGCCTCGGGTTTACGCCACGAGCTCCAAACAGGATGTCAGCTGGGAGAGACAAACGCCTCTGCCCATCATCCCCGGCCAGGCTGCCCTTGCCAGGGATCGCCAGCGCCCTGATCTTCCTCTTTGTGGGCAGAGAAGGTGGTTGTACAATTAGAGAAAGCAGGGAAGTTAAAAACATTCATTCTGTTGTGGACAATCAGGAACAAAACTCCTCCTCGGCAAAACCAGTAATTAATAAAATGGGATTATTACAACTTCACACCCACTGCTGGTTTCCGCAATCAGCACCCACTCAATCCACAAAGTGTTTGGGGAAACAAGAGGGGGTCCGTGCCTGAGCCTTTGCTTCAGCTCCATTCGACAGGAGAAATCCGGGGGTGACATTCAGAATCAGCCAAGCCCCGTGCGGGCGATGTGCCTGCACGCTGTCATCAAGGCACATCTGTTGCCACCAGCCCTTCTGCAGGAGGGGACGTGCTCCCAGGCACCCTTTGTACCACCGGGAAGCAGGGGGAGGGCGCGAGGGAGAAGAGAGACTAAACAGAAAGAAAACCATTCCAAACCCACGTCCCTCGCCTTGCAGAAGCCATCAGCAATCATATGCAGGATGAGAATAACCAATCTAGCACAATTCAGCTCACACATGCTACAGGATCTCGTCTCATTACAGCTCTTTTATTTTAAGCACCCTCATGACACTAAAGAATTTGCAATTTTTTTTCTGCTTGCCAAAATTCATAATCACCAACAGTTTCAGTTTTCTTATTTAATTTTTTTTTTAACTCTTCTGTTCCTGGGCTGCTCAGCCTCGCCAGGCTGTACAGGGGGAAGGAGAGAGGCAGGGCTGGCAAGGCTGCAGCAGCTCACAGGATCACTTGGGATGTGATAAACGCTATCAAGCATGTAAAAGGCTGCTGGGGAGAGGAAGGAATTAATTCCTCATCTGTGTCCACGGGGGGCAGCATGAGAGATGACGGACACAGGCTGCAGCCAAGGAGACTCGGGCTGACACAAACAACGGGGAAGAGTTTGGTCTGCGGCTCTCCCTCATTGCCTGGAGTGGGATCCCAGCACTGGGCACGGGCAACACTCACTGCCAGGAGCCCTCCCCATCTCTCCCTGATGGTGCCATTTCTGAGATCAACCTCGTTCGACCCCCAGCCCGGGCAGAGGTGATTAAAATAGCTTCTTGCACAAACAAGTCCTGAAACACTTCCTGCGTCCTCCCTGGTCCAAGCCTTGCCAACTGTCCCAAAGGGCATCCAGACACAAGTCTTCCACGGTGACATTTCTTATCTGGGCTAGAGTTGACAGTGGACCCAGGGGGACTTGCTGTGAGCCAGTTTCCATGTGGCAGGCGAGAGGCACAGCACAGAGCCCTGTCCTGAAAGGCCCCTGCGGTCCCAGGACACACACAAAGGTGACATCAGCTGGAGCTCGAGCTGTCCCCATGGCCTGACCTGGACCCTCTGCCTCCGGCCCTGGATAAAATAACCCAGCCCGTGATGAAACGAGCTGCCTGCACTTGTGGGCAAGAGGAAAGGGACTTCTGTGGGACACACTCTGCCTGCAGGACTGACCACAGCAGCTTGCCAGAGACACATACTGAGGCAGCTGAGGTTGAGATCTGCTCCTCAGTCATCCCCAAACTCAGCTGAGAAGGGAGGTGACACGTGAGGACGGCCATCCCTGCGCACACCAAAGCACAAGCCAACGCTTTACCCCAAGAGGATGCAGAGCTGCAGCATCTGTAAATTGGCTCTTCCTGACCCCAACTGCGGGCCAGGAGGAGTCCAGCTCCACAACAGAGATGCCTGACCCAGCACACGGTGAAAGGCAAGAATGGAGTTGTTTCCAGCCTCACTGGAGAGGAACATCTGTTTGTCTCCAACGGGAGGCACCCGGACACGCAGAGCAGCTTTGATGGCCAGTGCCGTGATGGGCTGAGCAGGCGCAGAGCAGGCAGGAGCAGCTGGTGACCACCTGCTGGCACCACTAACGCAGCGAGGCACCGCCGGCATTTGCCGAGGAAAGGCGTTCCCGTGCTGCGGGGGCGCGGCAGCAGCCAACACATCCCCAGACAGGCTCCTCGTGGGATGCAGGAATGGCTTCACCACCTCCAACAGCTCTAGCAAAGCTCACCAGATACTGAGGCTGGGTCCGGCAGGACTCCTGCAGGGCAGCCCCATGCTGGAAAAGCCTCGCAGTTCCCAAGTCAACGCAGGTGAGAATCTGACATCCAAATAAACCTTTACGCCAAACTATCTGACTTGCCTCCATCTTGCAGCTTTTTGAGTCCACCTTGGCCCAAGAGTTTGGGGGTGCTCTCGTAATGTTTTCAATCAGTTCCCCCTCCAGCACAGGGTGCTAGGGATGAAGGTAACGCCTTCCTATCTGGTCCTCTCCTCTTCCCCGTTTCCCAAAGCCAGCCAAAACCACTGCAACCCTGCCTGCCATCTCTAAGACACGACAACCACACGGGACAGACGGACGCAGGGCACCAGGGTGGGAAGGGAGAGCAATGCTAGAAGCAAAGACGTGAGGCTGGCCCGTTGTACTTTGTCAGCCTTTCCTCAAATAGCTCCCACGTCCCGGCCACGGTGGCACAAACCCCTGGCATGTGCCCTAAAAAGGCAGAGAGGATTAGGACTTACCCTCGTAGGACAGCACGTGGCCTTTCTTCCCTTCGTAGATGACATGTCCTTTGGGCACGGCATCCTCCCTTGCCTTCTCTGCTCTGCTGGGGCTGTCTTCTCCGATTATCCTGGTAATGGTTCCTTTGTACAGCACTTCTGCCGGGGTGCCCTTGGAAAGCCACCAAGATCCATATTTAACAGTGTCACAACCAATTAAGCGAGCGCCGCGCGGGGACAGGCTGTTCCTCGCGGGGAGCTGAGCACAGGGAGCACACCCGGCCTCCGCTTCCTGGCGCAGCCAACAGCGAGGGACTTGCAGCTTAATTATTGATGAGAATGATAACGAGGAGCGGTAAAAAGGTACGTGATCTGTGTGAGGCTGCTGGGAAGAGGCAGGGGAGGAGGACAGCACAGACCTCCAAAACAGCAACTCTCACCCTGCGTGTTTTGGAGCAAGCTACCTGGCCTGCTCCCTCTCCCCAGGTTTGGGGCACAGGGCTGGTGCTCCCCTGGGGACACCTTAGTGACAGCAGGCACTGCTCCAGCGTTAGCTTCTTCCCTGCAGCCTATTTCCCCAGCTTGGCACAGGAGCCCCAGAGATGTCCTGCCCACCCAGGCACATCTGCTGGCAGCAGCGTGACCTTCAGCGAGCTGCCTGCGTGCGGGAGCTGGCGGCTGGCAGCGCGCCCGGGCGAGACGGCAGGCGACAGCGAAACCGGTCCCGGAGCAGGTCGGGGAGCAGAGCCTGCCTTAGCTCTCCAACAGGAACAGCACCGAGCTCCCCACACAAACTGCGTGAACTGGAACCTCTCCTTTGCCACAGGCACACGCAGACACAGCTCACAGCACCTGCCCCCTGAATCCCCTTCAAAACACGCAGAGCTGGATGTCCCTGAGGAGTTGCTGGTGATTAACACCCTTCTGCCACTGGGACCTGTCGGTGCCAACTGGGAACAGCCACCACGGGGTGACAGTCCCCCTTTCCCATCTCTGGGAAGGCACAGTGATGCTGTCAGAGACACTCCTGACTGACACCTGCCTACTGAACTCATTTAACCCCAGCAAGCCCCGGGACTGATGCCTGGGAGAAGCCTCGGGGATGCGATGCCCCCGCCAGCTCTGCTGGTGCTTCCAGGTTGTGCCCTTCAGGCTATTTCCCCACCCCTGCTTGGGGGATGCCCCTGCTCTTTACCCAGCCCTCAGAGTAGCAGCAGTCCCCAAAACCCAGGACATGCCAGCACGGGGGTTCAGGGCTCTGGTCACCCTTGAGGTGGACCCGGGCACTCGGTAATGGCTCTCCCAGCCCCAGGTCCGTCACCTCCCTTCCGCGGACGTGCTCCGAGCGGATGTGAAAGCGAGTGATGACAGATGGCTTCAGAGCAGAGAGCATATATTCAAGATCTGCTTCCTGTGAACTGGATGACTAATCTGAGATCAAGTATCAGCTCTGGTACCAGGAGCTGCTGCCAGAACAGGGGGCTCCTTCTCCCCAGTGGGAGCAGAGGGATGCAGGCTGCTGGGCCAGCAAGAGAGCCAGGCGATGCCCTGGGTCTGGGCTTGGTACCTTAATCCCAAGGCAAACAAAGGAATCTGGATGGATTCATTAGCTGGATGCAAAACAGTGTCTCGACAAACTCTGCTGATCTCCTGAACTGGCACATGGTGCTCAAGGTCCTTCACACCCACCCACTGCTGCCCACAGCTGCAGCAGGAGCATCTGAGAGGATGGAGCAAGTGTTTGCTCTGATGGGTTATTTACAGCCCCCGAGCACCCACTCCTGGCAATTGCTGGACACAGGGCACCAGGCAAGCTAAGCTTTGCTCTGGGCCAGGATTCAGGATCAGGTCCCCAGGGCCAAAGCCAACATGGTCATCCTCCTTGAAGAAGGCAGGCAAAAATTGGAGCCTGAGTGTCTTTAAATATCTGAATGATGGCCACATAAAATCCCCACGGGAAACAGATATTTTTTTTTAATGCTCTCCGCTCTGTTACCAGATGAGCAATAACTCACACTGCAAGAAACTATCGCCCGCTTGCCAGCTGCTCTTCTGAAGATGGATGGTGGAGATTAAGGCCAAAGTATCTTCCTGCTGGAGAGCCTTTGGGCAGGACCCCCAGCACAGCACGCTCAGCCCTGGCAGGAGCTCTCGCTACCTTACCTGCCCCTCACAGCCTCCTCCCTCCTCCACCTGGCCTGGGCCCTCCACCCATCTCCTTTGCTCCGTTCCACTTTCTTGCCCTGGCAAGATGATTTTCCCAGAGCCATTTACAGCTGCTTTTGCCTCTGTTCTTGACAGCTACAAAAGGCAAAGCCGGGTTTAAAGGTGCTGAAAGGCTGCGTCGCTGTTTGTTGGGCTCCGCTCTTCTGCAGCCTCGGCTCGTGGGACACGGCTCGTGCCATCCCGAGTGGGGGCTGTCTGCAGACCTCCCCCAGGGGCTCCATGGGGTGGGAGCATCATGGAGCTGCTGCACAGCCCTGTGCTGCACACCCAGTGGGCCCCACAACCTCCTAGTGCCCGTGTCCAGCTGCCAGCACCTAGGAAGCAACACCCGCGGGAGACAAGGGACCTACGTGCGTGATGGACCCTCGGTAGGTGATGGGCGACTCCGGAGGGGGTCTGGATGTGGGTGTTCCTTTGGTGATGCTTCCTCCCGAGGCAGAGCTGAGGGAAGTACCTGTAGGACACAAAGCCCGTGAGCTGGGGGCTGGATTTGCTGCTCAGCACAAAACCCGTCGGGCCGAGACTACCGAGTGCAGGATTTGACCCAGTCTCTAGCGAGGTACGGTACTGGAGGGGACACCCTCCAAGAGCTGTCAGTATTCAATCCCAAGCCTTGCAGAACCCTTTGCACCAAGTCTCTTGAGAAACCCATCCCCGTGAGTGTGGGCTGGGGAGGAGGTAAGAGATAGGTATTTTGAGGCTATCAGCTCCCCGCTGTCTTTGTGGAGGTGCCAGGCAGATTTATGAGCCTGGGAGAAAGCACAGCCTGGCTCAGCTTCTCCTGATGTGATCACAGCAGATCTGTGGCGAGATGCAGCTCAGGGTGGCTCGAGTTCATTCACACAGATCTGTCCTGGGTTGGAGCCAGCCCACCACACTCAGGTTCCTGACTGCCTTAACTGGGGGGCTTCACAAACCAGAATTTGCACTAAAAAGCAACACCTCTGCATTTATTTTCTTCTGCCTGGCTAATGGGGAAAGAAACCCATGAGGGCTGTATTTAACCAAAATGGGGTCCCTGTCCAGCTGCAGCAGCAACAGTGAAAAGCATGAAAATACCAATTAATGTAATTTAAACAGGTCTTGCTTTGTCTTAAGCAACAGATTTTCAGATGCCACCTGAACACAAAACCTCCACCGGAATCAATACCTGAGGCCCTGATTTGGGGAGACAGAGAAAAGAGGCAAAGAGACCTCCCCTTTGGCTGGGCACAATTCCAGAAATCAAACCTGAGATCACTGGGCAGCTGCAGCCAGCGTGGCATTGGCCAGGCTTGGCAGTGGCAGCATCCCTCCCTTCCCACAGCTGGGGCACGCGCCTCCCGCTCCGGGTGCTCACCCCGCAGGATGGAGCCCTCCTGGGACGGCTGCAGAACCAGACTTTCCGGCTGGCTGGCCTGGCTTCTAGGAGAAAGTTGTTCCTGCTTTACTCCAGGAAAAGGCACTGGAAAACATTAACCGTGTATCAGCGTAGGTGCAGGACATGGGGCCACAGCCCTCGGCCGCTCCGGCTCTGAGGTGGCACCTTCTTGGCACCTTTGCCATTCCCAGCTCTTCGGGATGGGCTTTCGCAGGGTGGTGAATGCACAAATGCCACTGAGCAAAGCCAGATCCTCTGCCCTGGCACTGCCCACAACGGGACCGGAGCTGACACTGGAAACCCTGTGCTGGTTTGTAACAGGACCGGCACACAGTGGGAAACAGAGCTCATATCCCTCCTCCCCAGGCTTGATCCCTCACCCATTCCCTCCTGCTGTTAGGAAAAGCTTCCAAATCTGCAGACTAAACACTTTCTTTGTTCACTTCAGGCCATTTACTCTTTATCCTACCAGCCTGGGGAGCAACAATATATTTCCTTCCTTCGATCACAGTATTAGCTGGAGGGTATTTATAGGCTGGGAAGCGTCTCTGACCGAGTTGTTGCTTCCCTATACTGCACAAATTTAGCTCCCTGTGTCTCTGCTCTCCTGATGGACTAATCCTTTCATCCTCTTAGCAGTTCTCTCTGCGCTCCCTTGCTGTGCCCTGTGCTCCTCCTTTCCCCTGTGCTGCTGGCAAGCTCGCTCCCTGCTGCTCTCAGAGCACGTGAGAAACAACTCGTCTCCCAATTCCTTACCCAGTTTCTTGGGATCCATGGCTAGTGGCAGGCCCATGGTGATGGAACCGACGGGGACCTTGGCGTGCTCGGGGCTGTAGGGCGTGTGGAGCTGGATGGGCATTCCCTGTGGGGCAAGAGGAGAGGTCAGGAACAACTGCTGGTCCCTGCGAGGCATCTCCACCGCTCACACCCGCCAGTATCCTACCTGGGAAATGGATCCGACGGATCTCTCCAGCACGGAGGGGTGCTTGGTGGAGGAGATGAGGGGAGGAGGGTTGGAGATGCTGGCTAGTCTCTGCAGCCCTGAGCGAGAGCTGTCATGCAGGTTCAGTGGGATGGGGTGTCCTGTGAGGAAAACACAAACGTTTGTGAGGCTGAGGGCAGGGAGAGCGGCTGCAGCCGTCGGAGAGCAAAGGGGCACGGGAGGGAGCAGGGGCTGGGTGCAGCGACCTGGCCGGCCGTGAGCCTGCACGAGGCTCCAAGCCACAGGATCATTTTGGAAAGGACTGGAATAGTTTAAATTACTGCCTTGTCCCCTCTGCAGCCAGAGGATGAGCTGCGCCCGACCTGTCTGCCCCGCAGCGCAGCGAGGGATAAAACCCGCCTGACTTTGCACCCACGCTGCTCTGTGACAAACCACATCCCTACACCTGCCCCAGCCAGAGATGGGAGACACCTGACCATCCTGGGACCTTTAGCCCAGCCTGTGATACTGGCTGCAAGCACAGCCTCTGTGCTCAGTCCCAGGTCAGGCAGAGGAGGGCGCACGCCACGCAGCCAGTGGGTTTTACTTGCCTGGTGGGTTATACTGGAACAAGTGGGGCTCCGCCTGGGGAGAAGTTTTGATCACATCCCGGGGGTAGGACAGAACAGGGGGCCAGCACGAGGCAGCCATCGACTCTGCGCTCAGCTTCTGAGCCTCTGCGATGGCTGAGAAATGCACGGACTTTTCTGCAAGGGACACAGAAAGAAACCGCGTGGTCAGTGGCCAACGTGGGCAGGCAAGCCAGAGGCAGCTCCAAGCACAGGAGACGGCCACGAGGTGAGGGCTGAACTCCCCCAACCGAGCTAAAAGGAGAAAGTTCAGTGTCGCTGCCTGGATTTGACAGCAGTTATTTTACTCAGATGTTTAAAGTGCGGTGGGACGTCCGTGTTGGTGACTCTGCTGGTGCTCGCTGCCAGCAGGAAGCTCCACGGACCTGGTGCCACCCCACCTCACCCAGGAGAGGTGGCATTTGGCACGCAGCCGGGTGCAGAGTCCAGCTCCTTGCCAGGGCTTGGCCATTAGTGAATTGCTCCTGGGCAGCTCCTGCCTGTGCCCGCAGCTCCACATCATCCCAGCACAGCGAGGCTGGAGGATTAATGACAACGCTGCCAAATCCTTCCCTGAGGTTAAAGCCAAGAAGCAGCAACGTCGGCATCCCTCTGGTGCACGGGGGACATCCAGAGGGCACCAGCTCGCCGGTGACTACACTGCCTGTGGCGTGCAGCCGGGCACAGGGTGCCTGCAGAGCCCCAGGCCACTGCCAGGACCACTGCAATGGCAGCACACCAGGGACAGGGCTTCTCTCCACATCGCATGGAGACGTGAAAGCTCAGCCGCTCTTAAAGGACGGCTCCCAGCTATGAACCATTTGTAAGCTGGGGGAAGGGGGCAGAAATAATGGCATCGGTTTCTCGGACAGCAAGGGAACAACACGCTGATGTTCTCTGAACACCTGGGACAAGCACGCTGCACGAGACCGTCAAAGGCAAACCAAGACGGGGATGGAACAACCAGATCAGGGAAATGAGGGAGGCTCGCTGGTCCTCTGTGAGGCACAGAGGCTGGGGGCAGGGAAGTTTCCTGAAATTACCTGGTTCAGGGCATCCTGGATAGCAGGCCGGGTTCATCCTGGCTATAAAAAGGCTGATGGGAGGCCAAGAAGAGCTTAATGATGGAGGAGCTGTGCTGGGGACACCTGAACCCTGCCATGTGCTGGAAGATGCTGAGGAAAAGAGAGGCTTCATCTGCACCAGCTCTATGCCAAGTGCATCCTCACGCTTGGCTAAGCAGACAGATGAGACAGCCTTTTCTGGATGGATTAGAGGCAGGTTTGGTAGGATTTGCTTGTAATCAATAAACATTTCATTCTGCACTGCCCTTCCTCCCCAGATCCACCCGTGTAACGTCCGCATTGACCAGAAATTAGAAACTGGGCAGTAAACAATAGCAATCACAAATGAACCCAGCCTTTAACCATCAATTTTTGATAAAAATAGATGCCTGAATCCTGCTAAGCCTAATAATAGGGCAAGTAGATTATCAGAGGCCCAATTTAATGAGGCTTTACTACATTATCGTTATTAATGCTCAGTGTACTCAGAAGCTGGGAGATTATTCTTGTCCGCTTCAGTGAGAGAAGAAATCCATTCTGGGCACACAGAGGTGTGCAGGCACTCGCACCTCTGCAGCCTGCTGGGGCCAGACCTTGGCTGCGGCCTCTTCTCTCCCCACGTGGGATCCCAGAGAGGATCCCTTCATCCTGCCAAGAGAGGGGAATCCAGGCACATCCTCCACACTGACAGAGAGTCCCTGGCATATCCACGCTCCCCGATCTTCTCCCCTTCAGCTCGGCCCCGTTCCGCTCTGCTCGTGTGGGGGCACACAGCGCTGGGATGTCCCAGCTGAAGACGCTCCCTGACACCGAGGCACTGTCAGCCAAGGCTGTGTGCACCCTGGATGGCTCTTGGAGAGCCTCGTCCTCCTCCCCTCCCCGTGGGAGCCGTCCCCTCCCCTGCGAGCCTCTCCAGCCTGTGAAATGTGGCCAGTTCCTAATTGCCCCCGCATTAGAGGGTGGCTATAACTCAGCCAGCTTTTGATAAAATAGCACTTACGCGGGGAAGAGAGAGTTCCTATTACCGTTTATCAAGTCCCTGGAATGGGAGCGAAGGAGTCAGAGTTTATATGATCCGTCATCCAAATTAATGCTCTTGGCTCCCCATCGCCTACGAAGGCCAAATGAAACACAACTAAATCAACACAAAACACACCGCTGGCGCTCCAACCGCCGAGCGATAACCGAAGATATGCCCGACGGCAACTCGGCACTGGGGAAAGGATCCGTCTGCCTGTCGGTGAGATGCAGGCAGGGCTGCCTGCCCCTGCCCGGCCCCGTGATTAGCAGCTCCTCTCGGAAGGCAGGGAAGGGAGGGCAGCGCTCAGGAAGGTATGGCTGGCTGGCCACCCTCCAAGCCGATGCAGCCCCAGCCAGCGGCTGCGAGGCAGCCAACGCCTCGGCCAGGATGCGTGCAAGACTCGGCTTTGAAGCGGATCCAGAGCGGTGTGAAGGATGTCGATCTCCGGAGCGGTTGCAGGAGTTCAAGCTCTCTTATCGAGCAGGGGAGGAACAGGAGTACCTGCTCTGGTGGAGTCAGCCCCTCGCTGAGAGGTGGCACAGGGCTGCTCTCCAGAGGGCTCTGCGGGCTGTGCTGGACGCGCTCCCTTTTCACTCCAAGCCATGTGGCAGCACGATGCCTGCAGCCTGGATGCTTGCCACTTCACTGGGACGGCTCGGAGAGCAGGGGAGGGAAGGGATGCACACGGATTTGCCAGGACTATCTGGCTATCTCCTTTCTAACCCCTGACCCAAAGCCAGGATGTGTTCCAAGAGGCAAAGACAGCACTGGGACAGTGCCTGAGCCCATACTTGTACTGAAATCAGGGCTTTGGGGGAGTCGATTTCCCCCCTCGAGGCGACTCATCGCAAACCTGATGGTTTTCAAAATGGAGATGCATTCCCATCATGAACAGAGGAGACCAGCCTATGTCTCCCTGGGGTCCACACGCATTCCAGACCCACTGTGGCACCCAGCACAGATGCACAGCCACACAGGGCTTGGAGAGCACACAGCTGGAGCCCAAGACCTGCTGAGATGTTTGCAGGGATACAGGGAGGCATAATTACTTTCATTACCATGAAAGATTCAGAGCTCTACAGAGAGGAGAATAAAGTGCTTCACATCATTAGTGCTTTGCAGAGAACAAAGCAACAAAAGATCCACCTGGATAACAGATCCTTGTATTTGATAATGGTGCCAGCAGGTCACAGAGCGGCGTGGTCGACTTCAACCCCCTAAACCCTGCCCTGTACCTCGTACCTGCTAATCTGCCTCATCTCCTCATCCTCCTGTGGCCAGGAGGAAGCTGGAGCTGCAGCACCGGGACGCGGGCGATGCAGAGCTCCGGGCTGGAGCGCTGGCTGCGGCCCCCAGCTCACAAGGAAGCTGAGCAGTGCAGCATCAGATCCGCACAGGATTACAGCACGGGAGATCAAACCTGATTACCTGCCACCGGGGGAGGGGGAAGAGCCGGAGGGGAACTGTTCCACCTGGCCAGCAAACAGGAGCACAGCAGGATAACATCAACTGGAAATGGGACTTCGCGGGTGGCGACACCACGACTTAGGGGAAACTCCCTTTCCTGCAAGGTGAGCAGTCACCTTCCTTGCTTAGATGCGAAACATTCTGAAGGTGTGATGCACACATGGTGCTATTTATTGTTTGAAAAAAATTGTGGCCAAGTGCCAGCAACCAACTCTTCTTGCGAGCACATCCTTCTGTCCGGAGGGACGTGACAGCTTGAGGAATAACAACTACCTGGGCCTGGACGCTGCAGAGCAGGCTGCTACAGTCCTGGCTGCCGGAGGGTGAGCTAGTGCAGTGATTTTCCAGCAAAGATCACAGCCCAAGCCCAGGGCCTCCTCAGTGCAGTCTCATCCACCCTCCTCTTCCATGCACAAGCGGGCGATTTTTGCAGCTGCACCCGTTCCTGTGCAGGATCCAGCTCTGGTGGACATTGTACCCACTCGAGCCCAACCTCCCTGCTCCTGACTGTGCCATTGGTGACAGGCTCTCATCTTCCTTAACAACTGAGCCACAGGCTGGCTGTGGGGGGCAGGGACACAGACTCTGAACTGGAACAGACTCTAACACTCAGATTAAAAACACATTTAGAGGATGGTCTCATCAGGACTTCCCGTCTCTCCTTAACCTTGATCCCCAGGTGCTCAAGCTAATAATGTTTCAGATGCTCTACGGTGGGAACCTCTGAATTGCTCATTAGGCAGCCAAACCACATCAGAGCTATTCCGGGGAGAAAGCACTGGGAATCTTTACAGGAACCTTTGGACTCCGAGTCACGGTATTAGCATTGATTTTAAATGAAATAATGGTCCCCGCTGTGCATTAAAAGCATTCTTTATAGAAAGCCAGCAAGGTAGAAAAGAGCCATTGTACCCAGAGCCTTGGCATGCCTCCAGGCCCCTCTGCTCTCGGGTGAATGGCAGACGCTAATAAAGGCAATCTTCACCTCCTCGGCGCTCCACACTGCCCGGTGTTTGCTGTGGGCTCAATGAGACATGATGTACTGTCTAATGAACACGGGAAATTAGCCATGCCTCTCTCGTCCTGCCTCAAGATGCTATTAAAGAGCTTTCAGGGGTCGAAACAAGCTTTCACCTAAGAGGGGGAAAGCTGCAGGGCTGCGTACAGCTGCACACCCCGGGCGCTCCGCGCAGATAAACACGCGCGCACAGCCCTACCTTCCTTGTCACCAACAGCGGGGCTCCGGCTCTTCCCCCTGGGACTGCTGCTGGGCTGCTGCTGCTCCTTCTCAGCCTGCTGCTGCTGGGACTGCGAGAGCTTGCTCGGGGGCATGTCCTCGCGGGCAGACTCGTGGGCTTTTGTGATCTGCTGCTGGTAGAGAGCCAAGGCGTGGGGAGGCACCTGAGGCTTCGCGCTTCCACTCTGCAATATCCCCTCTGAGAAACCTTCGGAAATCTGCAAAGCGGTAAGAATTGGTGACGCTCATCGTGTGCCGTTGACATCCATAACAATCTTGAAGACATCAGGACTTGTGAGAAGCCCCAGCAAGTCTTAGCAGAGACCAAACAGGGCTTCAAAGCTCACTAGCCACCGGAGATTAAAAAAGCCCATGACAAAGAGTATCAGCTCTGTGCTGCTGATACTACAGGAAAGAGTCAGACTTGTTCAAAACCTCTAATCTATAGTTACGTGCTTGTAGCTTTTGCCAGAAGTCACATTACAGCAGCCACATCTTAAGCTGCAATATGGGAAACTGGAAGAGCATCAGGAATGGGTCCTCCCCGAGCATGCAAACCCCCAAAGCAGGGATTTCCTCCCTGCCCACCCTGCGTCGCTGCTGCTCCGGCGCTGACCCTGGAGGCACCAGGATGCTTCTCACAGCCCAAGCCACTGTACCGGTACTTGCAATACGTGGCTACTGGGTAGCCGAAAAGGGGGACCAAGCAAAACTTCTGGGTGAGGAAGGTGATATCCTTCAAGCACGAGATGAAGTGCAGGGCTGGGAAGGTGCACTCTCTCTTTTTAAAGCAATGGGAGGCAGCAGTCATGTGGCAATGAGAAGCTTTTTCTGTCCAGACCTCCCACGATTTTCTGATAAAAGAGCTCAAGAGACATCCAAATGCTGTTGGCAGAGCTGCTCCAGCAGCTGGGAACGCGCTCTGCACAGGGAGCACCTTGCCTGGCCGGGGGCTCGCGCCGCCCAGGCACAGCTCTCTGTGGACCAGAGGCCGTCCCCAGGGACGAGCACATCCTTGCAACCCTGACGCACACCACGGAGCCCAGTGGGAGAGCACGCACGAGGCACAGGCCGTGCTCCCAGCCCCGGCCCTCTCCAGCAGGGTACTCACAATGGGAGGGATGGCGGCAGCTCTCTGCTTCAGCTGTTTCAGGTCCAGCGGCTTCTGCGGCGAGGAGTTGAGCCTGGCGTCGCTGGCGGTGTTGAGCAGGCTGGGCCGGGGGGACAGCAACCTGGAACCAAAACACGACATCAGCCACGGACAGGCTCCACGGCCCAGGGCTCCCCCGCACCCTGCACCCCTGTTTTGTGCTGCCAAACCTAGAGGACGTCCTCTGCATCGGAGAGGAGCGTGCTGGACCGCTGCTCGCTGCTGGGAATCCGGGCTCAAAGACAACCCCCGTGGGACTACATGCTCAAAGGAGACCCTTATGTCTGGCTCAAGAGGCTCTTGAGCCCACTTTCCCTCATCCCCACGCTATTTCTAGCAAATCTGCTGCTGTCCAGAATAAACCTGAGGGAGAATGGACTCCAGAGCTGGGTGTTACAGAGCCAGTGACCCGTTCAGATTTCATTTGGACATCATGCTACCCTCCGGAGCTCACATGTAGGGCTTGCCTGGCACTAGGGATCGGCCTCACGCTCTTCTTCAAGGACTCTTTTATCAAGGTGCCAAAGCCAGGGCAAGCCACCACGTGCAGGCAACTGGGGTGCTTGGGTCACTTGAAAGATGAGAGGCTGGATTTGGATGGGATTTGGTACTCAGCAGCCCAGCAGCTGTGCAGCCCTGCACCCTCACCACTTGCTCTTCCCCTCGGCTGTTGGAGCCGCCTGGTAGACACTCAGCCAGCCGTGCAGAGCCCCTGTGCAAACATGGGGGGCATCCCCGTGGTGCCACCAAAACGGGGTGGGATGGAGGTGCACAAAGCCCATCGGCCAAACCCTCGGGGTGTCCAGCTCCTGAGCTTATGCTGAGACCTCAGGGACCACGTCTGTCCAGGCCATCTCTGCTCTCTCTCCCTCCCGACTCCAATTTGTTGAAGCCAGTTCATAGTTTTCAAGCTTTACAGCTTGGTTTGTTTATTTTAGCTGTTATTTCAGTGTTCTCTTCAGCCTATAAATTTCAAGGTCATTCTATGCTCACCCTTGGATGAATAAACAAGCGTGGCGGGGCCATGTGCGGGGAATAAACTCATCGTGGTGCTGGGACTGCCCTGGCCCCTGCTCTGCACAGTGCCTGGCAGCAGAGGGGAAGGGGACCCACCTCCACACTGCAGGGACCAGGGTTAAGCACCCAGGGGAAAGCAACCAAGGGACAGCAAATTTGAACTGCTTCCCTAAATAATCCCAGCGATGTCTGCCCGTGGAGCCACGTGGGTCTTGTGAGGCCACACTCCTGGAAGGGTGCAACGCCCCAAAGTCTGCTGAGACACAGGGCTGGGGACAAGGACACCCAGCACTTGTTCCCAAGACCTTCACGCCAGGCTGAGCTGTGGAACCGCCACCCCAGCAGCTGCTTCGTGCACTCGCTGGTGCTTTAAGCACCCTTAAAGTCCCTTTAAGCACCCTTAAGATCTTCAGGTTTCCTGAAGCCCTCCAGGATCCTGACGCTTCGGAAGCCAAAGTCAGTATTAAATTCATCAATATGCAAATTGCCTAATTTATTACGTCCCTCCCAGCAGATCTTGCGGGATGTCTGTTGGGTGCTTTGCTCTGGAAATCACCATACGAACAACTCTTGGCATCTCTTATCCACCTGCTGCCAGCCCCGTGCCCCCCAAACCCAACCACCAGTGCCTTAAGATGGCTGATGGCATTGGGAAGGACGGGAGAACAGAGCAGGAAGGGGTCGGCAGGCTCATGGCTGAGCCTCGGCAGCGTGGAAATGTCCCCTCCCAGGCACAAAGCTTTGGGGATGACCAGGACACCGCATTTCCCATACTCTGCCTTCTGCCACGGAGATGGGTGGGGACTAGTTTAACTTCCAGATGATCCAACACACTGACACGTGACCCAGCCAAACATGACTCCGTAGCACTTGTGCGAAGGCAGTGGCTACCAGATCTCCACAATGGGCTCCCTCAAGCCAGAGACATGGCTCCGGCGCGGCACTGGCCTGGCAGAGTCCCCGCGCCTAGGGCTGAGCCAGCAATGGGACGTGCAGCACAGGGGGGGTCGGTGCAGGTGTCTCCTCTCCATGCTGCAGGTCTGCAGCGGTAGCTGTGCGTGCCCTCCCTCACACGTCCCCATCTGGCGTGACCTCCTGCTGAACCACGTCCTGGCTGTGCTCGCAGCAGCCCTCCTGCAGCACTCGCTGCATGGAACCACAGACAGCCAGCTGCCTCCTTCAGCTCGGATGAGTTAAGGCTGCGCCTCCTCAATCCTGGACATGTCTTCGCTAGTGCGAACTGCAGGAGGACCTAAAAAAGGCTGCCCCTACTCTGAACCCCTTCCTTTCTCACCGCGGGGACACCCTAGCCACCCTCTGTCCTCTTCTGGGAGATGCCGGGGACAGCTTGATGCTTTCACAAGCGCAGGGAAGAGCACCCACGCCCCGCTGGCGCTGGGTGGGTGGGCGAGCATCGGGTGATGCGGTGACGGGGCGGCTCACGCGGCATCGCGGCAGCCTGGTCCTGCTCAGCGCGAGTCACGCTGCGGCAGCGGGGCTGCGCTAACGCCTGCGGGCCAGCAGCCCTCGGCCCACGGCGAAGGCAAGGGGGCAAAGCTACAGCTGGGAAAGGCAACCGAGTCCCCGCCGGGAGCGCGGCGGTGCCAAAAGCTCTGAGCCAGCTGAGGATCAACCCTGTGGGTGCTTCTGGGTCGGGAAGCGCCCGATGCCAGCGTCAGCTGCAGCCTTCCCATGCCGGCAGGCTCTGCTGTCGCCCGCGCCTCATCACCACACCGGATAAGAGGAGTGGCCCGGGAGCTGCGGGACGCCTGTTTAATGTTTAATATTCCTGGAAGCTGGTAACTATTTGACAAACGAGATAGGCGCTGACTCAGCGAGGAGCCGCGATGGAAAAGTCGTTCCCAAGACGACTCTCGCTCCTTTGCTGCTGGGAAGTCGGCACAAGCCACTGCTGTCCTGCTTTCGGTTGGGTTAATGTTAAACTGGAGGAGGACAGCCCTGCTGGCCTCACTCTCCCTTACTGGGAGGTTTTCTCCTGTCTGGGAAGGAGGGGAGGGTGGGGAGGGGTGGTGCTGGACTCTGGCCATTGCTGGAGAGGAACGCTGCAGCCAAGAGGCCTCAGCCCTGCCACGGGGCCGGGGCCAGCAGCACCCGCGCCACCCCTTGGCACCGCCGGCGCTGCTTCCAGCTGCTCGGCAGCGAGAGGGGCTGCACCCCGGGGGATGCTCCCGCACCAGCAGCACTCATCCACTGAGTGGATGGCTCCTGCATCAATCACAGGGGAAGCGCAGAGGCCATTTGGAGCGGTGGGATGCACAGCAGCTGCCCTCCGACTTCATCCCACCACTTTGTTCAGTCATTTTTTCAAGAACCCCATCCACAGCGCTGCACACAGCCTTCCCAGCCTGGCAGCACCCATCTTGCTGCCAAACTGCTCCCCGTGAGCCCACAGAACGGATGGGTTTGCACGACACTGGATGCGGGACGCCAGCCTTCAGTCCCTGCCCAGCTCTGAGTCAGGGAGGGACTGCTGTCCCTACGTATAATGGCCGGGTGTATACGGGAGTCCTACCTGGCTCAGGAGCCACCAGAAAATTCGGTGCTGCAAAGATGTGCGTATTCATACGTATTCTTTAAAAAACAGAGAACCCTCTCTCCGTTTGTGAAGCTCTTGGGTGGGGAGGGCCCTGTGGGAAAAGCTGGGAGGGAAGCAGGATGTTTCTCCAAGGAGGAGGCCAGTGCTTCTCCCTGTCCCAAGAGCCATCCATGAAGGGTCTGAGGTGCTCTTGGCTGCCAGGCCTAGGGGTGGGTGGAGGACTTGGGACCACAGTGGCTCAGGTGGAGACCCACTGGCGTGGCCCCAGGAAAGCTCGCGCAGACCACATTCTCCTGCCTTTATGGCCAGGATGGATAATTTGCCCCTACGGATCCAAGCAACATCTCTGCCAAAGGAGCAACTCGCCCCCTCTCTGCAGTGGGAAAACATCCCTGATGTGACTTTTCTCCTGCCAGTGCCAACTCAGACAGAAACCATTCCCAACCCCGGATGCTGGCAAACCAGCACAACTGCGCTGTCCCCGAGGGCACATCCCGCTCCATTGCGTCACCCAGATGGGTAGCTGCCACCAGCAGATGCAGCGGCTCTGCACCCAAAATCTGCCCACGGCTATGTCCCAGAAGCACCCGTACGTTGGGACGTCGCGCTGCCTGTTGTGTCACAGCCCCTTCGGAAGCAATGGCCAAAGGGCTGGGGGCACACGGGGACACAGCTGGGAAGTCCCTTTGCCTGGGGGAGCACCTGAGCAGTGATGATCCCAAGGAGGAGCTCACAAAGGCATCCGTGGGCACTGTGACACACGATGGAAAAGCTCGTCTGGCCCTCGGGTCGTGCCCTTGCCCCCCTGTCTCCCCGCTCCTACCTGCTCTTGTCCACAGCATCCTGCTCATCCATCTCGTCTGCGCTGCAGGTCGCGCTGGAGTCGCTGTCGGGGTTCACCCCGGGCCCTTTACTGCCCTTATGGCTCTCCTTCTTCTCGGCCTTGGGCGTCCCCTCCGTCCCCGCCGTCCCCGCGCTGCCGACGCCGCTTTCCACCTTCTTGTCATTCCCCTTGTCCTTCTCCTGGCTCTCCTCACTCTCCTCCTTCTTCACCTCGCTCTTGCAGGGCTCCTCGCTCACCTTCTCCTCCGGCTCCTCCGTTTTCACCACGTCCACCACCAGGTCCTCCGGCACCTTCTCCTCAGCGCTGGGTGGCTCGGGAGCCGTCTCCGGCGGGGGGCTGGCAGCAGGAGCGGGGTTGGCGGGGGGAGCAGGGGGAGCGGCGGGGGG
>VZTA01011755.1:792778-803363 GCA_013398855.1 Mohoua ochrocephala
CCCACTTGCCTGCCGGTTCTGTGCCGGCCTCACCTCCCGGCCCGGGTGGTGCCTTGGCCCCGTTTTCGCCTCCTTCTTTGGCTTCGGGCCTTGGCGAGGGAATGCTCTCGGTGTCGGAGCTGTTATTTACTGCAGCTGAGAAAAGGGAAGAAATAAAAATAAGGATCAGCCTGAGATTCTTGCTTCCCATATCGCTGCCTCCACCCCCTCCCTTGGGAAGAGAACGCCCTCGTTCCTCTGAGGGGGAGATGATCCCGGGGCTGGGAGAACTGTGCTGGGATCCCCGGATCCAGAGCCTACTAAGCAAAGGGCTGTTCTGGGGGCCTCTCTGCTTGCCCAGCACGACTGTTAACCCCCACCCAAACACAAAACCACCCGCCCAAAGCCTGGAGACTGAGTGACCGGGCAGCTGGATTTTGAGGGAAAACCCTGGCTGCTGGCTGGCCTCGCAGGACAAGATCTGCTCCCTTCTCGCCCTCTCACCCACGGCACATGGTCAGCTGCCCCAGACCAGGCACCTCACTGGCACCCTGCTCGCCGACTTACGTCGCCCGTGTCCCTGGCTCTGCCACCCCCGGGGCAGCTGGGATCATCTCAAAACACTACACGTGTTTGTTGTTATTTAAGCCACCGGTGGCAGAAGAAAGGAGGTCAGGGTCGGCGAAAGGAAAGCGCTGGCAGTGCTGCAGGACAGGTTAATCATTACACGGGAAGGATCGTTCCCAGATCTGCCACCAGCGGCTTGACATGAGCTGGAAGCACGAGCGTCCGTGCACCACTCAGAGCTAGGTGCTGCCAAGAGATTGTTTCTACAGCTGGGGAGAGGATCGCTCCCTCCAAGCCTCGGCCGGACAAACATGGCCAGGGCCAGGAACACCAGGAGATTTCCACAGTCCCATCCCAGCATGTCCCCACCGGGCAGGGCTCTCACGCTCATGCCCCAAAGGCTTCCTCACACGCATTCCTTGACTCGCCTCTCTCCGCAGCAGCACAGCCAGCTTTCAAACGCTGCTGAGAGGAGTGCCACGGAGGGACTGTGCCCTAAGAGCTGTGCATCGGAGCACATCCATCTCTCCCCAGAGGGAAATCGTACCATGCTCATCAGGAATCTCAGCCTTCTCCAATCTTACTCGGTTGCAAAGAAGAAATGAGTGCCCTGTCACCCAGCCAGGACAAGGTTCACAGCGTGTTTGGCAAAACTCTTCCCAACTGCCACTTGATGCTACTCTGGATGCCGTGCTGAGACATCCAAGAGTGGCTCATCCCAAGCTCAGCCAAGCTCTAGACTCCCTTGCATTCCCTCCAGATGCTGAATCCACAGTCTACACCGTAACTCCCACACCGAGTCTCTCCTCCTGTCCTTGGACTGGCCACATGGCACCTGCAACTCCGAGGTATTGCCTGAGCATGCCCAAATGTCACCCTGGAGCCATCTCCTGCGTAACACCACCCTGGCACTTCCATGCCCATTACCTTTCATTCCCCTGCTCACGCTTTGCCACAGCTCTGTGGGGCACCCAGCAGCAGAACAAGAGCCGATGCTTGGAGAGTAAGGCTCGGAAGCATGTCAAGAGATCCGTCTCTAATCCCAAAATCACGTTGTTTCCTCTCAGGCGCTCTCACAAAGAGCAATAACTACCTTTTACTTTGCTCCTGTGAGTCACGTATCACCTCGCACAAAGATTTACCTGGAATCTGCCTTGTAATGAGTCACTCAAAAGGACGATTTGAAAAGATTTCCCATTTCAAGTCCCATTAGCCTGGGTGCTAAGGCCAGGAACCAGCGTGGTGCCAGAGTGCCGGTTAAGTTATTAAATTACTTTGACAGAAGTCAAATGGGCATTGTTGGAAAATTGTGCACATTTTCTCTAAACTCCAAACTGCCGCGCTTTCACAGCGATAAATAGCTGAAAATTGTCACTTTCAAGTAGTTTGCTTTCTTTGGTATGGCCGGGAGGGAGGAAAACACTGCCTTAAAAGGGAAAGGAAGAGGAAAAGCCCCACCAAGATGCATCACCCTTGCTGGTGGGAGACCATGGCTTCCCCTGCCTTTGCCCGGAAAAGCAGCAACGCCCTGATGGGATGGGGATGGGCGCACAAAGACCTTGGTGGGTTATCTCTCCTTGAGCCCATGATAAACTCCACGACAGCCCACAGTGGTGGCTGTCTAAGAGCATGCAGGGACCCTCCTTTGGAGCAAAACACCAAGAAATGTGATTTACGAGAGGCCCTGGGAAGCTGTGCGCTCTTGGAAAGCGCACTGACGGAAATCAGAAACCAAAGGGCTCCCAAAAATAGCCGTCCGTCCAGACAGACACGGGAGGAGGGCAGTGATCCAGGGCACTCCTTGCAAGCGTGAAATCCAGAGGCATCCAAAATGCCACGAGTGCCTTGTGCTGTGAGACACCATCACCTCGGTGTGACTTTGGGGAGACGGGCCCCTTGTGAGTGCTGACATTTGCAGCCCCGGAGAGGCCGTGCGCGGTGCCTGTGCCGCGACCGGGCAGCAAAGCCAGCAGAGCCGAGCACGCTCCCTGCCACAGCCGCCGCCCGCCTCACCTTCCGCCTCCTCCGCCATCTCCTCCTCGTTGCCGCTCGTCCCCGACACCTCCATCTCCTCGTCCTCAGCTGCGGGAGGGAAGGCGGCTTCTTCGTTCTGAACAGCGGCGCCTTTTTTCTTCTTCCTCTTGGCGTTCCTTTCTTTCTCCTGTGGAAGAGAGAGAGAGGACAGTGAGAGACAAAGCCCACGGGGAGTTACGGGGAAGCAGAGAGCGCTGGTCCTGCCCAAAGCATCAAGAGAGATGCTCACGCTGCCAAGGACCCCCTGCCCTCCGTCAACCCTGTGGGCACCGGGCTTTGGGACCAGACTCGCCTGCTGAAAGCCTGGCAGCGTGGTGTCACCTGGCCAAAAACTTTTGACCGTCGTGCAGTGGCCAGCCCGGCTCCACGTGGAGCTGCAGCCTCAGCCAGCGGCGAGCGTTCAGGGGAAGAACGGCACAGATACATGGACAAGGGACAATCACGCAGAGGTCACCAGTGCAAGGCTGGCGAGAGCCCGGGGGTCACATGTCTGCTCATGACACACGTGTGACGTGTTGGTCCTGCGCATTTCCAGGCCCTACCTCCAGCTACACAGACACGCATGGCCGCGACTCGACGCTCATCTGCAGGTAGCGAAGCTGATGCCCCAGATACGGCCCAGCCAACATTTCCGTGCACCTGCTTCCACGTCCCCTTTGGCAGGCGCTGCCAAAGAACTTTGACTCCCATGCCAGGGCGGCTGTCACCGGTGGACAGTGGGCACGCTCAGCGCAGCACGGCATCCCAAAGGTGACTGCCCGGTGTCCTGGCTTGCCCTGAGAAAGCCCCGGCCTCCCTGGCTGGAGCACGTGCCACAGCCACGAGGGCGCGGACAGCTGCTCCCTCCTGCAGACCTGAAGGAAAAGTCTCGGCTTTGCTATTGTTTCCTGCTCTTGTTGCTTGAGTAAATATTACCAGTAGGAACAGGCTCATCATCTCCGGCTCTCCCTGCAAACCCCACATGAGTGACGTGTGTAGGACGTTTATTTACATGGATGAAAAGATAAAGCCGTGGTGGAAACGTTAACTTTGCTGCTGGATCTCTCTGCTGGGAAGAGCTGGTCCCCCCTTCCTCCACCCCCAACTTTTCAATCCCTTAGAAAACTTCCAGATAAAACAAACAAATACAACTGCTTTTTGCTTGGAAACGCTGCTTGCTCAAAATCTATTTTTATCAAACTGGGCAGGAGAGAGGGAAAAAAGGCACTTGAGAACGGGCTCTGTGCAGGCGCGGAGAGGCAGCGGGAGGAATGCCAGGCTCTGTGGTTCCCTTGCCCCATCCCGGCCCTGCCAGCGATGCCCCGGTGCTGCCGGCGTTCGCGCCTCTGCCGCGGCAGCGATTCAGCATCGCACGTTCCTGTGTGAAGCAGCAGTTCCCCATCACGCTAATGCGGTGACAAAGCGCCGACGTTACTATGGCAAAGACTTCTCTGCCTCTTACTCACGGGTCCGTGACTCAGCCGCGGGCAGGAGCAGGCTCCTCGCTGGGAATTAGCTGGGAACCAGCCTCTGCCTCAGCACCCTACTTGGCCAGAGCCTGGGGCTGGCAGCTGCTGGCAGAGCAGAGCAGCAAGCGGCCCCAGGGGCACCGTGGGTCCCTCACCCGGCAGACCCCACTGCTGGTATTTAGGGAAAATTATGAGAAATACAGGCAGCAGATCCCGGCTACACCTAGAGATGTGTTCGAGGCCACCACTTTGTCTCCTATCATGCCTACAGCTCCAGACTCCTTGTGCAGTCTTGCTCCTCTCTGCCTGCCACCAGGTATTTCTTCAGGAGCATCCAGGACTTGGTGCCACTCGAGCGTCCTGACTCGCCAAGACCACCGAGGATACACGCAGTGCACAGCAAGGACATGGAGCCCTGCACGAAGGGTCGCTCCATGCCTCCTCCTCCACAATGTCTTTCTGGGCCATCCCGACAAATTCAGCCTCTCCCTGCACTCACCACGTGATGTGGCAGCAACCAAACAGCTCCCAAACCCCAGTACCAACACAGAGCCACCCTGATGGGAACCTCTCATCAGGCTCAGCCTGTCCTAACAGCAGGGCCAAGGCAAGTCAGACACACTCACTCCCCAGAAGCAGAGGCCACCAGACTCCTGAGGCGGTTTTGCTGTGCGAAGCCAGCATCATCCCAAGAAAGCAAGGAATTAGAGAAATGTTGCTCAGAGGAGGTCCACAGGACTTGGTCTCCAAGCAGGACCAGCCCCAGCCCCGGGGATAACTGGCCCCTCTTCCCTGCACAAGCCCAAACAAGCCCCAGCAGTCAATAAACCAAAGTGACAAGCACACCGCAGACTGATCCCAGCGAAGACAGTGCCTAATCTCCAGCCACTGACAGAAGGAGCAGCTCCGAGGACACCGTGTATCCCCATGCCCCGCTTTCCTTAAATGCCAAGATTAGCGAGTGCAGTGTGCAGAAGGTCAAGGCTAAGTGACGCTGATGCCTGGGACACATCCGAGCGGCGCGGCAGCGAAACCAAGCCAAAACACACAGCGGGGGCAGATAAGTGAAGCCTCAAGGTGGCCTGACCCTGCCCCAGCAGTAACAGGGTGCAGCTGGCTGGTTCGGTGTCTCTTTCCCATCCTGCACTGGCCACTGCCGCTGGCACGGCCCCACAGCTCCTCAGAGTCACCCGCGCGCCGCTGAAACCCGGTGTCACACCTACCTGGAAGAGGAGGCTACAATATTAACGAGCCCCATTTGGGAAACGAATGAGATCTGCTAATTAAGTTCACTCTCATTTAGCACGAGGAGGAAAAGCAGAGCCGCTGCGCTTCCCTGCACATGATCAGCAATAGCTGGTGGTGGTGAGGTCAGGGAATAATCTGTGGATGTCGTGGCAAAACTTAGCGATGCCACGCTGCTTCACCACGTGCTTCCTCCGCAGAGGTCACGGCTGATGCTGGGTATAGGATGAGATTCGGAGGCTCGGTTTGCTCGGGAATATATTTAGGAGTCAGGAAGGAAGGTCTATGGCAATTTAATCTCAGTTGTTCTTTTATTTTATTCAGCTTTCTGGCATCTGCTGTTGCCACAAAACAATGGAGTACAATAAATAACAGCTGAATGTTCATTGTTCTTCTCCACAACCGAATCCCACGGCCTCCAATGCTCGAAAAATAAAATGATGATGCTGATATAAACTGCAAGTGAGAGTGAGCAATTAGACTGGAGAAGTCTAGCGGCTGCCTTGGAGGGACGGATGCAGGGAAAAATGTGGTTCTGCAGAAAAACACTTCCGTGATATAATTTCTGCAACATTAGGGAGCAGAGTAAATTAATACACACCGGCTCCACTGCCAGCAAAGCTGTATGATCTTATTTCAGATTCTCCCCAGTAGTGAACAATGATATCTTTCTAATGTAACTTTTTATATTCAGAGGGCTTGATGCACATTTCACAGAATATTTCATTCCAGCCTTTATATGGGTCTGGGGGTCTTTTATATAGTTTGTTTGCTTTGTTTCTAAAAACAATTCGGTGAAACATGGGAACACAGGAGTGTCTCTGTGCATAGAGAATTAATAAAAAAGAATCGCCGATGTCTTCTCTTTCTCTCATTCCTATAGACTGACTAGGATATTAAATTCCTGGGTGAGTCATTGAATGTTTTCCTGTCTTTCTTTTTACTTTTGCTGTAATAGCTTGCTTGGAAAGATTCCTGCATTGAACATTGTCCTTTGCATTTTCAAAGCACCCCTTGGGGGTTTAGCCATGTGAATTCTATTAGCCAGAAACTGGGAACCCCAGGATACTCTACAAATGAAATAATTATAATCTTTAGTGGCTCTTAGCAGTCCAAGCTATCTCCGGAACACCAAACAAGCCCCGCTACATTCACACCCCACACCACATGCCAGGAAAGAAGCACCGTTAGCCCCATCCGAAGGGGAAACCGAGGCACGGAGAGATGTGCACATCTGCTCACGGCGCTGAAGAAAACCTGTTCCAGAGCCGGGCTTCCCTCACATTGTCCAAATCCCTGATTTTCTTTGGGGCAAACCAAAGCAGTTTACTGCAGGTAACTGCAGAACCTGCAAGGCACAGACCCAAGTGGCCCAGCCAGGCTCTCTGCTCACTGGGGCGGAACAGCACAACCTCACCAGAGACAGAGTATTCGCACGGCCATCGGAACTCGCATCCCGGCCAACGCGCCACGGCCCCGCTCCTCCTCCTGCTCCTTATCTCCCCGCGTACCAGCCACGCTCCAGACACCCAGGCATCTCCCACGCAGCAGCTCTGCCTCATCCAGACCTCCCAGGGACACACGGGCGGACGACCCTTTCCCGCGTCACTCCGCGGTCCCCACGGCTTTCACCCAACGTGATAAAGGCCCCCCGTGGCTGTGGGAAGCATCCGAGCACTTGCTAGGAAATACCCACAGCGCCCAGTGCAGGCTGGGACAGGGCTCTCACCATTTTCAGTTTGTGCTGCTGTAGGATCTCGTCCAGGTTCTGCCTCTTCTTGTAGTTGAAGTAGAAGTTTTTGCACTGCGACACAGTCTTGGAGCCCACCATCCTGGCAATGGCCGACCAGTTCCGCCCATGCTCAAGGAGACCTGCGGTTGGAGGAGGGAGAGAGGAGAAAGGTTTAACACCAGATGATGCACTCGCACAAGGGCAGCATTATCCACGCAGGACGGGAAACCTCCTCCCTGCAAGCCAAACTCCACAGGAACAATATGGTCACTAGCACCTGTCTGAACGGCTGCTAGGCCAGGGGATGACCTATGAAAGCCTGTTTTTCTTTCCAGAGGGAAAAAAGGCACCATGCTGACCGTCCCTGGAATAAAATACATCCCACAGCCACGTCTCGGGCAGCCACCGGGCAGCCACGAGGACGAGCGTGCTGCGCTTTCCTTTGGGACGGCTGCAGCAGGTGTTGGCACGCCCAGGAGAACTTGGGACAGCTGCTCTCAGTCCCTAACATGAAGCAAAGGCCCTTCCCACCCTCCTGTGCCCCAGTGATGATTTCACGTGGGGTGGCAAGGCACACAGCCCTGTTAGGGAAGGGCAGGGAAGCCCGGGCAGGTAAGTGGCAGCGTCCCGGCAGGGAAGCCCAGGTGATGTCCCTGGCTGGGAAGAGGCGTGCCAGGGGATTAGTGCTGATCACAGGCTCATGAGCAAAAGCAGCTTCACAGGTCAGGCATCGTGCCAAGGGCTGGCAATCCTGGCCAGATGGTGCCACCCGAACACGAGGCTCCTGCCAGCACTGGGGCAAACCCAGTAGGGTGGAGGAGGATGAGGAGGAGGAAGGAGATAGTCAGCACCCTGTGTCCTTGCCGTCTCTGCAGGGGTATCTGGGCACCCCCGGTCCTGCAGATGGAGGTAGGAGTTCCAACCACAGCCCAGGGATGGGTGCGGTGGCACCACGGTCCCTCCACACCAGGCTCCTGGAGGTGACCTGCGAAAGGACCGTCCAGGCTTTCTGGGAAGCAACGCCTCGCTGCCTGCAATTATTCCTGCTGTGTGGCCGGTCCTTCGCGTGCTGTCTCGTGGGGCTGGAGCTGCCTGTGGGACACTTCCAGCCTGGCTTGCTCCTGACTGCCCATGTGATGCCACCGTCAGGCCAACAGTTCCCTAGCCCTTCCCTGCACCTTGTGAGGGCACAGGACGCAGAGTCTGTAAGCCCAGAGGCACTATGCTGCCACAGAAAGGTAACTTCAAGAAGCAAACCAGCAGGGAATGAACCTGCTAAGAACATCTTTCTCCTTTGCTGGGGGGTTTTCTGCCCAGCAGTCACCAACCACAGAGCCCTGCGTGGCTGGGAGTGGGCACTGACCACTGGCTCCATATCCAAGCCCCTCCCTGGCTGCTCTGGCACCGTGGTGCTTGGGACCATGGTGAGTCCCACGCTGGGGCTCCTGGCATGGCTGTTTGTGCCTGGGAACATGGCAGCTGTGCCCCAGCCCCGCTGCCAGCCTCCTGCCAAGCTGCTGCCATGTGTCAGCCCGGCCCTAAAGTGCCAGCCCGACCTCTGCTTCAGCCCAACAACAAACCCCAGGGGACGGGCCGATCTCAGCACAGCCACACGCAACCGGGCCCCAGGGACGCGCCTCCAGCCAGGCTCCGTTCTGTGAGTCCATGCAAGGAGAGGGCACGGCTGCATTGAATGGATGGCACCACATACCCTCAGAGGGATGAAATCCCTCTCCCTGCTTCCCAGGTCCTGGAGAAAACCAGCAGCACCCAGCACAGCAGGAGTTAACATCCAGCTGGTGCCTGTATCCTGCCCGTCCCAGCACCAGGCTTATCAAATTGCATGTACGAGGCATCACATGCACTGAGCACCAGAAAGGCCCTGGCAAGCCAAGAAACAAGTTTGAGCTTTAACTCTGCAACTCCCAGCCTCGCTCAGCCAAACCCACGACCTCCGTCACCCCGCTGGCAGGCTGGGACTTCTTAAAAAAAATAACAGATAAAAAAAATCACATCCGGCCACCAATCCTGAGGCAACGAGTGGGGCAGGAGTCCTCCCCCTGCCGTTGCTGAATGCCGCAGGGGAAAACAGGACAGTCCCCAGTGTCACAACCCATCCCCTCTGACACAACCCACTGCTGCCGTCCAAAGCAAACAAGCAGCTCGGTCCCTCTGCTCATCGCTGCACTGGTGGCCCAGCACCAAGTGTGACAGCCGGGGCCAAGGCTGATTGCGTGCCCCGGGCAAAGCTGAAACGAAGACACTGGCAGCGGTGTGGATGTGCCATCAGCACGGGTGCTCTGGCAGGAAAGATGCCAGGAAGCAGGACCCGGCGTGGCAGAGCTCGGGGCTGGGGGGGTGATGGATGTCAACGTGAGCGGTCCCCAGCGTGGTGTGACCTTTACCAGCCACAGGCAACGCCAGCTCCTGGCTGTCCTTCCCCCTGCCCAGGCTGGCTGTGCCCCTGCTCACCGGGACGCTGCTGAAGGAGCCTGCAGCTCACCAGGCAGGTGGCCGCGTCCGTGCTGGGCTCTGGAGGAGGAGGAGGCTGCCTGCAGCCCCTGCCCGCGGGACCGGCAGGGAGCCCCGCCACTCTTCTTCTACACGAAACCAGAGCGAAACAGCAACACCTGCTTCCCACGCTGTAGTTATCTGCACGCTCGGGAGGGACCGGCCGAGACACCCCCGGGCATGCCGGTAAGCTCCCGGCTCGCCAGGCACCCCATCTCCATGAGCTCCTTCGGCAGAGCCACCCCCAGAGCCGGTTCCCCCTGCCCTGCGCTCCCCGGCGCTCCAGCCCGGCACGGCAGCACCAGCCCGCCTCGGCACACGCGGCCCTTCGTTCCGCATCGCAACTGAAACTATGACTAACCGAGTTATCAGATCCTCAGGAAGGCTGAGCTCCTCGGCTCGGGGCGGGGGCTCCGGACGCAGGGTCTGCCGCAGGCACGCAGCCACACACAACCTTGAGGTTAACCCCATCCTTCGGACCCCAACACCCGACTTACGTGCTCCGGCGGGCAGGGAGCACACCTGGAGTGTGCAGCGGGTGGGCTGGGAAGGACACGGCTGTCAGGGCACTTCTTCAAAGCCCCCCCGGGCACGGCAGCCCGCGGCAAAGCGCTGCGAGTGCTCCGCTCACACCCTCCCCACGCATTTCGCTTTCGCTCCCTCGCAGCAGCCGGAGACAGAGAAGAAAGCAAAGCCGGTTCCTTAAATCCTGGGGGCGAGAGGATTTCAGAGCCATGGGCGGCCGGGAGCGGCGAGCGAACGGGCACCGAGGCTGGAAACCAGGTCACAGGCGGCAGACTCCTGACCCCGATGGCAGAAGTTGGTGGGAACACATGCTCCGGCCCCAGCGCTCTTCCCTTTGGAGCGAACAGCGTTCTCCGCTCTCCTCCTGCTCGCTCGCCGGAGCGTTCCAGCCGGCTGCAGCCGCGGTTGTTAAGGTGGATGGAAGCGCCGCCAGTATTTTCTCCCCTACCTCATCTCCTTGCTCAGCAGCTCGGGGCTATGGGGAGACTGTGCAGTTTCAGGAGATGCCCGACGTTGCCAAGAAATAATAATAATTTAAAAAAAA
>VZTA01011755.1:803394-846530 GCA_013398855.1 Mohoua ochrocephala
GGGAGCGCGGCAGCTCCGCTCCTGCCAGCCCGGGGACGGGGAGCCGGTGCCGTCGGTATGTGGCGGAGCAGCGAGCAAGCTCTAATCTGTTCCTCTGGCTGACCCGGGGCTCGTTGCATCTGAATGTGACCTCTAGACAGAGCATTAATAACGAACGTGGCGCTGACCCAAGCTGACAAGGGGTGCGGCGCTTGGCACCCGCTCCCGCCCTCCCTCGCTCACTTTCTGTCTCCCTCGCTCTCGGCTGAATGTCAGCGGCAGGGGGAGGGATCCAGGAAAACAAAGCTTGGCTAATAGTTTTCTCCGCTCTCAAGTGAATCAAAGGCGCTTTTCTTTGGGGACGTGCGCGCCGGCGAGCCCAGTGCCGCACCGACGGGGTGCCGCGGCGCCCCAGGACACCTCGGCCCTGCAGCTGCTGCCCTGGCACAGGAGGGATGGGGAGAGGTTTGGCACCGGTGTCGCCATGGGCGGACCGGGGCCTCTGCTCCCGTACAGCAAGTGGAGGCTGGAAGGAAGAGGAGCTCGGAGAGCGGGGTACTGTGCTCAGCATCTCGGGGAACGGAGAAGAAACCTGGAGGGGCAGCGCAGCAGGCGAGGGCCGTCGGCTCGCACCCCCTCGGCTCTCTGCAGCTGGGGGTTTTCACCAGAGACATTCCAAGGCTCTCTGGCACAGCTGCCCAGCTCCGCCCTGGGCTTGGTGAGGGCGGAGAGAGCCCGTAAAAGGGTCCCTTAATGGGAGCTCGCGTGGATTAACAGATCAAGGTTATAGGGGAAAAACTAAGTGATATCATTCCCTACGCCCGATGGTACCCGGTATGATCCTTCAGTACCTCCTGTGCCCACACACCCTTTTGGGAGCGAGCACGGAGGCAGTTCTGGCTACGGCACAGCCAAAATGTGCCGCAATCCTATTCTGGAGAAAGACCAGCCCTATGGAGTCAGCGACACCACCCAAGGCATCCCGAAAGCGTGGTCTGTGCATCGCTTTCCCGCACTAACCTCGGGGTGGTTTGCAGAGGCTCAGAGAAGGTGAGTAACTTCTCCAGGGCCACGGCTCAGTGGGTGGCAGAGCCAGGTGCACGCCAGGCTCCTGATGCTGTGCCAAGGGAAGCAGTGGGGATGGTGCGTGGGGGGCGAGCCCACATCCCCGCAGGCGCCGGGGTGTTGCCGGAGGGACCATGGCGCAGGCAGCCGGCTCGGTGTGCTCTCGCTACCGCGGTGCGTGATGCCCTTCCTTCCTTCCTTCCTTTCTTCCTTCCTTGGTGAGCGATGCCCTTCCTTCCTTCAGCTGATGCCGTGCTCCCCGTGGACCTCTCTCTTGGTGACTGGACACAAGCACGCCTCTGACGTGTCCCACGGCTACAGAGCAGCTTGCAGCTGAACTCCCCAGCACCTTTCACACCCAGCATGCCACTTCTCTGCAGGGAGGCAGTGTCACCAAACAAGGTGTGGGTACCTGACCAGCAACGAGCTGGGACCCCCGACCAGCTCAGCTCTAGCACAATGTCCCCTCTCTGCTGGCCCTGGCTGGGGACCCTCAGCTCCCAGGTCTCCCCTCTGAAGCGGATGGTTGCTAGAACACTGCATCCACCTGCTGCAAACCCTTGAGCCCTGTGCCCTGATGCAGACCTGCCTGGCTTTACTACTCCTACCACAGCCTTTCTTTTTTTGCTGTGTCCTGTCCTTTGACACGAGGGGACAGGAATTCCCACTCAGGATGCCTGCTCCTGGAGATGTGCCATCCCCTCTGGTCCAGCCTGGCAGTGAGTACACGTGGAGCAATCACTGCTGGCAGGCCCAGCTCTCTTCTTTCACCTGGTTCAGATACTATTCCCGCTCCCTTATTGTTGAAAAAATAATACTCAAAATTAAAATGTAGGCAGCAAATTATAGTAATTACCCAGCAGTTCCTCCTGACAGGCCTTTTGTATTCCATTCACTGACACTCACTAAGCAAATCCTCGCAGTTTGCTCCTACACACTTGAGAAACATTCAGCCGGCGGTGGCACAAAGTGCAGCTCCAGGGGCATGGTGGGCACCGGCACCACGGGCACAGTCCTGGGGATAACACCTTGGCTGAAAGGCAGCCAAAGACCAGCCTGGGACGGCAGGGATGGGACTGCAGTCGACCACAGCCTCACTCAGGGCACGCGTGGCTAATTTACGCCTCGGACACAGTTGTGCCCTCACGGCACCCAGTCTGCCCCATCCTGATAATTTCCACCACATTGCTCCATACAGACTTCACGACAAGCACCAGGCACATACGGCACTCTGGCTGCGGACACTGGGATGGCCAGGTTGGGCTCTCCTTGCTCTGAGCACCCCGCCTGGACAGAGGACATCTGAGTGGGAGACCCCAAGGCACATCCCACTCCAAGGCCACCCAGAAGGACAATGTGCAGCAACGGGCATGGGCTGCAAACCAGTTTCTCCAGCCCGCTTTTACTACTATCAAAAGGTTCTCGCAGTTGTAAATACCTCTGATGGGAGAAGGGAAGGCTCCAACACCAGTACAGGGGAGGCGAGAGGAGGAAGGTATGGAGCTGCTGGCTCCCCAGCATCACCCAGCCAGCTCCTGCATTCCAAAGGTGATGTAAGGTGGCTGACTTTTATTTTAGTTTTGCGAACAGAATGGGACTGGGGAAAAAATGGTTCAGGTCAGTCCAAAACTCAGATGAATTGTTGGCAGCACTGAAAATAAGCGTTCGAAAGAGTGCCTTCGGTATCCAAGGGAATATTTTATATCTACCCAGAAGGAACTATACAGGAGTCTTCATGGGTTATTTAACTCTCTGTCATCAGTATTTTATATTCATGCCCAACCCTCCTCTGCCTCATCACGCTGACTCCATCCTGTGGCCTCTCCGTGTCCTCGGCGTGGGAAAAGGCATAATGAGCCCCATGCTGGCTGTGCCCTGAGGACAAGGAGCATAGAGCCTGGGCAAGGCACGGGAGGGCCTCAGCAAGAACCTGCCCCTTCCACCCGCCTCTTTTCAAAGAACAAAACCACTTGTTAGACGCCACGGGAAAACCCCGAGCTGGGCGAGAACAGATACCAGACTTTAAAGACTTAACAAAGGTCATGTCGAAACCTCCCGGTTCATCGAGTTCAGCTCCAGGGTTATTATTGCAGCTGCCCTGAAGCGCTGGCACTAGAGGTGACACTTGGTGGGGGGGGCTGGGGGGACAATAAACCCACCCAGTGCTGAGGCTGGTGCTCACCCGCTGCTCGCGGACCCCCTTCCAGCCCACCTTAGACTCCTGCCTCCGTGGGCTCATCCCGCAGGTCCCCCAAAGGCAGGAACTGCCTAAACATTGCCTTTTAAGGAGCAGCCCCATCCTGCTGCCGAATGCCTCTGCACCCTGCCCGGCAGCAAAGCAGTGGGTGCTGCCTGCTTCCCGGCTTGGGAAGGGAAGGGGGAACTCCTCGAGCAACTCCGGTTCAATCAAAACCTCCCGCTTTAAAGATCACGGCCATGGCGCAAGGAGATAATATCAGAAAATCATGTTCCCCTCATCGTTATCCCGATCTCTGCACATTTTGACAGACTACTGAATCGAAGTTTATTGCATAATGAAAGTGTCATTAAGCAGGAACTTTCCTCTTGCTGGGTTTTTGTTCCCCTATTTAAGTTTAGTAACATGGTACTCCCCTTCACTGTCTCCCCTGGCAGACACAATCCTGCCTTCTCCTGACTGGAAACTCCCTGTGCAGCTCTGACTGTGGAGGAGAGCAGGCAGCTCTGGTGTCTCTCTGTCCCAGGGCTGTTTTCTCTCACCTCCCTGAACACAAACGACACGGACTTTCATGCCACACACAAGAAACCCAGGGGCGGACAGCAAGGCCAGGCTGATCTCCTGGTTGGCAAGTGCTAGGAGCAGAGGTCACCGACCGTCCCCATCTGCCAAAGTACCCCGGGGTGGCAGGGCTGACTTTCCCCGGGACTCACATCTTGCTTAACTCCCTAAACCAGCCAGCTACAGGCTCTGACTGGTACCAGTACAGAGGAGGGTGCCTTGGGTGGCCGGGTCCTTTCGGTGAGGAGGACGGTGCCTGTGTCTCAGCCCAGCCTGAGCAGGCCACCACCCCCTCTGCCCCTGCCCAGCCATGCTGGCAGCAGCTCTGCCACCGCCTCCTCCAGCCTCTGAGGTTACCTCCGGAGTTTCACAGTTGCTGTGACTCGGAAACCCCCACCACGCAGGTCCCTGGAAATGCCAGACAGAGCCAGTTCGAAGCATTAAAGCGACTGCTTCCTGGCAGAGGGGAATTTGGCTTTTCTGTAGAAGTCTGGTGTTGCAATCTCAGTTTCCCAGGTTGTAACGAAGGGAGAAACAATCAGCCATTGGGCTTTACAGCAGCAAATCTCCCTGCCTCCTCCTGGCCCCTGGGCTGGAATAGTACTGCATGCTCCCACGCTTCATCCTTGCCTTCACACAGGCTTTGGCAGCTGGTGTTAAGACTCCTTGAGCGCACCTCCAGCATCCAGCATAAAACAACGAGAGGCACTTTTTAACAACCAGATGCTGATCTCCAAAATAAAGCAGTGCTCGGAAAAGATCCCTCCAACGACCCTCCCCTGCCAGCATCTGCTCGCCCCATTACCTGGCCCCAGGCCAGTTTGCTTGATTAAAGTCTATCTATTAAGTTTTGCGACTATAGAGAGCCCCGTTCAGCAACGCACAGGATTGGCACTGGGCTGTAAAAGAGGGTTGGAACAGCTTAAAGGCGAGCGAGCCAAACACTTTGGGATATTCACAGGCAAAGTAATCCAAGTCCGCAGCTCCCATCGGCACCTGGGCAGCCGGCGCTCCAGAACATGTAATCACCATCCCAGCAGCAGCAGGTGCATTTTCCAAGCTGAGCCGAACCTGCTAACACGCCTATTTGCCTTTGCCATCCCCGAACGGCACTCATTTCCATTTTAATCTCCCATTTACAATCCTCTCCGGGCCAGGAGAGTCGGCGGCAATGCGAGCGGGATGCACGGGCTGGGGACGTGAGCTCGACAGCCCATCAACAGGACGTGACTTTGGCAAAAAAATTAAAGCAGTGAAAGAGCTGGCGCAGGAGCGGCACGAGGAGGGGAAGTGGCAAGAAGGGCTGTGCTACACTCAGCACTTTTTAAAAACGGTCTCGGCAAAGGCTCTGAATCAGCTCCAGGATGTAAAGTCACCCCACGCTGCCCGCAGCCCCGGCTCTCGAGAGCTCCCCAACACGTGCCCGCGGAACACCGGGGTTCGCCGTCCTCTCCCTAAATCCCAGAGCTGCGAACGCGGGCAGACCCTCTCCGTGTGCCTGGAACAGATCACGCTGAAGCCATAAAGCTCTGAAGAGCGGGGTGAAACTACATCCCATGCTACAGGCACCAGCAGCTCCAACGCTGCAACGGACAAAGCGTCTTCCCCATTTCCTACAGCCAACTCCTGCCTCGTGGGACACGCGTGGCTCCAGCCACAGCCCAGACATCCCCGGTGCTGGCACAGCTCCCGGGGCCAGAGAAGCTGAGCACACTCCCTGCACCACTGCCTGCCTTCCCCACGCCCTCCCTGAGGCGCGCTGGGAACAGACCAACAGCAGGACCGGCAGGATCCGGCCCCACAGCTCAGGACCCACCACCCCGCACCGACGCCAGCCGTCAGATGCTGTCCATTCCCAACTGCTGGGTTAGCTCCAGCACAGCTTACAAGAGAAAGAAAAGGAGTGTCTCACCTTTTTTAGCCGTCTCCATCTCCTCTTCGGTCCAGCGAGAGCTTTCATTCATTTCCAGGGAAGCTGGGAAGGAAGAAGGAAAGAGACCAGTCAGCTGTGAGCAGGACACAGCAAGCCCGGCGAGCTCAGAGGAGATATCCCAACACCCAAACACTGTCCCATGTCCTGTTCCCTGGAGACACAACAAAACCCAGTGCAGTGCAGAAGTGCTTCCACAAGAAAGGCTGTCACGGTGCGGGCTCGTGAGGCTTTTCCACGCCACCCCATGCACAACATCCCCTCAGGATGCACCTCAGTGATGCAAAACCTCCAGTTTGGGCCGGGAAATGAAGCCAGACGGCTCGAGAGTGGCGGCAGATTTCCTGCCGATTTGGTGCCACACACTCCTGCCCAACAACAGGTACCTAAGATGGAGCCGGCTGTGGCTGTGTGCTTCGGAGGAGGCAGACGCAGGGTGGGACCGTCAGAGACGGAGAAACAGCGTCACCTCAGTGGTGACTTTGGCCGACTGCATCTGTCGAGGGTGTTGGCCGCGTGTGACCGCGGGCTCCCTCTGTGCCATCACTGGGCTCTTGGACAACACCTCCGAGCCACTTCCAGCAACGGCGGGGACTCGTCTGGAGCAGTGCCCGTTGAAGGGGACGTGCTGCTCCAGCCGGGAGAGGCTGATGGAGGTGTCAGCATCCGATGCTGCCCCTCTCCCCCACTCCAAGCAGGTGCTGGGGACACCGAGGTCCGGCATAAAGCCTTCACTATGCACCAGTCCTGCTGGCAGCCTGGCACAGAGCAAACCCTACAATAACAAACTGGGGTGTGAGTCAGAGACAAAAAACAACTCGGTAAGGAAACAGATTTCCGGCTCAGGCTGCCAAGGGGTTATTACTCTAAACAACAGGCAAAGCATTATTTCAACAGTGATGAGAGATGTTTTGACAGTGTCCTTTCAAAATGGAAAACAGGCTGATAGGTTCAGGATAAAGAATACAGGCAAGGAGAGAAGGAAGGAGCTTCCAAGAAGTTCTACAAGAAGCCGAGACCCTGTGGGAGGACAGTGTGGGTTCCAATGCCCACAGCGCTCCCGAGCCGGCTGAGCGCGACTGCAGGTGTCACCTCCCGGAAGACAGCGCAGGTCACTGCCTCCCCCAGAACCGTGTTCCCCCCGGGACACCAGCCAAGAGGGAGGGACATCGATACCTCACCGCTTCCCCCTGGCTGCAGGCAGAGCCGGGGCCGCAAGGCTCGTTTACGTAAAAGCGAGCGTCCCCAACGCCGTGCAGGCCCCTGGCTCAGCTGGTGACGGCTGTTATTGTATGGTAAAGAAATGTCACAGAAACGGCCCGTTTGGTTTGATTAATGGCATCGACTGAGGCTGTGCAGTTATGAAACAGATGCCTATGGGGAGCTCCGGCACGCTGCAGTTAAACCACAATACGGTTTTGTGTTGTTTTTTAATGTTCAATTGGTATTTAAAATGCAATAACTTTCTTAGCCAACCTAAATTAAAGCGCTATTGGAGAGACATAAAGTGAAATCAATTGCTCAGATATGTCACTGGAATTGATCCATTCCTTTTTCCCAATTTAACATGGTCTAAAGGCTTTCCTCTGTGCTCGCAGTGAAGTTTATCAAGGACTCTGAGATAGCAGGATAAAAAAATCCCATCTAAGTTACTGGCATTATCTGCTGCTTCTCTGCAGCACTGCTGAACAAGTTGGAGGGAGAGAGCAGGGCTCCGTTGTGCTGGGGACTATTTATATCGCCTGTATGAAAACAGAGCGCTCGCAATCAAGGCTTCAGCCAGTTGTCAGCAGAGAACAGGGAGGCGAAACACCTCCGCGTGATTTATAGCACATGGAACAGCACAAGCAAGAAACTGCAGAGCAAGGAAACCGAGAGGAGTCACCCTGCTTTTATTTTTACCTGCCTTAGGTAGCACAGCAATAATTTTGTACTTTGACAGAGTAGAAAATAGAGGAAAATCAGCCAAATTCCTCGATGCATCGGCTTCTGTAAGTCAATACACGAGCCCGCTCCCTGGGGTGGCAACTACTGATGCTGCAGATGACAGAGGGCAGATGTGCCCAGCGTAGGGCTGCGGATGCTGCCCTGAATTCCCACCTAGCCCAAAGCCAGCGTGGCAGCGTGGCACGGCTATAGCCGACTGCCACGTGTGGCCGTGGGCTGCTGCAGTGCCTGGGTGCCACGGTACAGGCAGCACCCTTTGCTGCATCAGGCCCGGATGGAAATGGAGCGGCCCAGTGCCCAAGGCCGAGGAGGAGCAGATCCCACGGGCTGCAGCTGCTGAGGCCCCAGACAAATTTGAAAACGGAGCAGGTAGGAGAACTGGCACAGACCCAGGCGAGCCTGGGAAGGCAGAGCAGGGTCCCGTGTAGAGGTCAAGGGGACTCGGAAGCTGGAGCAGCCGCAAAGGGAACCGGCTCTGGGTGCAGGAGGGACACGAGCCTTGCCAAAGCACTGCTAAAACTGACGGCTTCCCTTTTTGTCTTTTGCAACACTTTCCCTCTGAGGCCATAAAACCCACTAACACTCAGCCAGGACAGCCCAGGCTTGCAAATGCCCCCACTTATCCTGGGGAACCACGCTGAGTAATTCACACGATAGAGAAAAACATCATTGCTACTCCCCAGAAAGAAGGACTTCACGAAGGGAACCCCTCTTCTGCGAGCGGGGAGCAGAGCAGGGTGATGTCCCACCCCAGCACAATGGATACCCCAAAATCCCAGCCCAGGGCAGGGTCCCCCCGTCCCCTGGCACCTACCCAGCTCCGCGCTCTGCTGCGGCGTGGCTGCCTCCTCGTTGTTGGCCTCGTTGGCCATGGAGCGGGTGATGCGGCCCTTGCGCCGGCCCTGGCTGTTGGCGGTTTTGCGGCCTTTGGAGGTGACCGTTTCTTTCTCATCGTTGTCTTCTCCGGATGTGTCGTCGTTCTTGTCCCTGCAAAAACAGGGAGAGGAGGAAAAAAAAAAAACGTTGTTTGGTTGGTCCGATTTTTAGGTCAAGCAATTATTTCTTTGCACGTGTTTGGGGATTTTTATATATTTTTTTGTTGTTGTTGTTGTTGGTTTTTTTAGGGGGGCAGGTCTGCAGGTTTTTTTGCAGACGCAGGCGCTTTTTCTGGCTGGGATTGGCGGTGGGGTGATTTGTGGTGGGGTTTTCTTTCTGCAGCTGGCTGCAGCTCCACCACCAAGTGCACGCAGAGACCTGACGGAGACAGGTTTAATACCAGACCATTCAAATTCATCCCTGCCTCCTCCTCATTTATCTTCCTGAAAGGGACCTGCTGGTAAATGTCTTTGCAGCCTAGATATAATGAAGCCAGATGTTCTTTTAAACCAAGTATTAAGCCCATTACAGATAGCGAGCGGTCTGCGTGCCAACCTTTCCCTGCCACGGCGCTGATGCTCGGCGTGAGGGAGGCAGGGCTGGCTGGAGCTCTTCATCTGGGAGCGCTCACGTTGACATCAATAACACTAAAGGTGAAGTGCCGCGCTCCGCCGCGCCCGGATCGCTCCTCCAGCTCCCACAGGCTCTCGTAACAACAAAACAAGCTGGAGGATCGCAGGAGCTTTGCAGATTGATTGGGTTGATATTAAAAAAAAAAACCCATATTGAATTGCTTTCCCAGTTTGGGAGCAGCAGGGAAGAGGAATGAGGAGGAGGATCTGCCTTTCCCTCCCTGCAGAGGAGGTGAGGTGTGCAGACACAGTCCTGCACAGGGTCAGGCAGCCCTGGACTGTGCTGCATCCCACCACTGCATTCCACCACTGCAGCCCCAGCCCAGCGCTCTCAATGGAGCCAGGCAGGGAGGGTCATCCTTACTTTGTCAGTTCTTCTTTGTCATTTTCTGTTTCCTGCTTGTCTTCCTCCTTCTCGCCCTCCTTCTCTTTTTCTTTCTCTTTTTCATCTTTCTCTTCTTGGCTGCTCCGGGGCATTTGCTGCTGCTGCAAAACAAAGGGCGCAAAATAAACCAAGCCCTCAGCGCCGAGGCGGACACATGGCAGCACCTGGGCCAACCCAAACAACTGCCGTGAAACAATGCTGGGGGCGAGTGGCCAAGAGGAAAGAGCTGCAGGCAGAGGGTGCAGGCAGGGCACTGGCGGAGGCCACAGGGGCCGAAAGCTTTCCAGGGAGATCAGAGCTAGTTCGGGATCAGGCATGGCAGCTGCACTCTGGCTCCTGTTCCAGGCAGTGGGACAGCCCCAGCTGCTCCCCTGGGATCAGGCACAAAGCAAGGATCTGATGTGGGGGTAAGGGTGGTGAGAACCACCCTCCTGTTCTGGCTTAGCCACATGGGTGGTGATTTGCAGCCAGTGGATGCGTTTTGCTGGAGCACGAAAGAGACGGGGCACCAGTGACACCCCGAGGCTCGGCAATATCAACGCTTTTGATCTTTTTCCCAAGCATCTGGCACAGCCCGTGGGGAATGTTCGTGGCTCTGTATCACCGAGCAGGGAAGGTGCCCTCTCTGCCCACTCTTTACCGCCTGGCACCCTCAGCAGAGGCCGTGAGCCCAACCACCCCAACGCTGCTGCTGCTGCCGCTCGGACCGACGGCACCGCGGTACCCCAGGGAGGGACACGGTGATTATTATAGTTCTGGATCTTGTTTCAACAGCTGCAGGAAGGAGGTTGCTGGGGAGGCCTGGTTCCCCTGACCTCCCTTCCCTCTGGCGACCAGCAAACGAGAGGCATTGCATAGAGAAGTAGAAATTAGAGACGGAAATGATTTATTAAACCATCCTGCTCCTGGCTAATGCAAGGCTGCTTGCTCCAGGAAACCCACCCGGGCTCACCCGGCCTCTGCCCAGCCTGCAGGGCTTCCACCACCCCTTGGGAAAGGGTTTGGTGATGTAATGGGGAGTAAAATTGCCTTAAAATGGATTTATCAGCAGAAGGTGGCTGGTCTGGCTGGCATGCAGCCATACAGCAAGCACAGATGAGGTGTCCCCACACCCCCTGAGCCAGTAGGACTGGCCTGATCCCAGTCTGCAGAACTGGGAGGCTGCGTCGAACACGGGCATCCTGCAGCAGTGGCACTGGGTGCAAGCAGAGCTCTCTGCCCCCATGGGCTGGTGCTAAAATCAGAAGCGTGGAGCTGTCAAATGGAGCCATTTAATGAGAACACTGCTGATCCTTTCAGACCCTGGTTCAACACAAGTCCTTAAAACCCAGGCACAGTACCACCGAAACCCCACAGACTTTCAGTTCCTCCTTCTGCAGGGGGAGGCAGCTGTGCCATCAGGATCCTGGCACGCTTGGCCAGCCCCTGGAGCACCTCTGCACACGTGCAGAACACAACTGTAATGCATCAGCTCACACTCCTATTGCTCTGGGAATTGCTCCGTGGGATGCAAGGCTGGGAGGTCTCAGGGGAGAGGGAGTCAGGGAACAGTTGGGATGAGCACTCGGTTGCCTACAATTTTCCAAAGTCCACAGATCACTGAGGCTGGGGGAACAGGCTGTCTCATGCAGCAAGTGGCCAAGGGAAGCGTCACCCCCAGCGTACCGGGCAGTGCCCTTGTCAGCCCCCAAACTGGGGGAGAAGGAGGAGGGCAGTGGACAAGCTGGAACAGAAGGTGGGGAAGCCTGCACTGGCTGCAGAGGAGCACGGGGCATCCGTCATGTGCATTTCCCCAGCGCTGCCCTGAACTCTCTGACTCTGAGTCACTCCACGGTGAACCCTGAGCGCGGGTTCAGCCCAGACAGACGCTCATGAGGTGAGGGCTGTGACCTCCGAGGGCCAGGCAGGCAGCAGGACAGGCTCTACCCCAGCCCTGGCCATCACCACCCATCTGCATTCCCCTCACCAAAAGCTTTGGCAAGGGAGGGGAGCCCACACGAGCTTCACAGTATTTTTACCACTCACTTTTCTTTTGAGGGATGGGGGAAACCCTGCATCCCAGAGATCCCAGCTCTCCTTCAGATTTAAACCCAGCCGTGACCACATGAGTACCTGCCCCAGCTTCAGGCTGGAGCGAGCGTCCAAGAAAGGTTCAGCATCATCTTACCCTGTCTCTACACTTGTCTGAACTAGGGGGCTGCCAGCCTGAGCAGCCATTGCAGCTTTTCTCCAGAGGAACAGGCTGGAATGGCAGCGATGCCAAGGAGCTCCCTGCACCAGCCTACAAATGCAAGAGCAGGAAGGTAGGCAGAGATGAGAGTGGCCTTTGTGGCTCACACGGCAACACAGGTGCTTCCCTGCAGAGGCGTCTGCCAAGCTTCGGCATGATAAGGATGGGCAGACCCCACTGGGCTGGCTTCAGTGGGCTCCTGCACATCCCTCTCCTCCTGAACGTTTCAAGCCCAGCCTGGTAGGACATCAAATTAAGGCTCTCCCAGTGCAGAGGCACATCTCGATCCAAGGATGCCCTCTAGTGATTGCCCTGCTCTGGCCACGGCCGGGTGCCTGATGCCAGGAGCGAGACCCAGGTGGGATAAGCACCCTGCACCCAGCAGGACAGACAGGACAGGTCTCACCTGTCAGCCAGGTGAAATACATAAAATGGGCAGCATCGTCACCACCAGGCCATGGTGGGAAAACTGACCCAGCTCCACCCAAGGCTGCGCTCATGTCTTCATCTGAGGAAAGGCTCCGAGCCAAATGCTGATCTGAACCCTGGCAAGCCCACAGCGATGGCTTATCTCCTGTACTAGAGCTTGGCTGCATAGCAGGGCACCTGCCAAACACCCCAGGAAACGCCTCTGCTCACCAATGCTCCCTTACATCACACCCGGGGGTACATGCTGGGCTGGGAGCTGTGGGGCTGGCACCGAGCACCCAGCCCTGGGTGGGGAGCGGGGACCCCGGGGTCCTGAATGAAGCCACGTCCGAGCTCAGCCACAAACGGCACACACAGAGGGGACCGTCCCCCGGTGATTGACCATGGCAGCTGCCCCAGCCCATCCACGCTACGTGCTCTACCCCAAACCTCAGCCTGGCATCGGAACCAGCCCACGCCACGGCGCGACGGTGGGAAGGCACCGCCGGGAACCCGCGAGCTGGCCGGTGCCCCCCTCCCGGCGCGCTGCCCCCGCGCTGCGTGGGGAGGCTATTCTTAGTGCTGGACACGGACCAGCTCTGGATGATTCAAGGGACGGGACGCCATCCCAAAGCGTGACGGGCCAGGAAATGCTTCCCCAATTACCAGCTGATGTTTCCCTCTGATTCACACCGCCCCGGCTAGAGGTGGACTGGCAGGTGGGTCAGCCCTTAGCGGGCACGCCAAAGGCCGGCACCAAAACTGCTCAGCTCCCGGCAAGCTTAAACCTCTCTCCACCTACATCCCTGCCGTCCTGGGGATGAGGCGCTCCACCTCCCAGAGGTAAACCAGGTACGTGCTCCCCACCTTGCACAAGAGGGCGAAGGGATGTGCCCGAGGCCAGGGAAGATGCCTGTGGCAGAGGGCAGGGCTGTCCCTCCCTCCCAGGTCAGACGCTCTAACCCCGGACCGCCCTTCCTCCTCCTCAGCATCGCTGCTGCTTGTTTTTGCTGCCGACACATCCTGTTTATTGAAAAGGGCCCCAGGACAAAATCGGACGCGGGACGCGTGAGCGAGAGGCCGACCCTGCCCCGAGCCCAGGGGGACAAGGCGGCCTCCTCCGCTCCCTGTGCTCCGGCCCGAGCAGCTCCGTAATTACAAACACCTGCTCACCTCTGCCCCAAGCTCCCGCCGGCCCCGGAGCAGCTGGAGCGGCGCAGAGCGCTGCCAGCTCTCCCGGGAACGCCGCGTTCCCGTGGCCGGGGCCCGCCGCAGGCACACATGCTCCCGCAGCGCCCGGCTCCCGGCCCTGTCCGTGCCCCGTGCTCCTCTGGGCACGTCACGAGCGGGTCGGCGACAAGAAAGCTTCGTCTCCAAGCGCACTTTCGGGGGACACCGGCTTCCAGGCAGGAGCCGGACACGGAGACGCGGACCCTGCTGAGAACGGACCAACTCGCTGCGCGTCCTGACAGCGGGACTCGCCGGGAGAAAGCCCCGGCGAGGAAGAGGTGCAGCTCCTCCCACTCTGTTTACTTCCTCTGCCGAGGCACTGCCTGCTTCTGGAAGCGGGACGAGAGGGCAGGAGGAAGTGGGGGAAGCGGCTCCCCACCTTTGCCCTCCCCAGCCCCGCCGGAGACGCCTGAGCCTGTGGCAGGGAGGTGGTGAAACCAGCCAGGAACCCCTCGGCGGCCGGCAGCGCGTTCCTCGCCTCCGAAGCGCCCCGCTCGCACGCTTCCCGGGAGCTCCGGACCCCCATCTCCCCCGGATCACTCACCTCCCCGCTCCCCGGCTCCCGCGAGCGGCCGGTCCCCGACAGCCCCATCGCCAGCTCCCGGCCCCTGCTCACCGCCCAGCCATCCGGGCGCGCTGTGCCTTACGTTCTCCGGCTCTGAAGGCTTCCTGACGATTTGCATAGTTAAGCCGTAAACTAACCACAACATTCCTCTTATGATTTTGCAATCTGCTGGAATAACGTGGTCGCTCTAAGTCGAGCGATGAATCATCATCTATAAACCACAGCTCTCGTCACCGGGGCTCTCAGTGCTGGCTGCAGCCTGCGTGATTAATCCGCCAGGATGCCAAGCTTAACCTACGGTGCAGGGCTATTCATTTTCCAAACTTGCAAGCCTCCGGAAAACGACTGCTGCCGCCTTCCCCATCCCCTTTGTGGCGAGATGTACCAGGCTGTGGCAGGGGACCGGGAACAGGGGACCTCCCGTGCTGCCCACAGGACATCCCGGCGTTAACCACTGGACCGTGCACCTTGCAACTGAGACACCCACACCCTCCCCCGGTCCCCCCTCACTCCTTGTGCCACAGCACCCTCAAAACATACACCAAAACACCACTTTTGCCAGAAGGGATGAGCTCATCCCTGGCAGTCCGGTTCCTGCATCAGAACTACCAGCTCCTGCCACCCCAACTACACCACTTGCTGCTGGATATGCTAGTGGGGAACCAGGTCATGGTGGTGGCACTGAGAGAGAGCCTGTCCCCCGAGCCCAAGAGCCACTGAGGCTGGCATCTCCTCTCTCCCATGCCAGGTTTCAAGGCCAGATTGGCTGCACGGGGGATGCCATTTGGCTGCCAGCAGATGCATCACCTCCCCTGCCATCATTACGGTACCCATGGCTCTTACAGGAGATGGAACCGCCGGCTCCTGTTTGTTCCTTAAATCAGGAGGGAGCAAGCCTGTACACCCTGGCGCAGAGGGAGCCGTGCATGCCAGGCTGAGCTGCAAGGCACATGGTTTTGGTGCCACTCAAGCTCATTCCCAGCTACTGCAGGCAGCGAGCTCCGGGTTTTTGTTTAAAGGCGGCTCTGCACCCTCGCCACAGTCTCACTGCGGCAGCGCAGGGACATGTGCCAACCCTCTCCCCAGCATGTCACACCAGAGTCTGTCTTGACAGGGACTTTGGAGGGAGCTGCATCCCACCAGTGTGAGCCCCATACCCTCTGGCAGCTGGGAGCACCCACTCGGCTGTGCCGCCTCTCCCACGTGCAGGGCACCAGCTCTTCACTTCTCCAGCGTGTGACTTCAGATCAATGGCATTTATGATGCTCTCCCGGGCACTCAGCTGCAGAGCACGCTCAGGCCGAGGTCACTGCACGCAATCAGGGAGTTGCAAATTAAAACCAGCTCGAGATAAGCTGAAGACAAAAGGCCAACGTTACGCTGGCCAGGAACGCCTGGGGTTTGCTTTGCTGCTTCTCCAGGAGCCTCAGCGCAGCTGCCATGGCCACGGGCACGCACGGGTGCCTGCTGGCATCACCCTGAACATCCCAAGGGGTCCGGAACTGGCACTGCAGGGCAGGATGCTCCGTGCTCTGTGCGGCACGGCCAGCGGGACCTCCGGCATGTCACACCAGTGAGAGCCAGGCCAGGGACTCGGCCACACAGCCCCTGCAGCAGCAGCCTCCCCGTGTGCCACCGCGCTGCCCAGGCACCCAAAGTGCCTGTGGAATTTCCTTCCTCGCCAATGCCGCAGCAGAGGCAGAAGCACCCACCTCTGAGGTTTGATACTGCACAGCCACTGCAAACGCTGCTCCCCACATGTCCCTACCACCTCCTGAGGCAGGCTGGATACACAGCACAGGGAGGATGGCTAAGAAACGCGTGTGCGTGTCACGTAACCGGCTCGCAGGGCCTGGAGCCCCTGCTCCAAAGGTCTGGAACACCTCAGGCCTCGCTGCCACCCACTGCCACACAGCCTGGCTTCTCACGACCGCGCGCGGCACCCTCCACTCATGGGAGAAACCACAAAGCAAAACAAGCCGCTGCCAAAACAACAAGGGGAGGAAGAGGAATGTCTGCCGGCAACTCGGCTTTGATTGCTTGTGTCCCAGGGCTGGGTTTGATGCTGTTGGCTGTGGAAGCAAGTCAAAAAAATCAAAGGGCCAGGCTCAGATTTCATAAGAATGATAGAGAGCATGGGGATCACTCGGTCCAGCTCAAACTGTGACAGCTCTGAGCCGGGCTGCTCCTCTACCAACAAACAGCCAACTCTGCGACGCAATCATCACATGGCAGGGATGGAGAACACCGAGGCTGTGCCCAGTGTCCCAGGAGATGTGGACAGGCCCTGTGCACATTCACCAGCGCAGCTCTCGGGCACCACAGGCCACAAAACATGGGCAGTGCCAGCACCAAAGTCAGCTTTGGTCAGCAGGCTGCCCTGCCGTGCCATGGGAAAGCCCTGTGCCATCTGCCAGGCCGTGGGTCCCGGGGGCATGCAGCATGCCAGGGGTGAGGAGAGGGGCTGGACCCTGCATCACTTGCCAGACCACAGGACAAGCATGCCCGGGCGCACTCACCCGAGCGTGGGCTCATCTCGGGCAGCACTGGGAGCCTGCTGGGCACAGGAACCGTTCAGGCAGGGCCCCGTGTGGCTCAGCCCAGCACAGCTGGCGCTGCCGCCTTCCCACCGCTCGCTCCGTGATACCAGGGAGGCACTGAAGTGATTTTTACAGGACCCTGCTCACCAGATCCCTCCTTGAACCACTGAGGGCTTTTCCATAAGAGGAAATGTTTCTTTTCTGGGTCGCTGCTGAGTTTTTTAAAAAGTGATTTGATTGCTTGCGAAGGGAAAAATGACCCGAAGGGAAGAGAGCGTAATGTTTGGAAGCGGTGGAGATGAGCCCCCGCTCTGTCCCAGGCAGGGAACACGTGTTTTCTCTTCCCTGTGGTTTGCTTTACCCCGCTCCCCCCTGCTCGCAGCCCCCCGGCCACACGCCGACCCCTCTCCAAGCCCTGCCAACAGAGGAAGGTGCCAGGTCAGCAGTTTGTGGGATGCAGAGCAGCATCCACACACGCCACGAACGACCAGGGGCAAAGCGAGCCCTGTATCCTTGTGGAAGCAGATTTCTGGGATTTTCAGCTGTGCCTGCTTTAGAAAGCAATTTAGCAATGACATGACCTATTTCCCATCCATTCCTAGTCAAACCTGGATCACAACAACAGATAAAACAACTCATCCCAAAATCCGACCGCTCCTGTATCCTGCAGTGAAGATGCTGCAGGTCCCTCGCTGGGATCAGCGATGCCCAGCCTGGATCCCAAACCCTGCCCCGAGGAGTACTCACGTGGGCAGGGGCGAGGTGGAGCACTCGCTGCGAGGATACATCGACCTGCTGCTGGAGAAACACGAGTCCCAACCTGGGGGCCAACTGGAATGGGGGCTCACCTCTCTTAAGGGACTGTTTTGTTATTGCTACCTGCAGATGTGATCAAGCAGCACGGAAGAGCCCAGCTGCGAGGGCCAAAGGGTCCATCAGCGAGGGGTCCATCAGCAGCCCGTGCTTCTCCCTGAGGAAAGCTGTCCCTGCTCTGAGCCCACGAGTCTCCCTGCTGTCCCTGCGCTGTCACCAGCCCACATGGAGACCTGGGGACCAAGCAGCCAACCTCCCGTGGCAACGCATCCTCCGATTCTTTTCCCAAATATGGCCATGTCGTTCTCATTAATTCACCCCCAAAACTGCAGCTGGGATTTCAGGAATGCAAGTTTCCATTGTGTTTGCCCGACTGTGCTGCCTGGAGGGGCGGCAGGGCTGCGGGAAAGCTGCTGCACCCTTGTGATGGGGGAACAGGCACGATGGACCTTATGGGGCACACCTGGGGGGGTCAATGGGAGTCCAGACTGAAAGAACAGGTGCCAGGGGAGGGTTACAGATTCCATCTCAACGCGAGCATCACAGCGTGTCACACCTCACCCACCTCCTGCACAGGCATCCCGACATAAACCTCACTGGTGACTGCAGGTTTAAAGAGTGACAGCCTGCACCGAGCGCCCAAGGGACAAACACTCTGTGAGATGTTTCCTCCCGTGAGGTCGCACTTGAGCAGGACCAGGACCACAGGGTCTGACCAAGTTCAACTTCTCATCGGTCCTGCAGCCTCAGCCTGGTTTTTCCCTGGCCATCAGCAGCCTTGTCATGCTGCAGATTTCTCCAGAAAATGAGCCAAATTCAAGCCCTTTTATATCCCAGCAGTGACATTCCACTGGCAGAAGATGAACCCATACCCCAATACTGACATCCCTGGCATCATTCCCAACCAGGCAAACTACTCCATCGCAGACCGCCCCTGCTCACCCGCAGATAATTTCAGTGCTGTTTTAGATACAACGCTCCAGTCAGCACAGCTTTAAATGCCTGCAGAATAATTTCTTGGTATTTGTGGCACAAAGTTTACTGGCCACATCCAGGGCTGTGTTTGTATGATGTCGCTGCACGATTAAACCAGGATTTTTTGACAAGTATTTCCCTGCATCTGGAAGAGAAGTTGTCAAACCCTTTATCACTAACGAGGAGCTGCTCCCCGGACTGATGAAGATCAAATGGTTCCCAGAAAAGAGTATCATTCCTCTCATTAGCTGCTGTGGTTACTGGAGTGGGGGCACTCGCACAGTTTGCAGAGTTAGAGCAGTTTGCTCTGGACCTGATCCCTGGGGAGAGAGGAGAGGCACTGGCACGGCAAGGCTGGAGCGTGGCAGGAGATCTGCTCCTGTGCTGGGGACAGGGTGCAGGGAGCCCTGGAGTTCTGGGCAGGCACTATCTGGAATCCCAAACCCTGCCAGCCCCTGCTAGTGTGACAGGGCTGCTGGTGGCCAGGAAAACCTGCTTGGCCAGGTTTTTCTTAAAGCTCCAGGACCCTGGATGCGATATCAAACCTGGCCAGATCCTGCTGGGATGGTGCTTCTGCCAAAAAAGTAAGAGGGCTGTTTATAAAAATCTGGGTTGGGGCTGTTTATCCACGTTGGTGAGGGGAATGGTTTGTGTTTGGGGAGGGCGGGACAGACGGCGGGACGGATAATTCGATTTGGGTTTTGGCAGGGGACAGGGAAGAGGGTGGGCCTGGGAAAGGCTGTCGGGCCTGGCGGGGGACCGCGCTGGCTGCCCGGCCAGGTCACACCGTGGGTCCCCGCCCTGCCGGCACGGCTCTGGCACCGCTCTCGGCAGAGGAAGGGGGGTCCGGGCGGCTCCAGTCCCCCAGGAGCGAGTCCTCGAAAGTGTCGGCGCTCACACACGGCCCTTCGGCCAGGGAGTACGTGAGCGCTGTCTGACAGCACTCCGAGGGGCCGGCCTGGCGCTCCGTCCGGCGGCCGCATCCCTCCGCCATGACTTCATCCCCTGAGTCATCCCCAGGGCGGGCAGGCGGCTCCTCCAGCCGCCCATCGTCCCGCTGCCGACAGACTGACCATCATCCCTGTACTGACAGACTGACCATCAACCCCCTGCTGACAGACTGACCATCTACTGACAGACTGACCATCATCCCACTGCCGACAGACTGACCATCTACTGACAGACTGACCATCGTCCCACTGCCGACAGACTGACCATCTACTGACAGACTGACCATCGTCCCACTGCCGACAGACTGACCATCATCCCTCTACTGACAGACTGACCATCATCCCTCTACTGACAGACTGACCATCAACCCCCTGCCGACAGACTGACCATCGTCCCTCTATCGACAGACTGACCATCATCCCTCTATCGACAGACTGACCATCGTCCCTCTATCGACAGACTGACCATCGTCCCTCTACCAATAGACTGACCATCATCCTGCTATCGACACTGACCATCGTCCCACTGCCGACAGACTGACCATCAACCCCCTGCCGACAGACTGACCATCGCCCCTCTACCGACAGACTGACCATCGTCCCGCTGTCGACAGACTAACTCATCGCCGGCTTTGCCTGGTGGGATGGCCCCCCACCTGCCCATCCCAGCAGTGCGTGGGAGACAATGGCTTTCCCCCCCCAAGGAATTCACTGGCAGGAAGCATATCTGGCATGCTGCGGCTGCTCCACTACCACAAGGGCAGTGTTACTCCAAAATCAATGCAAATTTACTCTGGAATAAGAAACCTCACACTCCAAACAGAGTAATTATGTTGAAGTAGAGTCACTTTCCTTCCAGCCTGGTTTCAGCCCAACACTTGTGTTCCCACAGCCCGGCGAAACGGCTTCCCAAGGAATGAAGCACACGGTGCTTCGATTTTGGTGTCCCTGCTGCAGAATTCAGAAGGTTCACAGAGAGACACTGAAACATCCTGACGAGCCACAGACCGAGTTGTATGGACACGAGGGTTTGTCACTACAAGCTCATGCAAATTTATGCTCATTACTGTACACTGACTATTGGATCAGATTGTTTTACCATGGCACAAATTCTTTTTTTTTTCAATGAGAAATGACAACAAGGAAGCTATTTCTCTTCCCATCAATTCCCCCCTCGCAGGGTTATATTGCCTTTTCATACACAAACACAGAGGATTATTTTAGAAGGATCTTTCTCTCAGGAGCCTCAATATTATGCACTGTGACCCACTGGATGTGGGTACCTTCCCCTGAGCAGTGCCACGGAAGGCGGCGTGCCGGGAGCATCCTGCCTCGGAGTGGGCGGCTGCTCAGTTTTCTGACAAACTGGAAGTGGAATCATGTGAAGCCCCTGCTCTTGGCAGGAGATTTTTAGCAGTAAGTAGCAGCTTTATGAGGAATATCCTTTGCCAGGGGACCATCAGCCAGGGAGCAGTGGGATTCTTATTTTTTAATGGACTTTTAATAAGTAGGCCACAAAGATAGTCTTGACACAGAGTAGCTTTTTTCTATGTGTAATTATCTCCCCTTCGCTTTCAAGCTCCCTGCAGCCTCCAAGAGCAAATAAGACCACCAACCTCTCCGTGAGAAAAGGAGCAAGAAACCAGCATAGGACCACTTGAAATGCTCTTTGTATCAGATCTCATCCGCTCTCCTCTCATCTGATACAAAACCCAACCTCTCCTCCCCTCCTGTAAATTAATTAAAGCTCAGCTTTTGGTGTTTAACTGCTTGAACCTTTACCAGCAGGAAAATACGTGCTTGGAGCACAGGCAGTGCTGGGAACACGATGCCGTGCCTCCATGCAGGAAGGCTGTCCGTGATTCTGTCTCCTCCCTGCACGCTGCCCATCCCTGTGCCGTGCCACTTGTGTCTCCTGTCCTTCTCCTGTCACCACGTCTCGCTCCCGAGACTGGGCAGGTAATGGCAGAGCTGCCAGTGCCACGTCAGCCCAGTGCTGCTGCTCCTCAGTCACAGTCCCCACCCCTCACCAGGCCACTTGGAAAACAGAACGAGGGACCTGCACGGGGTTCCAAACAATACAGACCCCCTTGGGAACAAGCAAGGTGCTGGCCGAGCCTTTGGGACAGGTTACTCCCAAAGGAGCACTCCTGCAGCACAGGCAGAATTTGAGCTGCTTCTGAAAAGACTGGCTAAGCAAAATGCCACCAGGAGCATCCCTCCATCCCAGCCCTCCAGGTTTGCCACATCTGACCTTTCCCACGATGGTCTGAGCAGTCACACACTGACCCAGTCTGGTCTGGGGAAGCAGATCCCATCAGCACCACACCCAGGGGAGACCCTGGCTCCGTGAAGAGGTGCAAAGGAGACGCTTCACTGCTCGCACCAGCTTCTGGCAGGATTTTTAACAACCTATTTGCCCCTTTATTACCTTAACATGCCACCCTAAAATGAGTCTCTCCACAGCAGAACCTTCTCTGCAGCACAGACCCAGCCCCTCAGCAGCAGCGTGCCCTTCCCAAGCCTGCACACAAGCTCTTTCAGCACTCCCTTCATGCAGTCTCGCAGGAAATGGATGCAAATAGCAGAGGTATCACAGCACAAAGTGTGAGTTTCAAAACCCCCCAAGATCTCTGTGGGAGAGCTGCTCCAGGCTGAATGCAGCAGCTGCTGTTCTGCACCTCTCTCCTACTGTGAATCATGCAGCCAACCCTTGGCTCTTAAAGCTTGTCTGAACATCCCACCTTCCACCTGAGCATCCAACAGTAATGGGAAATATTCACTGTGTCGCTTCCTCCCAGACTCGGGGGGGGGACTCTTTCAAAATCAGTGATGTTCTGGCTGAGGTCTGCTCCAGGGGAGGTGCAATCATTCCCTTTGGTGTGATTCCCACTTGCAAAAACAGTCCTACAGTTGATGAAGCAAGTCCCTGCTTCTGAAGGCTGGCACTGAACGAGGCTCCAAAGGGCAGCACACGTCCCCACTGCTCGGGCGGGATCATGTGGAAAGCATCGTGGGAAATTCTGCAACTAGCGATGCTTTGGGTAACTTTAAAACCCAAAACACAAATAATCCCTGCTGGGTGCAGGATGGGCAGGTCTGCGGCTGCTGGGGTAGGTAGGCAGATGCAGAGCAAAGCCTCTCGACTCCCCACACTTGCTCAATTTAACATTGAAACCAGAATGAGCTGTGCTAAATGTCTCCACCGCTAACAAGAAACAAATGTGGCCTCATGTTCTAGTTGCTGTGATCTAACAAAACAGACCATGGTAAACACTATAAAAATGTACTGGAGGGAACCACCCTGTGTTTGCTGGGAGAGAGACTGAATAATCTAATAGGGCTTTATCCATCTCTAATGTCTCTGAAAAAAAGAAGGGAAAATTGGGCCCCGTCCATGACATTCGTCATGTGCTAGCTATTCCTATGTCTTAATGCTGCAGAAATCAAATTGGAGTGAGGCTACCTATCTGCTTCCCAATCAGGATCTAGGCCCAAGTGCTGCTTTTTATGGCCATGCAGCGTGAAGATCTGCTGATGTCAGTGGTGTCACGGGCAAGGCCAGTTTTTCCATCCTTATCCCCACATTATCTGGGGAGACAGTCCCTTTGTGGCTGCCTCACTCTCCTTGTGACATGAATAATCACTCACTTCATGGACCCGGGGATCCACCAGCAGGACCTGCCTCTGGCTGAAAGCGTTCGTGGGGATAAGGCACCTGGCCAAAGGGTTAGCTCTTATCTGTGTTCCTGGGTATCGTGGTAGCAGCAGCAACACTGCCGAGACCGTGTCTGTGTCTAGATTCGTATCTTGGCCACGGTAATGGTAAGGGTTGGCTCAGTCACCTGCCCCCAGGCACCTCATGGTGCCCTGCTATCTGCTCTGCCCTTAAACAAAGGGTTAAGGGTCTCCGCTAGCTTCAGTGCCACATCTGCCAGCCCCACAGGAGACCCCCACGGGGATCTTGGACACCCTTTGGCACTTCAGATGGATTTATATGCTTCTGCTCAGGTGTCACCAGAAGTCACTCCCACCCAAGTCATTTTCCTCCTCCCACACCTTTGCCTATAGGAGAGCAGGAGCCCCACCCAGCTCCCAGCAGCCCTGGCACCATTGGCACCTCGGCTGCCATCTCCAGAGAGACACAGACCCCACCTGGTTCTCGCGCAGAGCCCAGGCTGCGTGGGCAACCCCATGCTACTGACACGCAGCCAGGATTTCCACAGTCACTCCATTCCCTTTTTTTTTAAGCATCTTGGATTTGTTTGGTTTTTTTTAAAGACACTGTGACCTTGGCATGGGGAGGGACAAACACCAACTGCCATTAATAAACAGCATGTTCTGAAAACAGAGCACAACCACAACCCATCACAGCCTGCAAGCAACATCTCCATGTGGGGAGGGGGAGGAAAGCAGCATTTGGGGGGCTCGGAGGAAGTGCTGCAGCTCCTCGCTCAGCCTGAGAGATGACGCTTCCACGCGCTCCTCCAGCTCTTACCTGGCTCTTCCCGCGCCGCCGGTAATTCCTCCTTACGAGGTTCTTGTAATTCTCATTCTTCTTGGTCAGGTAGTAATAGAGGACGCAGTCAGCCACCGTCTGCAACGACACGGGCGAGTCAGGGAACGGAAGGTCCCGTCCTCGCGCGCTGTTGGGGCACAGGCTTCCAGCAGCAGCGTTCAGAACCGGTCATCACCAGGTCTCCCGCTGCTCCTGGAGACCTGCAGCCCAACAGCTTCCCCACACCTCCCTCCCTGAGGCTTCCAGTGGAACTGGAAGAGGGGCACAATGCACGGAGTCCCGGTCAAACAGGCTCAGCTCTTCCAAAGGACTGACCAGGGCGGTCCCGCGGGCACGCGGAGATGGAGATGGGGTGCTGAGCAGAGATCACCCCGTGTTGGAAGCAAAGCAGGGGGAAGGGCTGACCCCAGATGACCGTGGCAACCAGAGGCAGAAGAAGGAGCCGCCTGTCAGCCTCTGTTGCAGTTACACGAGGCACAACCTGCCACGCGACTGTCAGCTGGTGTTACTTCCAGCCGCTCGGCTCGCCGGCTCGAGCGTGCACGACTTTGTTGTGGGCAAATCGAGATCCCAGCGCTCGGAAGCTGCCACCCCAACTCCAGCGGTTGGCTCCACAAGCACCATCACAGATTGGACACGTTAGGAAAACAAGGAGCCACGGCCAGGACATATCCTGCTCCTGAACGGCACGAGCGTGCCGCGCTGGGAGGAGTCCTCTGCTGAACAGGGTGGGCACCTGAACACCGGCCTTGGGCTGCACCTTCACATACGGGATCAGTGGCTTCATGAAGAGAATTATCCCAAAGACCCATCATGCCATAAGTCCTCAGGAGCTTGGGGCAGCTGTGTGTGCCCGGGGGTGCCCGGGGGCTGCGCTCACCCCATCCCTCTGCGAGGAGTGGAACCATTTGCAAAAACAGATTGCAACTTTTAAAGTGTTAATTGGATCTCTTTCTAATCTAGCCCTGATTATACACACACACACGCGAACACAAAAACTTACAGTCATCTGTTCCAAGGGCTAAGATCACTATTTTTTTATAATGCAATTTAAAAATCTATTAATTCATTACATTGAGCCATACTTTGCAGCTCTCTCCAACAGGATAATGGATGTGTTCTGTATCATAATTACAGCCTAATTTACAAACGAGTACAAATAAAATTAGAAGACATTTTACAGCTTGGAACACAGACTGGATTGTGAGCATCATCCAAGTCCCACCACTTTCGGCTTTATCGAGCGCAAAAGGATGAGGAGCCTGGGATCTTGCAGCAGCAGCAGCAGCAGCACGAGGTGGCTGCTGGCCTTCTTTGCTGCTTTGGACAGGAAGGTCAAGGTCTTATAAATTATTTCCCCAGCCTGAGTTATGAGGAATCAGAGAATAATTTAGGCTGGAAGTGACCTCCGCAGGCCACCCCCTGAGAGCAGAGCGGTTCCCCCAGAGTGAGCGGACACCGCGTGTATGAAACTCTGCATGAGGCGGGCAGAGGATGCAAATAACTAAAAGGACCAGAGAAGCGGCAGCTTGCAAATGTCTCTTGTTCGGGAGAGCATCCAAGTGATGGACATAGCTGTCTTTTCAGGCTGGGTCTGTCCAGGATCTGCCCATATGGCCTGTCCCATGGAAGGTATCTGGCCTTGCTCAGAATGGGACCACAGGCTCACTCCTCCTTCAGGTCTTTTTCCTCAAACCTTTCCTCCATCAGCCCAATTAACGGCAAAACCAAAAAGTCCAAGCAGCACAACACAGAGGTCTGGGAAAGGTCAGGCAGTTCCTGTGAGCAGCTATTCCTAAACACCAAGGGGAGGTGTGTGTGCTTCCAGGACACCCACCCGAACCGTTGGATGAAACGGGGCTCAGTCCACTCTCAAAAACCTCTCTCTCCCCGAGCAAAGAGACCCCTCCGCTTCGTGCTGGGCAGCTGGGTGCCCACCCCCTGAGTGACAGCCTGGCTGGTGCAAAATGCCTCCGGGAGATGCTGGAAAGCAGCTCCCCAGGCAGATCACGGGGTGGGCTGCGCCGCCCACGCGCCAGGCTGGCTGCGTTCACACCTCTCGCGCTCCCAGCTCCCTGTCTCTCCGCAGCTGACTCAGTCCCTGTCTCTGCAGGGAGCCGGGAGGCGTCTGGACCCTGCCCGGGGCTTGGAGCCACCACCGCCCACAGGTGCCCAGCATCTGCTGGCAGCTCCGGCACCGTGAGGCAAGAGAAGGAGGAGAGGCAGCACAGCTCGGGTTAGAGCCAGGCAGGGAGGCTTACCTTCCTGTCCAGAAAGGACGCGATCAGGCCGAAGTTCTTGGGATGCTGCATGAACCTGCGGAGCGAGAGGGAGAGGGTTACTGTGGGTGCTGGCTCTGACCCCCTCGCAGCTGGGCTGCCGTGCCCTGCGCGCCCGGCGCAGCAAGGCCACCTCCCCGAGGGACTTTGGGCTTTGAGAAAATATTTGTCTGCTGCTCGGCTTCCCAGAAAGACAGGAACTTTAAATTTAGCCCAGTGGAGCTGGGCTGGTTGGGAGCTTCGATGTGCAAATGTTCATCACGGGTGGGAGAGGAAAGGGGGGCCGGCAGTGCCTGACAGCTGCTCGTCACTCTGCTCGATCCCATGGCCACCCAAGCCTGTACCAACAGCAGGACAGGGCGGGCACAGAGGGCAGCTCCACACCTGGCCAAGGCCTCGGGACCTGGCAAGGAAAGGGTGAGGAATTGCCAGCACACCCCACATCGTGTCTGTGGGTGGCCCCAGTGCTGAGCAGGACCCCAAGCCCTGCTGGGCTGTTGGGAGCAGCGGCAAAGGACAGGAAGGGAAGCCCAAAGCCCGGGAGGAAGCACAGAGCTGCCACATTGCTGAGTTGCTCAAGAGATCCCCAGTGGCACAGCGGCTCCCAGGAACGCTGCCTCATGCCCAGCAAGTGGAGGAGCTGTCAGCAAGCTCATCCCTGGCTCTGGCAGCCCGGGAGGGTACGCTGCCCGCTCAGGGGAAGCTGTCCCCACCAGCAGAGATGCCTCCTCCAACAAATCCCTGTGCCTAGCTGGTGTGGAAGCACCGAGGGCCAGCAAGCCCTTGGCAGGAGGTGCTGCTGCTGGCAGCACAGTTAACCAGTGCACTGCCAAAGCACGGGGAGCCCACTGAGTGGTGACTTTGAGCCAGGAGAGGTGGCCACCAGCACAGGCTCTGCCCTGGGGAGCTGCAGCCAGGACCAGCCACGGTCAGCACGTGCACCTCTGCCAGCTCCCAGGAGCTGACAGCTCTGTGCCCTGGGGAAATGGATAGCAGGCAAAAGGTGGGAGAGCTGCGGTGTGGGTGCAACGTGGGCAGGATACGGTGAGGAGCTCTGTGTCTCCAGCCCTGCCAGTGATTCCCCTGGGGCAACTGGCTGAGCTCTCTCCTGCTTCTGTGCCAAACTCGGAGTGAAGGCACTGAGCTGAACTCAGCGAGGGCCTGATCAACTCCAGCCATGGCAGCAGGATGTGGGTGCTGTCACCCAGGTGTTGATGCCGTTCGTGATGCAGAACTCCCATAATGGTTTGGGAGGCACTGCAAGATCCCTGCTACTGTAACTGGTCACCGGAACAAAACAGAAACCAGAAAGGAGGGGGGGAAGGAAAAAAGCAAAGCAGACAGGCTGCTCAGACAACCTGGGATGAGGGCACAGAGCCAGCTCCTCACTCTGCACACAGCGCAAACCCAGGGCTGCCCACAGGATGGGCTTTTCAAGGCCACGTAATCAAGGATGCTAACACACTGTCAGGGGCAATGCAGATAACAATCCACTCTTTTTCATGAGCCAGGCCATCTCCCCATAACATGAAAGGGATGCTGCATTCTCACACTGCCCAGCACGACACAGCCTTGATACCTGAGTAGCACCCTGCACCTTCACCAGCAAACCACAACTTCCCTGGGAGCAGGCCAGCGATGGGCTCTCAACAGAGACCTGAAATCCTGCCCAGAAGCAAATCAAATCAGGTTCTTCCTCGTGGTTATGTTCTGACAGCTAAAACAGTTCAGACCTGGAGCTTGTCAGCCTTGCAGTGCCTGCCTGTTTACTCCAAGAGTCCCCGCCAACTGGGCTGAACAAAAGGATGAACCAGGTTTTCCTGGTCTCAGGAGGAGGCCAGCTCTAGGTCATGATCAGGGATGACACAACTCCAGTTCACCTTAAAAACCCAGGCTAGAAGCTGCAGCACAGCAGGCAGCTCGGCTACCGGCACGCCAGGATGGGGGAGAGCCGGGGCAGGACTCCCTACACCCTCCTCACAGCTCCTGAGTACCAATCTCTCAAAATGAGCTTGGTGAGAGCCCTGAAACCCTGCTGTATTTATGCCTTGAGCTCTGCATCACCCACAGCGATGACACAGAATCCACCGTGCACTGCAGGATGCACACACTGGGTGTGGATTCTTCCAGCCCCATTAGCCAGGCACAGCCCTGCCATTAAAGACCAAGTAATTAGCCTTTGCGTCATTTGTGGCAAGCCTCGCTGTTTGGAGTGGCACATTTTAAGGCTAATTAGCAATGAGGATTCTCCTCTATCAAAGGCTTGGAGCCGGTTTGCTTGTTTTGTTCTTTTTCGGTCCATCTTGGCAAATAATTATTTCAGCTGCAAAGAGGAGTCCTGACGAGCAGGGGGAGGAGGAGGGATCCTGGACACAGAGAGGCTTCCAGCACGGCTGGCCATAGGCATGCTGGTAATCCATGGAGCCATCCCCTGGTTGTCTGGAAGCCAGGCTAAATGGTGCTGCTGCTCGGGACAAGGTGGCCCTGGTGCACCCATGTACCTCCACGTCCCTCAGGTCCACAGCAGGGAGCACCAGCAGGGCTCATCCTGCTGGAAGCCGAACTCCAGCTCTGTTTTTACAGCCAGTCACAGCACACTGGGGGCACCAAGGATACTCCAGTCCTCCATGCAAACACACCTGGGTCCCCGCTGGGCTCTGGGGTATGGGGGAGTCTGGATGTGAGACCAAGCTGAGCACCCACATCTTGGCTGACAGCGCAGTGGTACCCAGGGAAGGGACCAGTGACTCCCCAAGCGATCTCACTTGATAGAGCAAAGCTGTTCTCAAGCACTGCTTGCAAACAGGAGAAAGCACCGCAGCCAGAGTCTGCACGTGTCTGATGTGGGAATGCATCCATGGAAACAGCAGCCGGTGGCAAATCCTGCAGACAGCAGGATGGAGCACTGAGGGACAGGCACCAGCTGGAAGCTGCAGCCTGAGGGGGGTCTACATAAGGGGCTTGGATGTTGACAGCCTCGAAAATCCCCTGGACACGCAGTGCCCAAAGGAGAGCATGCAAATCCAGAAAGGCAGTGTGTGTACGGAGTGCTGGGTTTCCCTGGCGTTATCACTAAACTGGCTGATGCAGCAGGGAGTGCAAAAGCTGAAAAACTTCCCGTTCTCACCCTGCCACGAGCAGCAGCTTTCCACAGCCCAGCACAGGGGCAGGAACACCCCGACCACACAGCAAGGCCTGAAGTTTCTGTGCAGGAGCATCACCCTGTGCCCAGGTTCAAGGTAACACAGCAACTGTGGATGTGTCCGTGGAGGGGGACACAAGCCCTCAGGAAATTCCTGCCTTGGCGTGCTGGGGTTCCAGCTGAAGCCCCGCACGGATCCTGCCCACGCTCCCCAAGGGCTGCACAGAGAGGTGTGTGGGCTGCACTCACTTTTCCCGGAAGGTCTCCTTCTCCTGTTCGCTCCACATGTTCATCACCTGCCGGTCCTTGTAGACCTTCATGGGGTCATCCATGAGGCCGTTCATGTTGATGAATTTGATGCGCTGCTGGTCAGCATCGTAGAGCATGGGCGGGATGACGGCGAGCTGGCGCATCTGCTTCTCCAGGTTCTTTGGGGAAAGCAGAGAGAACAGTTGGTCAGCACCACGGGCCCGTGGGGACCGCGGGGGACAGATGTTCGAGAGGAAAAGGACAGGCGGAGGAACGGGAGAATTCAAAAGCAAGCACTAGACAGCTTTATTGCTGGAGTAATTGTAAATTAAACGCTGAAAGAGGCTATCGCTGTCAGCCAGGAAACAATTAATCTTTCATTTTGGAATAAAAGGCTTTAAGATCCTGTGTGGAAATGTCTGACTTAAGCAAAACAGCTCCTGACCGTGATGAGACACAAATCAAAGTAGCGGTGGTGCAGGGAATGTTGACCCCTTCCCAGCCATCAAACCCACAAGCCACATGGAGGTTCAGCCCCCCACCCCAATTGTGAGGGAAGAAGACCAGCTTCGCAAAGCTTCCTGAAAGGGTGGGCGAAGGGAGACATCACGCTTCCCTTCCACAGGAATCCTGAATTGTTCCAGGAGGTTTCAAATGCCACCGTAACGGGGGCTGTCATTCCTTACTGCAACACCCTGGGACATAACCCGATGCCTCTACTCAATCCTATGGAGCACAAAGTTCATCCAAAGCCCCAGCTGCACACCAGGACAGGACAGACTGGGCACACTGGTTTCCTTAAGTATTTGCAACAGAGAGGCCAATGCGATGTCTCATTTGTGCTGTCTTGTGCTCAAGTGCCAGGACTGTCCCTTTGGCTGAGCTGCTGGTGATCCCCTGGCACAGGTCCACCCTGTGGGGATGAAGGGATGCTCTGGCCAGCCCCTTTCAGTTGCACCATCACTCTTGAGTCCTCCCTGTCACCTGGGATGTCATTGCTCGGACAAACTCCAACCCCTGACCCAGGAAGGCCGGGTCTCAAGTGCTGCTGTTTTAATCTACAGCCAGGAGCTGGTTCCTGGGAGAGCAGTAATGGCCAACCCTTCCAAGTAGCTGCTGACTCTGGCCTGCCCAGTGCTGCTCTGCTTCCCTGCTGCGCCTGATCAGACCCAACCTCCTCCTCTTCCTCCTAAAACACAGCTCTCTGCACGGACATGGACATTTCAACACATGTGATCGCCTTCCCCATCCTCACTGGGACACCTCCTGTTCAGAAACCGGCTGCTCCAGATGCCTGCTCATGGTGGGAGGCCAGGGACAGCTCACAGCTGGAGCATCGACCTGGGTAACTGCAGACTGCCCCTGGTGACAGGGGAAGCCCCTGTGCAGAGCAGAGAGGACGCTGGTGGGAGCACTGCCCGCAGCTGAGGGCACAGGGCCTCTCGGGGTGCCAAGCACTGCCACTGCACCCCATCAGCCAGACCCCGCTCCTCTCCAGCAACGTGCTGGGGCCGAGAGCTGGCCCTGCTGCCAGAGATGCTCCCCAGCTCTCACCTCCCTGCTCCTTCCAACCCTGTGGAAGAGCTGGAAGGTCTCCTCTGAGACAAGCAAAGCAGAGTTCTGGGGCTCGGCAGGCGGCTCTCGGGGTGGAGTTTAGCAGCACACTGTGCAGGAGCGTGGAGGTGATCAGCTAACGCTCCGCTTGGCCAGCACCTCTGCAGAGCTGTGAAATTTCCCTTTGCTTCCAAGATCCGTGTCCTCCACACTGTCACCTTAAGTGGCCGAGAGCAAAGTGCCTGGGATCCCGGACAGGGATCAGCTGTGGTGTGCAGGCAGCAAACATCCCAGCTATTGCTGGGCAATGGCTGCTCTCCCCTCCCAAACATGATCCATTCACTGCAGCTCGCCTCCGTGCCAAGAGAGCGGAACCCTTGTGAAACCAGATCCAAACGAATCCGAGGTCACGGGGATGTTTCAAGATGAATGGAGCACTCCCAGAAGATGTGGGCCAACTGGCTCATGTACAAACCATTCATTCCATAGGATTCCCCTGTGTCAAGCCACACAGCCCATTCAAAACAAAACGAAACAGAAAAACCCCTCCACCCAGCAGTCTGGGCGCTGGCTCCCTTCCCTTCCCATCTGCACTTCCAGTATAAACCACAGCCAGGAGGTGTTTGTGGGGTGCTACCCAGGATGAGCAGCACGCTGGGGTTTCAGGGCCCTCAGAGACAGCCAAATGCTGACAAACCCAACCCACTGGCCACCAGCTCCACGTTTTGCTCTGGCAGAACCATTGCACAGCTCCGTTACATCTCTCACATGGCTGGGAAGATGCTGATGCATATGAAATAAACCTCTAACTTTGGATCCTGTCCAGAAAGCATGTTAGGCATCATGGCAACCTCCCCAAGCTCAGCGGGACCCCACGTTAGTTGGATTTGACATAGGATTTCACCATGTGACCTGGCAGTCCTGTCTTGGCTTCCTCGGAGAAGACAGAGTGAGGGGTGAAGAGGAGGAGAAAGGAGCAGCTGGTCTCACCTCTTGTTCCGAGAGCCCGTCGATGATTTCTGACACCTCGTGCTCACTGCGTGCGGCTGACATGGAGAGCCCGCCACTGCCCCTCTGTCCTACCCTGCTGGGAAAGGGCAGTGACACACTCAGGCACTGATGCTCCGTTTCATGAGCAGCAAACCACATTCAAGACCATTCTGACCTCCACAACAGCCATATCCCAACGTTCCACCCGGGCCAATCCCTCCCGCACTGCGGGAATGGCGCCCGTGTTTGGGGCTCACAGGTGAAGAACCTCAAACCCCCTTCCTTACCTGTACCAACTGCCTGGATTGCTAGAACACAAGCACAATTCATGCCCCACATTTTCTCCTGTTCACCCCACCACAGCAATGGCACAAAGGTGTCGGTGTTGGCACCGAGCCATTAGCACTGTGCCACCACGTCTGGTTTGCAAACGCTGTGGGAAGCTTTAAATCAAACCCATCCATTGACACCTTTCCCTTCCACAGCTCCTGGCCCCAAGGAATTACAACTTCTCTTATTAAGCAGGTAAAACATTAAAACACTTCTCAGTCCCATTTCTCCCTTTCTCTTTCGGACAAAACAAAGCCATCAGTTAGGAAGTTTGGACCCACCCAAGTTGTTAGTGGGGCACCAGGATGGGATGCTGGAAGAAGGGTTTAGGTTTTGTGCATATCAGGTGACCCCAGGCAAGATGCCAGGGCTGAAATGGGAAGGACAGGGAGTTTTCAGCAAAAAGGGTGGAGATCGTGAAATCGTGTCTCCTCCTGGCAGAAAACAACATGACCTCAGTTGCACTTCCAATGAGGAGAGGAAAATGGACAGGGGATGGGAGAGACAGGGGACATCCCTTCCAGCGAGACATTTTGCTCCCTTCACATTGTCTGTGGTCATTTCAATAACCTCTGCAGATGTTTCTGCTCCCATCAAAGCGCGTGCGTGTATGAAATCATCGACATGACCAAATGCACCTGCAAGCCTTGTACATCTCAATTTGGGCACACCAATAAGGCAGGAATTAGTGCTGTCCCAGCCAGCTGGCCGGCACAAGGGAGCTACCCCTGGCTCTGACGTGGCCAGCTGGGAGATCGGCAGGAGAGGTGAGACAGGCAGTCACATTCCTGACATTCTTCCTCCTTTTGGCTCTGTGCTGAGCCACCCTGGGGAAAAAGCAGCAAGACTCACGTCTGCTGGCTTCTGCCTTGGACCAGAGAGGGAGAAAAGGGACCGAGAGCCATCCCAGCCCGCTCCTCCCGCAAACAAATCCCACGCCCGTTCCCAAAGAAAAAAGAAAGGCTGTCTGATACCAGCTCAGCCCCTTCCTACCGCTTCTCCTCTAACCTCTGCATGCGCTCTTGCAGTTCGCGCTGCTTCCGGATCTCCGGGAATTGCTTCTCATAGTATTCCCGCACTTTGCTCTCTTTGGCACGGCGCCGGGGGTTATTTTCGATGCGCTCCACTTTTTTTTCCCAGGCCTCCATCAGCTGGTCATAGCGCTGGCAAAACTTCTGTTCCTGAAAGGGCAGAGGGAGAGAGGGAGCTCAGAGATGTGCCTGGGAAGGGCAACTCCTCCAGGCCTGGCCCTCGATGGCTGCTCAGGCTGAGCATGAGTCATGTTGCTTAAAGAAATACAATTTATTAGGACATGGACATGCTCCAGGGCCCGGGACCAAGCCGAGGGTGAATTCTCAAAAGAGGCCATCAGGTACCTCCGGCTCTTCTCTTCCAGACCAAACACGTTTGGTGGAACCAGGACTCTTGCCCAGCCTGGCTTTGCCCACCCCTCACATCTGCTTGAGCATCCTCTGGCCCACTGGGTGCTTGATTCAGGCCCTGTGCTGGGGAGGGAGCCCCTGTTCCACACCCCAGGAGAGAGCAAGGAGCCTGCCTGAGGCCACTGAGCGAGGAGGGACTGAAACACTGCCCTGGAAGAGGCACAGGGGGCAGGAGAACTGGTCCCCACCATGTGAGCAGGGTACGTAGGGCTGTAATTTTGGAGCCACCAGCTCACTGTGCTGGGGAGGGTTTGCCATGGTGCCCAAGGCCAGGCACCCCTTCCCACCCCCATGCACCAGCTCCAGCATACGGGTCCGTGCTGGCAATGGCCATGGGACTGGGGCCACGGGGCAGCTCCCTGCAAGAGCCCGGCTCCCCAAAATCAAGAGCCAGGCACCCTGCCCGCAGCCATACAGCACGGCGGCCTGGCCACACACTCAGCTCCTTCACCATCCTAGAAAGCAAAAGTACTTTTGCAGCTGCTGCTCCTCCTTTTTGGCCCATGTGACAGGACAAGCACATCCCCACTGACAGCAAGCCCAGGCCTTGCCAAAACACAGCGCTGCGAAGGGTCGTCTCCCCGGGTGACATCCCTGTGGCACACCCAGCCAGCCACCCACCAGGTCCAGCACTGCACTTCTGACTGGTATTTACGGGACGAGCTAACACTGAAACGTGATTTGCAACACAAATGAGTCTCCTCCCATTACACCCCAAATCTCTTCTCCCTCCTCCTTGCTGGAGGAGAACGCCCACGGACAGGGAAGGTCCGTGGTGGGAAGGTGCCCGTCTGGTCCCCGACAGCCACCGCAGCGGCAGCAGTGATGGTGCCCGGCCTCAGCTGAGAGCAGCTGGGGGACCAGAGGGGTTTTAAGGTTCCGGTTTGAGTCAGACAAACGCCTTCCAAGCCCCAAATCAGGAAGCGAAAGCAGATGTTGCTCTAATGGCACATCCCAGGTCACTCCTGACCCCGACACCACTTTCCAGAATGGGTGGCTCAGCACCAGCACACTCAGCACCACGCTGGCACCGCAGCAGAGACACGGGGAATCCGGATTTCAAAGAAATAAACCCATCTCTTGCCACCACCGCCCTATGATCAGAAGTCTGAGGCTGCAGGATTTCCCAGATGCACTTTGTTCTCATCCCGTTTGCTCGAATCAAAATTGGGAGAGGTAAAAAACCCCAAACCAATGGAAATACACAGCAACTTACAGCCTGTGTCACACCAGTCCTGGCACATGGGTTTGGTTTGGCCACCCTGGACCTGGCAACAATCCAAGAACTGCAACACATCTTTCATCTCCATGGCCTTTTGGAGAGAGGCACCTCAACAATAATGTGGGGCAGACAAAGCACCTCAAGCCCTAGAGCTGAGCCAGATTAATTCTCTCTCCCAAAAATAAATCAATTCCCATTTGCACTCCTGGAGCCAGAGACTGTCCTGCCCTGCACGGAGGCACAGGAGCTGCTTGGGTTTCATCGGGAGCTGAAGGAAACGGCCACAAGACAAAAGCGAGGAAGGAGAACAGAAATTAAAATGTCCTAAAAGCCCACGTGGGGAATCTCACGCTTTGGGCGAGGAGCTACAGGTAACACCAACAGCCTGCGGCAGCTTGGCAAAATCACAGCTGCTGCGTTTTCACCTCTCCCAAAGCAATGCCATCAGCCCCCTGAAAACGAGAGCTCCCACCCTGCCAGCAAATCTGCTACATCCTCCTGCTTTCAGAGCATCACATTTGGGAAGAAGCTAAAAATACCCCATGAAGTTTATGAAGCCTCAGCACCAGGAGGCAGCCGGTGCCCGGTGCTGCCAGCCTGCGGCACGGCCGGGGGAGAGCCCAGCACGAGGGCTCAGTCTGGTGAGGAGCCTTGAGGCTTTGAAAGGTTTGTCATTCCCTGTGGGAACGAGCCAGTGCTGGGTCCTGCAGAGCCACTGCCCCAGCAGAGCCACCTGGCACAGCCCTGGCTGCTTCACAGCCATCAGGGTGGCTCTTTTTCCTCCTTTTCTTCCACTCCTTGGAACAACTCGACAAAAGCTTTATCCAGAATTCCTCTTTTAAGGATCTGGCATTTGAAGATGGAAAAAAAGCAACATCAATGTCACACTGCTGACTCCCCAGCAGCTCGCACCCTGGCAGCAGCACCACCAAAGCTTCTCCCTCAAACAGCTCTGCCCTCCAGAGCACAGCTTCATTATGGACTGGCTGAGCACTTCCTTAACTCCCCTTCCCAGCACGGCAGCTTCAAACCCCGCTGCAGCAGGGCTGGGCTGTGGCGTCCCCATCCAGCGCTTTTTGCTCCAGCTGGGACACACGCTCCCCACAGTCTCCTGCATCCTTCAAAAGCCAGGATTACAGGCACCTTACAGCACCGTGAACTCCTCAGATCATCACAGCTCCACCACCAGGCAAAGCTCCTGGTCAGGCACTTCAGGAACAGAAGCATCTATTCCTTCTGCAGGCATCCTCTGAGCAGCCCTCAGCAAGCGTGTCCATTCCTGAGCAACCATCTGTGCTGGCTTTTAGCACCGGTGGCCCCTCTGCTCCCCTCCCCGGCTGGGCTCAGCAGCCCATCAGCCTCTCAATCACACCAGTAAGTGATAGCGAGCCAAATCGGACCTGACATGCGTATCTAAAAATGGATGGATAGTAACGCCGCCGTAGCAGCTGAAGGCAGTTTGTGGGCTGTGCCAAGCCCGAGCCCTCGCGCAGCCCACGCTCTCGCAGCTCCGGGGAATGGAGCAGCTCTTTGGAGGGGAGGAGAAGAGCGAAGGTGACAGGAGGAACCAGTCCAATTCCTTTGCAAGCCCTGTGGTTTTCTTCCCTTGGCTGATGGAGACGAACCTCTCACACCCAGAATGGCTCCTTTCACCGTTCCCTCTCTGCATCATCGCCCCGGTGGCAATTAAATGTCTTCTGCTGCGTTGACCTCAGCGGAGACAGGAGGAAGCCCTGCAGATCCCTCTGGGATGGGGCTCTTGGGGCTGGACCCTGCGGCGACCGAGTTCTGACCCTGCTCCAGCCCAGCCCCGGGCAGCAACAATACCCCAGAAAGTAAAAGAGCCAGAAAGAAACGCTGGCACGTAGATGGGCTTTGCTAAAAATAGGGTCTGCTACAAAATAGGCAGAAAAATAGCTAAGCGTACCCATTTTGCAAACAGAATCAGCAAATGTATTCACTTTGCAAATTCAGCAACCGTATGTTGCCTATTTTGTAGAATAGGCAAAATGCTTCCCTAAACTGAAAAATCCCCTTTCAAGGACACTGAATAAACTGGCTGGCAGAAATTCACCTATTTTGCATGACAGGCGACTTTACTGCAAGTCGTATTTTAGGAACTGTGCTCTCGCAGCCTAATTAAACCTTTTCCCCCAGCTCCTTGATATTCACACAGAGCAACTCACTCTAGGTTTAGCACAGTAACCAGCCATTTCCACCAGAAAGCAGTTCCCGGGCACTTCCCTCCTGCTTCCAACAAAACCACATGATGCTTTGCAATCCCTTTTTTTGAGGAAGGGAATACTGACCCACTTCCCACCATGCAGAAGTCCTCAGCTGCAGCACGGGAGGTGCCCAGAGAGCAGCACTCGACTGCTGTGCCACATCCTGATGGAGGTGTAAGCCCTGCAGCCCCTTGCCCTGGGAGAAGCTTTATCGTGGACAAGTATAAATGAACATGTAAAAGGAAGACACAAAAAATTCCTCCATGGCTTTTGGACTACTGGGGCAAAAAACAAAGCATGAGAAAGAAAAGGAACATGCCTTTATTCAAAATAATTAAGAAAATAATGTGGCGTCTGCGTACGTATTGGAAGTTACTTTTAAAGGCACAGCCTTCAAACCACTTCCCAGGCTTGCTATTTTGAATTTTTCCAACAATTCCTCCCAGTTTTGGCACTTCTGTCCAAAAGCAGCTGAGAAGTCCAAAGACACTGAGAAAATCTGCACCACTGCCAATGCAAGACACTAACACTGGCTCCTGAGCCTGCCCCAGGACAGAGACAGCAAGTGAGGAGACAGTATTTACATCTTCCTTGTGAAACCAGAAGCCCTGTGAGCATCACTGAAAGACACTGCAAAATCCACCTTCCTGGTGGAAGCCATTGGCTGTTCTGGCATCTCCTCTTCTGTGCTGGCTTTGCCTTCCAGCTCCTGCCGGCAACGACCGCAACCGTCGGCACCGAAAATGTACAAATTTTGTGAAACCCACTTGAACTTTCTCCTCTCTTTACTGGGGCCTTTGCAACAAACGCCTTTGAAGCCTCATAATCAGCCCTGCCTTGCCCCTTACCCAACCAAGACCTGTCTCCTGAAAGGCCACTGAAACTCTCTCGCAGGCAACGCTGCCTAGAAACAAACTGGCACCGAGCTTGAGTTTTGTTTTAAAACCACAAATTCCTAGAGCATTGCTCTGTGGTCAGCTGGAAGGAGTCGCAGCAGCCTCCAGACCATTTACCGGAAGCGGAGTCAGCTTGTTTCACACCTCTCTCAGGGTTCAATCGCTCACAAAATAGACATTTATGCTGTGAATAGGCTTTCTGAGATCAATGATGGGCTCCGCTGTGATTAAGCCAACCCCACGTGTTTGCTCTGTGGGAGGCACTTGCGGAGGGAGGTGCTGCCTGCAGCAGGATCGGGGACCTCTCCTTCACATGTTATTTTAAGCGGGAGAGATTCCACAGGAATACAACAGGCAAAGTACAGAGCACCAGCACCTCTCTGCTGGAAATCATCCTTTTCGTTCTCACATAATAAATTACGCTGTTTTATACATATAAAGTGAGGTCTAAGGGAATCACTTACCCACTGTTTGCGCGCATGATTTCTCCTCTTAAAGTATAAAATTAACTTTTTCCGCATTGCCTGGTTTCTGTAAAGAGAGGGAAAAAAAAGATGAGATCTGATTGACGAGGCAGCTAAAATACACAGCCTGGCTTTCCCCACTCCCAAAGGAGCGCGCAGCACAATTTCCACCTTAACTCGGAATTGCATCAACTTCAGAACAGCAAATGCTCTTATCTGGGACCTCGAGCCAGCCTAGAGAAAGACCAACAAACCCTCTGAGACCAGGAACTTCACCCACACCTGTTGGTAAACCAGGACTAAAGTTGAGAACTAAATTAATAAAGCGCCACTGCGAACCTTCCCCATGTTCTCAGCACCACATGCAGATGATCACTGGGTCAGGCTGTTCCTTCATTAATTTCACATGCTGATCTGCAAAACCCCAGTGGGTTCCCAAGAGCTGGGGGGCCTCAGGCCAAGCTCTGCATGGCAGGAAGTGGCACCCCCCGAGCAAAGCCCACCCTGGGCACCCCGGTGCCCAGGTCAGCAGCGAGGGGGATTGTTGGTGCACACATGTTCACCCCTGGGCTCTGAGGCAGGATCACAGCAGGGCTTGCAGCACTTATCTCCTGACCTCTTGCTTCCTTGGAGCCATGCCCAACAAAGCTGCAAACAACCAGCCAGGACAGTTCAGCCACTTGCAGAATTAGGACCTCAAGGGGGAAACCGGCCACCACAACCCCAACCACCCCGGCGTCTGCCCAGAAACCCCGCCACTTTCTTCTTCTTTCTACTTTCTAAAGGCAGCGTGAAATAACTGCTCAAAGAGAAGCAGCACAGGAGCAGAGCGGAGCTGAAAAGGCTGCAGGAGCTCCCAGAGCCCACATGAGCCCCAGAGCTGAGCTCCTGTGCTCGTTGCTGTTGCTAATATTCACAGCAATAAAATCTCTAGGTAAAAGGTAGAGACCAGGGGCAAAGGAGTTTCCTTAAGTCTTTTATCCCGATTAAAGGCAGAGCTGCAGTGTGTAATTACTGATCAGGAGCTTAGCAGTCTCACGTAGGCATGTTCTGTGGGATTTAGCCGAATGAAGAGACACCCTTGCTGCTTCCTCATTCCCCTCCTGCACGGCTAGCAGGAAGGGAAAAGCCACCCTCCTCCCCTTGTAAATCCCTCAGCACAATGAGCGGCAAACAGGACTGTTTGGGAAGGGGCAGAGGGCTCAGCTCACTTAAGAGAGACAACTGGGGGCAGTCCTGGCTCAGTTTAGGAATGGAGAACATTGCAGAAAGCATCAACATTTTTCCCTTTTTAAACTCTCTTCTTGCTACACCGCTGAACCGTGCACCGGCACTCACAGGAGTGACAGCAATCCCACAGCAAGAGCTGCCTTGGGAACCACAAGTCCCTCCAGCACTTGTTTGCCAGCCCCAGCTCCTCACATGCTCCTGCATCCTTTCACATCGCACACGGTGAGCTTTCCTCACCGTGTGGTGCCTCGGTGGGCAGCAAACCCTCCTGCGGGGACCCCGTCAGACACATTTCCTTCCAAGGCTTCAGCTCTGCACCAGCAAGCTCAGCGGGTCACTGTGCCCAACACACACGTTCCCATCGTTTGTTTGTTTGTTTATCCCAATTCTAATGGAAGCTCTAACACAAGGAAACCTTTGGGGTGGTGCTAACGACCAGCATGTGTGGGATGGTCCCCAGCAAGGGGTCACGGATCGTCCCTTGGGGCCAGCTCAGCTAATTCAACCCCTGCCCTCCCCATGTGAGCCTGGGTGACATCCAGGAGCAACGCAGGGCTTTGACACGCTGCTGCTGCTGCTGCTGGATGTGCTGCACGAGTTCTTAGAAAACGGGAGAGCAAAGGAAGGAAATTAGCAGCTCTTACGCAGCTGATGGGTTGCCTTGAGTTGTGCATCATGGCTGACCTTGAAAGTGCGAACACAGGCAAAGGCTTAATGGCTCTGCAGCTGCAAAAATCAGGAATGCCTTGAAAGCCGGTGTATGTTTACCACCACCAAGGCTGAAGTAATCAAAGAGTGAAAGGATTAAAACAACAACAAACCCCCTCATGCCCTGAATGTTTTTGCCACTTTATCTTTTTTGTTTTGTTTTGTTTTTGCATAAGGTCAACCTTTCAAAGGTTAATACAATCTTGGTAAATATAAATAGGCTTCACAGTTTATCTTGCTACATGTACTGCTGTTACTTAGAAACCGTTTGCAGCGAGGTTAATTCGGGCCACATGTCTCCCAAGCACACGCTGTGCTCCCTGGGCAAATCACCGAGCCGAGCACAACCGCTGCGCACAGGCGGGGAAGGTGAGGGCTGTCTGCTGGGAGCCGGGCACGGAAATAACCACTGCGGAGTGGCACATGGCAAAGGCTGCTCCTGCAAGGTGCCAACCCTCCTCCCTTCTCCCCCTCCCTTGCCCGAGCCCTGCGGTTTTCTGGGGCACGAGAAAAGCGTCACGGATGGAGACCTGAACCGCAAAAGGGTGAAGGAATCAGGCAGCTCCCAGGCAGGAGGAGTGGGCGCTCCTTAGATAAAGCAACAGTGACTCTTGTGGGCAGTTTAAAGTATTGCTGGGCTGGCACGTCACACCACGCCGGGTGGGGAGGACGTGGGAGCTCCCTGCCTTAGCCTTGGCAGTGTCCCTAAGGACAGGGCAGGCTGGGATGGACACAGAGCCCCCCCATAGCTTCTGGCGAGCTGCTGTTTGGAGGCTGCCAGGTGGCACATCCCCATCCCTGTGGTCAACGATTCATCCACTGGATGAAGCCCATCTCCATCCCTGACTTCCTTGTGTTGCATAACTCCTCCTGTAGCCCCTGCCCCACCGCCCTGGCTGGTGAGCCCCACACAGGAGCACAGTTCCCAGAGCCGAGTGAAACCCATCTCCCACTCCAACCAAAGCAAGGCGAGCCCTGTGGGAGCAGCTGCTTCCACCTTCGCTGGCTTGGCCCGAGGTTGCTTTTGTTTCATGGCTTTCACAATGGAGCCAGTCAAGGAAAGAACCTGTAACTCTGACTTTTGAGTTACTTGGCCCGGGTCCACACAAATGCCTTGGCCGCGATCCTTCCGGAGGCTGCGATACCGAAAGGATGTGGGCGCACGCATGCGTGCCGGTGCCGGCGCCGGTGCGTACCCACGTGCGGGCGCTGCCAAAGCCCTGGGATAAAGCTCCCAAAGGACACAAAGAGCTGATGCACTGCGGCACACCTGGCCGAGCCTGTGGAGACCTTCAACCGGTGCGAGACGAGATGAAAGGAAGTTTGCTATTTGAGCAAAACTAATCAGGGGTATTTAATTACACAGGAACGTCTTTCATCAGCCAGAGCAAACAAAGTAGGGACCAAACTGCAAAGAGCGACGGGAAGGAGGCAGCGAGCAGCTGGCAAAGCCATTGTACAGCAAGGCTGTACACGGGCAAGGGTAGGAAACCGAGGAAGCTCCCGGCAACTGCGGCCAAACAAAGCACAGGGAGAGGAGAGATCTGCAGACCGGGAGACCCGAGGAGCGCGGCAAGAACGCTCCGAGGTGAAAGCAGCCCAGAGGCAACGGAGGCCACCACAGTTCTGTCCTCCCCCCTGCTGCGCCTGCTCCTGTGCGTGGCCAGTGCCAGGATCCCGAGCCGCAGCTCGGGGCAGTCACCGATTCCCTCCGGCCGCAGGACTCCCTGCAGCGAGGGCAGGGAGCAGCTCACCCCGTTCACGGGTCACTGCACTCGTTCCCTCGCTTGCTCTGAAATGGCTGGAGCATGCAGCTCCAGCTGCTAACACACTGTAACCTACTAACCCCAAGGCAGGGCACACTTCTGGAAAGCCAGCTGTTCATTGCAGTTCCTTGCAATATTTAGAAACGCTTTCTGAGGGAGAAAAGCAAAGCAGATCTTTGGTTATTTACCCCAGAGCCCTGGGGCACCGGGATGGACTGAACCCCCGGCACCATCAGCGCCTCTGAGGGGGAAGTGGCAGAGGTTCCTAACTCCAGATGTACAGTCAGGCACGCTGTTGGTGCCCAGGAACACCTCTGCCTTGCCCTGAAGCCCAAGCCGACAGCACGAGCCCAAGTGTTGCAAGATAGTCCCCAAAAGAGTATTGGCTTTTTACTGGCAAGAGGAAGAAGCAGAAGGTAGCAGTGTGTGTCTCCATCGCTTAGTAATTCATCACTAGGTAATCTGCTGCCTTGGTGCATGCCAATAGAGAATAAAAGAGATGAGAAACCTTGAATGGGATGAGCAGGGAGCCGCTAGGTGAATTTCTAATGAGGAAAATGTCTACAAGCACTAATAAAAAGACCTGAAAGAGAATGCATTAGTAATGACAGGGTTTGAAAGAACATTTGTGTTACATGTCAGGCTTCAACTATGAATTTAGAGGCAATCCAGTGCTACTAAATCCCCTAAACAGCAAGTAATGAAAAGATGACTTAAATTTCCCAATGTGACAAGTGATTTGGAAAGCCGCAGTTGTGAGACTTTCAGAAGAAAGCTGTTCTGCTCTTTTGGGGGGGGGGGGGGGGGCTCTTAAAAAAAAAAAAGAAATAAAGCACC
>VZTA01011755.1:846583-893458 GCA_013398855.1 Mohoua ochrocephala
GGGGGGGGGCACTTAGAAAACAAAAAGAGATTCAGAAGCCCTGAAACCTCTCTGAAAATCCTGACTTCAGATTTTGATTCTGCAGAGGCAGATTTCCTGCCCTCTCCCTGAGAAGCTCTCAGCTGCAGACAGCAACCCAGATGTGCAAATATTAACAGTGCACTCAGCTCTGCTCCTGGATCTGGACACGTGAGAAAGCCCAAATCACACCAAACTCTCCATCTGTTTTAACTGTACATTCAGAGAGGTTCTCCAACACCTCTCGAAGCATCTTGAGGGGATGCAGCCTGGTTTCACCCCCACGTTCCCACTGAATTTCAGAGTCAAGCAAGGAGAAGTTCTTGAAGGGGAGGCTTAAAGCGAACCCTGTGAACAGCACCTCGCATGCACTTACCCTGGGCTATTCACTTGGCTTTTTGCCTGCTTTTTCAGGCCTCACGGAAGCTCACATTTTGCTTTCAAATACAAGTCTCACAGAATATGATTGCAAGATGACTGCTTTGGGAAAGGGGGGAGGAGAGTCCTGCTGGGCTGTTTTTCATGGCTGACCGAGCAGGAATCTCCCGCCGTAGAGACGAAGGCCCCCTTGGAGAATATCTCTTCAGACAGACAGCAGGTAATTGATCCTGCTCATGTGAACAACATCTTGTCATTTTTCAAACACTTGGAGGAAAGAAGGTTAATATCTTTGGAGCCAGACCCTGGGGAATGCGCAAAGTCGCTACGGCGGCAGGGTGGGAAGGGCAGCTCTCATCCTTGTACAACCAGCTGGCAAAGCACCGAAATAAAGACCTTGGCCAGAGGCACTGGTGCTTCTCTGGTGCACCAGCGTCTTCTGCATTCGTTGTATTTCATCGAAATGCAGAAAAAGGGTCTTTGTAGCCTCCTCGACTGATGCAGAATCACTTGAGTGGTCTCCAGCCGTGCTCAGGGCTGTGATGCATCTTGAAGGAACTTGTCAGTCTGCTGCAAAGCCAAAAAATTCTCACCTTGAAAAAGAGCAAGGGCCAAGCCAGCTACAGGGGCAAAGCTCACCCCCATCCCTATGAAATGAGGGCACTAAACGCCACCTCGCCCTCCTCCTTCTTGACGGGGGAGTGGCAGAGCCCTTCTCTCCATCAAAGCAGATATTTCAAACAGAAAGGACACGGTCCCAGCAAAGGTAGGTCAAGTCTTTGGAACAAACCACTCAAGGGTGCCTTGGATCCCGTGGCAGATGTAGCATACAAAATTAACCATGTTTGCTCGAAGCCTGCACTCACAGGTGAACCAAAGGGACCGTGCAGACGAGGAACGGAGCACAGCCAGGCAGCTAAATAGGACTTAAAAGCTTTTGAAGCTGCAAACACTGGAATGAACTGGGGCATGAAATTAATTTTAACTGCACTGAATAGGAGACAGGCCATAAAACTCCATGAAAATAAGAGACCGGTAACATTTTAGTAAGAGTAGAAATTCTCCCGGTAACTCCCCAGCCAGCTCTATTAGCATACCTGACTCATCCCAGCTGAAAAGCAAAGCAAACAAGAAGGGAGAATTAAATGAGTGTTGCAAGGCAGAGAGTATGGCTGTGGAGAAATCGAGGAATCCTGGCTTTCTGATATTCAAATGCCTTCCCACTGACACTTGCAAACATTCAACTGAGAAAAAAAAATTCACACTAGGAAGCGTTTTAAAAAAAAAAAAAAAAAAAAGCTATAAAAGGTATTTGTGACAAAAACAGCCTGGCCATCTTGTGCCCAGGTATGAGGCTCCAAACCAGCTTCACATGGGGGCAGTTTCCATTTGCACAACACAGCCAGGATGCAACGAGGATTTGTGGACAGAATCACAACCCGGATGATTTTCCAGCCATCTGCCAAAAGGCTTTTTCATCATGGCTAAATCTGCATAGGGTGAAGCTGTTCTGGAGGATCTGCATCCAATTACACCTTGGCAAAATATAACCTGTGGTGTCCTGGCAGCTGTCCTGATGCTCTAATGCATCTGGCTGGTGTCTCCCTGCACCCTGAGGATTTACTCCATCTTCTATGGAAACAGCCACCTCCAGGCTATGGAGCAGAAGCTGCCCTTCTGGAGCAGAAAGGCACAAACATATTAAGAACAAAAAATATCTTCAAATTCAGCTTGTGGAAAAGCTGTAGATCAGATGTGAAACCCAAGCATAACTTGGTCAAAACAGAGAAGTCTAATATCTTTTTGCTCTTGGTCAAAGGACCCTGAATCATTTGCTTGGAACAATCACCAAAATCTTGATTTCCTATCTGCCTCCCAGGCATCCAAATGTCCTTTAACGTGCAGCAGGGACACAAAGATGTGAGAAAAGACACCAGTTTCTCTGCACGTCCACCAACAAGCAGCAAAGTGCTGACCAGACCCAAGGACCTCCAAGGCAGACCCGTGGCCAAAAGCAGCCAACATCTGGAGCCCAGATCGCTCAGGGGCCTTTCACTGACCTAGATCTGTAGCTGTGCTCGGCTGGCATCAATAACCAGCTGAAGGCAGCTAATTGCCAGGTTTCTGGAAGGAGGAGACGGAGGCTTTTCATTAAAATGTGTGGTTTCCTTCCCGTATTTTTGCAGCATTAATCACAGCGAACATTAACCCCGAGCCTGCCTGTTCCAACCTCCCCTTGGTCTGTCACTGCCACCACTACAGCCACATGGGGACTGCCACTGTCTGGGGTGGGGATAACCCTGCAGATGCCTACGGAGGCAGGGATGGAGGGGAAGACCCGCTCTGATGGCTGGTTTGATGGGGCTTCACCTCTTATCAACAGTTTTACTCCTGACCTGCGCAGTCAGCTCCCTCTTGTTTGCGCCCGTCTTTCAGGCAGCAGCCCAGGACAGGAAATCGTTTAAATCACAGGAAAATGTGATCACAAACCCACAAATATTGGCAGGGGAATGGAGAGTGGGTGAAGTATTTGAATCTACTTTTAACTCGTTCCTTCAAGGACAACATTAGCGATCGGCTTGAAACCGCCACCTTCAGCACCTGCACCGGGATGGCTGCGGGGCCCTCCACGGCAAGAGAGGGTCCCCGAGAGCTCGTGACTTCCACAGCCCATCAGAGCCGGGGAGAAACACAACCAGCAACGCAGGGAGCATGTCCTTGGGCTAGCACCTGATGCCACACAAGAGGGTTTATCAATCATCGGCCCCCCTGAAGGGACAGGGACCCCCTGAAGGGACAGGGACCCCCTGAAAGGACAGAGACCCCCGAAGGGACAGGGACCCCCTGAGCCCTGCGGGAGCCGAGGGGCTGGGGGTGATGTGGGTTGGACTGTTCTGCAGTGAGTGCATTGCTGGGATGACACAGGAAGCTTTGGGTGGAGCAGGAACGGAGCGGGGCCTGGCAGCGAGCAGTGGGGTCACGTCACCAAGCCCTCCTCCCCGCAGCCCTTGGGGACAGAGAGCCCCTGAACGCTGCCACCTCCTACCACGCTCCCCTAGAGCAAAGGTACGGGAACTCCTCCCTTATAAACCCCCAGGATCAATTAACATACCGCTGAAAAGCAAGAGATTATTAACTTTTGTTAATAGATTATTAAAGATGATTATCACCAGCTGACCGAGCTGGTACCAAAATAGACACGCTGCAGGCAGCTCAGAGCAATCATCAGTTCATTCAAGGCAGATAAAAAGTTTCAGATCTGGTTTGACTATTTAAATTTCCAACAATAATCACAATTATCGCTATTCTCATTATCTGTTATAGTTCTTCTATGTTCAGGAAGTCACTGTGGTTATTAAACACATGCTGATGATTAAATCATGTATTGAGGTGATAAGTCAAATTAGATGATTGCTAAGTCTCGGTAAGTATCTTTGAAATAACCAGTTGTTATTAGACATTCAAGAGGTCCTTCATGAAAATCTAATTGTAATTGCAACTTTTCATTTTACCTCATCTTTCTTGCATGCAAACACACACACACACACACACTCTCTGGCAGCTGATTTCATATTTCAGTACGGGTGAAACACAGAAGAAAGCACTCAAGGTAAGTGTTCTCTGGGAAAATAACCAGCCAGGATCCACATCCACCCCACCCCCAAGAAAATCAAGCAGCACCTTCAGCATCCACCTTAAGCTACAGCCCCCGACTGCGGGCTCCTGGAGCTGGTTCGTGCCTCAGGCACCCCGAGCAGCTCTAACAGGATGCTCGCAATTCCTCGGCAGCTTTAATCAGGGTCTGGGAGCAAGCTTGGCACCCCTCCTGCTCCAGTCCACTGCCCAACCTGACATTTAAAACAGCTTTATTGCCACATACTTACATTTTAATGTTTTCATGGTACTGCCTGGTGTCTGAAGGCTGGTTGTATAACGGCTGAAATAAATAAGAGAAATGAAGGCATAAATGGTACGGTCTGACATTTAGAAACTTAAACCCATCAGAAGCGCTGCCGCCTCGGTGCAGATCCCGGCCCGGGCGCCTGTTCCCTGCGCCCAGCCCCGCTCCCGGCCGTACTGGAGGGTGCTGGCTCCCGGCAGCGCCGCTCGAGTCCCGGTGCATCCCGGCTCAGCCCGGGGGAGGGCAGGCAGAGCTCAGCGAGCTGCCTCAGAACAAGCGATTTGCGACGTCGTCCAGATAAACACGGCACGGCGAGTACGTGGCTGTTATTCACCGATCAAAAAAACGCACTGCGCCTCGGAACATATGACACGGGGGAGGCGAGGGGAAAGCGGGGCTCGGGGAGCGGGGAGAGACAGTCTGGGAGCTGCAAGTTGTTATGTCTACGCGGCAAAAGCCTGCCTGAGCCCTCCCGGGGAGCCAAGGACAACTGCAGGCAGGACAAGTGTTTGCCCCTGGGCTTTCCAGTGTTGCCAAGGGTGGGCTGGCCCCCAGGCATGTCACTGCAGTCCCCCAGCATCCCCGAGCACCCCGGAGGACAGCGATGCTCATCTGTCCCTCAGGAGGGGCAACTGGGCTCCAGCAGACAAGTGTTTTCCCCAGGGTTGCTCTACCCCCAACACCCTCAGTGGGGACATGGCAGGAATCTCCATGCGGAGTCAGGAGAGTTGGATCCATCTCTGGTCACTGCCCCTGCTACCTCTCCCTTCCCAGGGATTTACCCTTGGGAACCTGGAGGGTTCCACCTCTGGAAGGGGGAGATGCCACAGAGACCAGGCTCAATCCCACCCATTGTAATTAACACACTCCAGGGGCTCCCACCAGTTGTGTCCACACCAGCAGGCTGACAGGGTGCTCAGGATTAAGCCCTTCAACACTTCCATTCATTGCCTTAAGCTGCTCTGAACATGACCAAGACTGGGATAACCAAAAACTTGCCATAGCCCAAGCATCACAAGCAACCAGGCACCTAAAGAGCACAGCTCAGGTCTGACCACAAAAACATCACCAAGAACTCAAGCAGTTCATCCACAAACCTACCCCAAACCAGCTGTGAGCACTGAACATTTGTGGCCAAACACAGGCAGAGGGACATGCGATGGCCTGGTTGAAGGCGGCATCCTGACCATGGATACAGACACCAGCTCACCCTCCTACTGTGGTCACAGGGCTCAGGCTGTGCTCTGGGTCTACCCGATTTCACCTCAGATTAAACACAGGAAAAGGGCTAAACATCTGCTGAGCATCTGCTCAAGCAGGTGAACAGCACTGGAGGACCTGTAAACAAAGATGGGTCCTTTTCCCCTCCAGCCTGAAGAAGGTGTTACTCCCACCTCCTCTGTGGTATCTCCCTATCACCATCACAGGTGCTTGGCACAGAGGCTTTTTTTTCACCCAGCCTGTCTCTACTGGTCTGTAAAACACAGATGCTGCCTCACCACTCTGCTGCCACGCAGGGCGGCCACATCAACCCACACAGAACGGAGACTGCGTGGAGCTCTCCCTGCTCCACGTAGCCCATCACCGCTGCACCAGCACGTCATCAGCTTCTCTTTCTGGCTGCCCTTGGCCGTGTCCCTCTTCGCTGTGAAAGCACACGTAATCCCCAGGCGGAAGGGGCACGCAGAGGCACGTAATCCCCAGGCAGACAGGCACGGGGAGACGAACCGCCGTGTTCCAGGAGGGATGCGGGGCTGACGGCAGCGCCCGCGCGCCCGTTACCTGGCGAGGGGGTGATGGGCTGCGAGTCTGCCAGGAGACACCTGGCCACCCTGCGCTGGCAGAGCCAGGGCAGATGAGAGGGACGAGCAGGTCCTCGTGAAGAAGACCTCCTCGGTGGTATCCCTTCCCCCAGGGGTGTTTCTATCACGAATCCTCTCAGATCTGCTGGTTCGACTCCAGGCTCAGAGCTGGCTGTGCACTTCACGCTTGGAAAGCTCAGAGGAACACAGACATCCGTCTCATCACGTAGCTCCAGAGAGGCAGGTCTGCACCACAGAGAGAAGAAACAGAGCCGCAGCTCCAGAGCATCACGTCCACAGTCACCCTGCAAAGCTCAACCGGAGCAACCGCTGGGAGGCCTTGACCAGTGACCGTCTTTTTGGAAGAGGACTGCAGGAACTGGAAATACTGAGAAATAAGTGTCTCTCTCCCTTCCTTGCTCATAAAAATCAAAGCAAAGAAGCTTGCATGTGGCAGGTCACAGGGACCTTCCTCCTGGGAGAAGCAGTGGAATGAACATTTTGGTTTGGTTTGATCCTGGGTTAGAAAATGCTCACGTGCACATGGATATCCCAGATGCCCTGATGCCAACCAGCTGACCAAGAGCTAATGACTCCTCTCCACAACAACCTATATTTGATACGAACACTTAAAGTCTCAGCTAGCAAACCTAAGTGCTTGTGAGCAGACAAGCACTGGAACACATCACTTTAAAAGAAATGCCCAAACACTCAGAAATAAGAAGTTCTGGGACCCAAACCCAAGATCCACATGCCACCAGCATCTCAAAGAGATTTCCATCTGCACAATAGCCTCAGCACTGTAACTCGGCCCATGCAGTGGAGGAAGCCCAGGAGACAAGTTATATTTACCAACAGAGAACTTACAGACTAAATATTAAAGAAACTTTATTCTCAACAGGTCAGGGACTGAGAAACAGCATCTTCCCTCAGAGCCATCCACAACTCTGAATTCCACCTTTCTCAGCAAGTAAGCAGAAGCAAAGCTCACGGGTCACATGGGTAAGGTGATGCTCAAAACATCCTCAGTGTTTCTCCCGGGTTAGGAACATGTAATGCATTTCTCGGGGGGATGACATTTTAGGAAAACATAATTGCAATGCAAAGCTATTACTGGAAAAGCCTCGGATTTACTGAAAGCTCTTTAGAAATAAAACAGAATGAAAGGTCTCAATTGCTTTCTGGACACTGCAGGGTTCAGACTATGCATCTCAAAAACATTTCTCCCTGGGGGAAACATGGGGACGTTTTTTAAAATGGTACCACTACACTGCAGGGATGAACCAGAGTCCCGGTGCACTGAGTCACAACCTCCTCCTGACCCAGAGGGGAGCACCGGCTTCCCAGGACCCGAACTGGATCCCTGCTTCCTGGGATTCCCTGGGCCTCCTGCTCCAATCTGCCGGCAGCACGCAGTACTGGTGCCATGACTGACCGATTTCCACCGCCACCTCTCACCTCACCCCGCGAGCCCTGGCACGCTGCCCGCTACTGAGCCACTGTGCATCCAGCACCATCACTGCTCCAAAGGCACCACCCAGAGCTCTCTGAACAGCCAGAACGGGACATCCGAGCAGAGCCGACAGCAGCACGCAGCCCTGCTGGTGACAGCCACACCTCTCCTTGCAGAGACTGGATTGGCACCAGGATGCTCAACCTCCCCGTAGGAGACTCGCGGGCTGTGGCAGCCCCAGGGCTGGAGCACGTGGTGTGTGACATGGTGGAGCAGGCATGAGCATCGGGCAGAGCATGCAGAGCTGCTCTTCTTCCTGGAGCTGCTTCCTTTCCAGCTCAGAAGAAGCTGTGACCATTCATCTTGTCTCTCGCAGGCCGTTGGCAGGTCCTGGGCGCTGCTGTGCCCAACATGGCTTGGGGGCTGGGCCATAGGAAGCGCCCCTCCCATGGCAGATGGACCAGACAGTCTGCAGGATGCACACAGAGCCCAGCTGGCTTTTCCCAGGGAGGTTTCCCCTTTTCCCCAGCCCTCTGGTGAGTAAGGCTCAGAGGAAAGATTTGCACTGCGCTCTGTTACAGCCCCCTCTGCGTGGTGTCAACACCCAGGCACAAAACATCAACAAACCAAAACAAGGAAAAACAGGGAAAAAAAACCAAACAAGGGAGGAGGAAGGAAAGGAAATGCAACATCTTTCGGATGAGGAAGCACCAACCCTGGGCACTGCCAACCTTCAGAGCAGAAAAAGCAAAGGGTTTGACCCTGGTGACTCAGAGGAATAATAATGAGTGTTACCTCCCCAACAAGGAAGTGGGCTTTGTCACGTGTGACCTCTCCCTTATGCACAGGGGAAGACAGCAATTAGTGCCACCTCCACAAGGCAAGCGCAAATTACAGCTGTCGAAGCCTGAGAGCTGCCTGCTCCCATCTCATACAGACGGCTCCCTCCACTGCATCCCACGGCTGGTGCAAAGCAGGAGATTCTGTCAGACTGGGTCTGATCCTTCCAGCAGCATCGCTGCCAATGCACCTTCTCCAGGGCTCAGCGCCCAGGGGGTTGTTTCCAGCTGCCCCTCCAGCAGTCCTTTGACTTACAGATGGATTTTTCCAGATGAGGGAGCAGCCCAAAATTGACAATTTGTTCTAAGTTGTTTTCTCAGCTTCCTCGTGCACGAGAGAGACTGAAATAGGAAGTGTGCGAGTCCTGATACCTGCAGGTTGTGGCAGCTGCACTCGGGCTGTGCTCACAGAGCACCCTCCAGCACCCTCCTCCATTTCCAGTGGGTGGGACAGAGGAGAGCCCAAGCACCCATCCCTCCACACAGCACCTCGAGGCTGCCTGACCAGGCAGCAGCCCCACAGCGCTGGTGCTGTGTCTGCCACCAGCAGACGAAGCCATCAGTATCCTGAGCGGAGGCAGACCATGCCAGAGCCCCACTTCCACCCTCCGGCTCCGCTGCAGTGCGTGAGGAGGGAGCCAAAGGGTTAAGCCTCTCTGAGGAGGGCTCTGTGTATGTGTCTGCCTGCGTTTCAGTACTCATCTCAGTCACTTTGCTTCCTGCCTCGGTGCTGTGCCAGCAAGAGGTCTGGGCCAGCAGCACACTTCCTTCTGACACACACACACACGCACGCAGAGGGTGCCGCGATCGCTCGCCACCCAGGAACCTCTCCAAACCTGGCCCGGCTCCCGCTCCCCGCAGCCAGAGGTAACACTCACCAGCTCCACCTGAGGACCCAGTCCTTCCAGGATCCGGTGGGCAGCCTCCGCCTTCTTCTGCAGGGAGGAAAGGGGAGAGGAAGAAAAAAAGTTATTGGTGCCATCGGTTACGAGTCGCAGCTCTCTGCTCCGGCTCTCCCCTCTGCTAAAAGCACTTCTCAGACCTCCACGGAGCCGTCACAAATCCCATCCCTGCCTGAGAGTGGGCGGAAAGGTTCAGCTCAGCCTCTGGACCCGCAGGAAAAACCCGTGGGCGAAGGGCTCCGGCACTCGGGTTATGGTGACTTTAAGGCATCCGAGCTCTGCCCAGGAAGTGACCCCGATCCCTGACCCCTCTGGGTGCCAGGCAGGGGGACTGTGCCCGTTACCTCTGCGCGGCTGCCCTGCGAGCAGGAGGGCGGGCAGAGCGGCACGCACGCAGAGATGCCCTTTCTAGGATTCATCGCTTCACGAGCATGTGATCATTAGAGTTGAGCTGCCCTTGGCTCCTCATCGTGCTCTCGCTTCCCTCCCCTCCCTGCCGCAGAGGAGCCCTTCCTCGTCCCCTCCCGCCCCCGGCCAGGCTACCTAGTGCTTATTAAGGGCAAAAAATCACCCAGGAACACGTGTCAGGGGCTGTGCAGTGGTTACTAATTAAACAGGCCTGAAAAAAAGACATGGGTTGGCTGTAGCAGGAGTCTAAATAAAAGATGACGTTTTCAGTAAACAGCACTTCCTCGCAAAGCCAGGCTGTTCAGGGGGGTTACTGACAGTCCCATAAATCCAGATCACTGCATGCTGCCGACACCACGGGCTGAGCTGCTAAAGCCAAATATCTGACAGTGATGGGGATGAGGAGATGGATTTTCAGCGGTTCAGATAAAATAGGTAGTTTTAGCTATTTTGGGGTAAGGGAGACAGAAAATCCCCAGCTGCCTAAAACAGGGAGCCGAGCCCCAGGCCCGGGGAGCTGGGGTGGGCTGGGGTCTGGGCTCCTGGCAGAACCAGTGGGGCTTGGTAAACCCTGGGCAAAGCTCCCCCAGGGCAGGGAAGGGATTTCAGCTCCAGGGGTCCGGCTCACGTGGCTCTCCAGCATCAGGCACCCCTCACGCTGGCTCAGGGCAGGATGAGTTTCCCAAGGACTCAGCACAGGGATGTCTCGCCAAAGGCTGGCACACGGCCCTGCTGCTCACCCCCGCATCCACCCCCGAGGAGGGTTTCCAAAAGTTTCATCTCTCCCCCCACTGCTGGCAGATCCTCAAAAGCACCGATGCAGCTGTAGGTGTGCAGACTCCTCCCCGGGGCCCTGTGCAGCCACACGGAGTCTGATTTGTCGGCGAGCACTTTGAAAGAGTCACCCCAAGCAGCTGCGTGAGCCACCCTGCCCACGGTGGGGCTCTGGCCCTGACAATGGCCCTGGCCAAAACCAGCCCCGTCCCAGCTGCAAAGCCTGCCCCAGGTGCCTCACCACAGCACGACCAGGAGAGGTTTCCAGTTCCTGTATTTACTGTAAGCTCGGGAGGACACAAAGCTTCTGTGCAATTTAGAAGCGACTTCAAGGATGCTGAAGGAGATGTAACCATGCAGGGAGCCTGCTCTGGCACCATCCCCACGCAGGGCAGGCAGCAGCCCTGCTGTCGGCACGTCCCTGCCTGGTTATCCACACACAACAGACCTTGGGGTTCACGGATGTCACGATCACTGCCCACCTGACTCTGGCAATGGGAACGAGCCAAGTCTGCCCAGGGACCTGCCCCTTGGAAAAATTCATCACACAACGCAGAACTCTGAGCCAGAGCTTAATATTTCGGTCTTCACGAGCTATAAAATCTGCTGACCTTGGAGAACAACAGCACTGTGTGGCATTAAGAAGTCTTACTGAATTAAAACCAAGGGTAAGATTTTCAGGGGAGGAGGGGTCATTAAAACTGCTAAAAACACTCCACATCAGTGGCCAAGAGGATGATTTGGCCAATGCCCTCCTGCCTGCCGTTGGTTGCTGGTGAGCAGGAGGCATCAGCTTGCCTATATTTTTTGGATGCATACCTGGGACAAAAAGCAGCAAACCAATTAACTGCAGTCCGCATAATTATGGGTAGAAGACTGCAGCCTCCTCACTCAAGGCAGACGGTCCCACCATGGGCCTGTTCTCCCGGGCACCCAGCGCTGGTGGAAGACGCCCTGGCAGCAGGGATGGCACAGCAGGGGACCGGTGATGCTGCAGGCCCGTGTGTACAATGAGATTAGCTTCGAGAAAAAGCTGAGTATGTTCAGCTTGCTGCATTTGCCATATTTAGACAACTTAATGAGACAAGCCAGAGGCAAACCACCACAGGCAGAACATGTGGCGAATCAAGAAGAATGACATAATTTGTCTTGCATTAACCAACTGCAATATACACGTCTCCAGAACGAAAGATCAGGAGGAGAAGCTATTCCGAGCACGTCATATCTTTGTACGTACACAAAGAAATGCCTCTATCTTGAAAGCTGCCCAATTAACACTTGACACCCACTGTAATTGCTGATGCTCCTTGCTGCCTTTATCAGATCATAGCAGAACCATAACGAGCTGTCTGAAAGGCCTGGCAGACCGAGGTGAGAGCTGGCGGCAGAACTGGGAAGAACATAAAACACCCAGCAGAAGGTTCCCACCACACTGGGGCTCATCTGTCAGGACAGACAGACACAGGGAGGCATGTTCCTGCCTAGGGACCCAGCAAGCCAGAAGCCTGACTGGAGAATTTATGCAAACCTCAAACTGTTCGGGTGCAAAGGCAGCCCCCCCAGACCCTCCCGCAGCAGCGGGACCTTTGCTGAAGACCCTCAGCAGTCCTGGTAAATCCTTTCCCTTCCAAAGGCACGGCCACCTAGGACTGGGTTCCAATACTGATTTTGTTAGGAGTATGTTTAGTGATGGACCCTGCAGAAGAAAACCACAGGGTTCATCCTACATCTGCTGAACGACCCCACCCGAGCCTGCATTCCTGTCATCTAACAGAAAGAAATGCATCAAGAAGCAAACCAAAGCCAAGCCTTTACCTCTAGTGAGATACATGAAGATCCCCACCAGTTGTACAGTCCCTCTGCAGCTCCCCAGCAAGCGGGCAAAGACCCCTTTTCTTGATCTGGTACAGAATCCTGAAATACTGCTCCAGCAGTGGAGCGGTGGTGTTCATCGTGGGACCTCCACGTGCATTTCTGGAGGGATCAAGCAGCACGTCTGAACCAAAACCACGGTCACTGCAGGCCACGGATTCAGAAGGGAACCCACAGACGTGTCAGGCAGCAGCATTTGCCCCTACAGAACCTCTCTGCCCCTGGGCAGGGGCACGGCCAGGCAGATCGTGCTCTTACCCCGGCTCATGCTCCTCCAACGGGCCTGGAGCTAAAGAGCTCTTCGCCAACAGCAAAACCCTCCCTGCAGACTACAAAAATCTTCATTCTCGCCTAAAGAGCATTTGGCTTCCAAAGCAAACTCCAGCCCCTTGCTTTTTCCTTTGAAGAAACTTAAAATAGGCTTGGGAGGGGAAAGCGGGCGGGAGAGCGACTTTCCGGCCATGTGAGCTCCCGTGGGGATGACGAGCCAACCCCACGAGGCAGCGGAGCAACCGAACCCGCAGGAGGGAGAGTCTGGGATTTTGCGTGGGCTCTTCTTAAAGCGAAGTTTAAAAATGGAAGAGAAGGAAACACAGGAGTTATTTTGAGAAAGCGGATCTGAAATTAGGAGGCGTCACTTTCTTGGACCGACTCCAGCCATGGTTCCATGCAGCACAAAGCTGCTGCAGCTGAACCGTGCTCCCGGGGTTATTTATAGCATCCCGTAGGCAGCAGTGCTGGGGAATGGGAGGGTTTCTATTTGGGACCAGGCATGTCCTGCACAGAGATAGGCAAAGCCCTTCCAGAGGCAGGAGACCGCGCACAGGACGGCGCTGGGAGAAGTTCCCGTCCTGGCACCACAGCGTCCCTGGGACAGGTGGGGCTGCGGGAGCAGCACGGCCAAGAGGCAGGCTGGAGTGGGATTTTGTTTAAAACAAAGTTCGGGAGAAGCGTGGCTGAAGTCAGCAGAAATCATGGAAACCCTCGGGCGAGACACTTCTCTGCATGCGGCAGAAAGCAAACAGCACAGCCAAAATGTGCTGGGACCAAACCACGACCTGGCAATGCCCACTCCATAGGGAAAGATTTTCACTCCTACGACCACAAGTACTATTTTTTTCTCTCCTTTAAACCTCAGCATGCTCTCTCTGAGAGCCAAACCACCCCAGCGATTTGCTGCCCTCCACACAAAGCAAGTGGGATAAGCCCCAGCGATGTGGCAGGGAAAGCAACGCTCCCCCCCCTCTCCAGCTCCTGCAGGGATGGCCACCACAGCGCTCTCAGCAGACCAAGAATGAGCACCCTCCCTGAACCCCAATGCTCTGAGCACCAGGGAACGTTGGCCAGCCTCAGTGGCATGAGCCCGGCCCCTCTCACCTGGCCCAGGGGCTGATGCTGTCCAGGGGTGCCCACGGGATGCAGCTGCCCTGCACGCTCCCCCACCTCCCTGGGTTCAGCTGGAGCCACCTCCCCACCACACCAGCAGCGACAGAGCCCTGTCCCCGAGGCTGGGGCCAGCAGATGATGCAGTGGGGGTTACAAATGACTCACCACAATTAGCAAGAAAAGTGAGGAAACTGGTGACCTTGGAGCCGTGTGTTCACACCAGTCCCCACCTACCCCGCAGGGAGTGTGACAGGACGACTCATTTCAGCTATTTGCTACTCTCTGGCTTTGCCTCATCACTGCCAGACAGTTTCAGTCCTTGGCTCGCTCACACCCCATCCATGGCCAGTGGGGGAACCCCCAGACACAGCTGGGTTTCCACTCACGCTCTCGCCCCGCTCTGTTGGCTGCAAGGCTACGGTGCCCTTCTTGGTTAAAGTGATGTGCCAGCAAAGGCTCAGCCACTGCAAACCATGGCTGAACATTCCACCACTGCAAAAACTGCTGAAAGTGCTGGCACTGCACAGAAAACTTCCAGAAATCCGCGTTTTAGCACTGCAGCGGTTACAGGAAAGCTCCGGTCACCCAACCCAAGGAGCCAGGGCTGTGCTGCAGGGTCTGCCTTCCTCCCTCCAGCAGATTTGGGACCTCTGCAAATCTCATCACTGCTTCCAAGCCCTGAAAATGGAGGACAGGGCCTTATCTGGTCTGGGTTAATCACAGACAAATCTTCTAAGTCAATACATCTACTGGGAACTCCAGATCCTGAAAGAGACACCAGGACCATTAAAAAGCCAAAATAAATGGAAGTTTCCATAAAATCCAATAAAAAAATTAAAAGATTCTCAATGACTCCAGGGCAGTTGTTTAAATGGTATCTTTTTGGAAATCTTGCTATCACGCAGAAATGTCAACAGCATCTGAATTCTGGCCTTTCCAGGTCTCCTCCGGACTATCCAAAAGCCCATTTTGCATCGCCAAGCCCAGATGAGGCAGAATAAAAGTTATTAGGAACAAAAGCAAAACAAACAAGGCCCTTTCATCAGCCAAATACGAAACGCCCCCATCCCAACTACCACGTTAACTAGAATTTGAAAAAAGCCCCGTAGATTAAATGCTCAAAAGCACTTTCACTGATAAGGTCTTATTTACTGCACCAGCTCCGTGCTGACGAGGCAGGCCCGATTCTTCCCTTTCTCATGTAAATCAGGAGTTCATAGAAAATCAGAGTTCTACAGACATCAAATCCCTGTAGGATCTGAGTCACACTCAGTGTCTGTGAGTAGTTAACGGCAAGATTATACTTTGCAATGCTAAAAGCCTTCATTTATTTATTCTCTTATTTATGGATGGGGCATTAATGCTTTATGAAGGTATTTGAGGGTAAACGGATAGCTGGGAACACGCTCTGCACAGACACAACAGCAGCAGGGGGTGAAAAAACTTCCAAACAATCCTTTGAATTCCAATTTTACAGCATAATGCCGAATTTATAGATAGATGGCTGTGCCCTTTTGAAGGAACAAGCATCAAGACAGAAAACGAATTAAAATTTAATCTTATTGATTTCCACCAGCTCAATCTCAAGAGCAAGACAGACGCTGCTGCTGCTGCTGCTGCTTCCACTGCCTGCACTGCATCAAACCCAGTTTTTCGGAGGGCTGACAGCGGAGCGGGGACGGGCTCGCGTGGCTGTCGGCACCCGCGGCGGCGACGTGGGGGGGACCGGTCCCAGCCCCGGCCGCGCTGCGGTGGGTCACAGCACAAGGTGTCCCCTCCCCGGCACGGCGCGGAGGGCGAAGTCACGCCACGTCCCCACGCGACCTCTCCCTCGCCGATAAATGAGCGCAATGTTTCAGAGGGAGCTGACGTGCGCGGGTTTGCGGGGACGCGAGCACGGGAGCTGCTTGCTGTCTGCTGTTCCCTGAGCGGGAGTCCTGCTGGCTCCGGAGCACGGCAGGGCCGCGGGGAGCCTCCAACCACCTCCAACCACGTCCAACCACGTCCAACCACCTCCAACCACCTCCAACCACCCGCGTCTGGCTCGCAGAGAGCTGGACGTGGGCACCTACGGGGTCCGCATCGCCTCAAGGGTCAGAGAAATGGAATGGGTGCCTCTGTGTCCACGTAGGCAGGGTTTTTTTGGGATGTGCAGGTGATTTGGAGGAGAATTCGCCCAGCCAAGCCGTTGTGGGCTGCTGGGTGGCAGCTTCCTCCAGGACACGCTGCCAAGGGGAGCTCGGCCTGCCCTGTATCCCAGGAAAGGCACAGAGCAGTGCTGCTCTCCTCCCTGGGCCTAGCAAGGGACTTGGAAATTTCCGTTTAAAGCACAAAAACATCTTCGAGCCCAGGTATGCTCAATCGATTTCAAGGGAAGGCGGATGCAAGGAATCCCGTGAACGGCCCAGTGGAATAAAGCTACGGCTAAAAATACACACAGATGATCTGTCCTGGTTATGGGGATTTGAGGTGGAAGAAAGCTAAATTCTGTCGATACAATAACACATCCCAGAGGTGCAAATTAAAGCCCTCGAGGAGGCCGTGTCACACAGCCACCACCTCCGAGGTGCCAGACCCAGCAGAGATCAGCTTTCCTCCGCAGGGGAGACACTAAAATCGCTCACAGGGTTTAATTTAGGAAATCCCAAACGCCTCCATCACTGTCAGCCTCTGGATCAACCGAGGCATCCATCCCAACCCGATTTCTCCAGGTAGCTCTGTGCCACCCTGCCAGCACCTGGCTCCTGGAGAGGAGCCCCCGAGCACCCTGCAGCCAAAACTGTCCCCTGAGCTTCCCACGGCACTTTTCAAACGCTCTTGGCAATCTTAGCCCCCATAACTGTTTTCAAACATCATTTTGTTTCTTCAAGGACTGAGCACACTTCTGAAAATAGGACTCAGATGCTTCTGACAATGCTGCCCACTGTCTGTTCTCAGGTTAGTCCACAGACAGCACCAAAAACGTTAACTCCCATTCTCATAAATCCTTTCAGAAATGGTACAGTTGGCACTCACAGCTGAAATTTTGGCTCGGATACACAAATGTGTGTTTTTCTGTGTTAACATGCAAAGCTTTCCCAAAAAAGTACATTTTCGGGTGCAACTTCACAGCTCATCTTTGGAGAGAAGATAAAATGGCTCTGGTCAGCACATAGCAGGGGAGGAGGCACCTGGATCCTGAATATCAACTGTTCCTCTACAATCCAAGCCCCCTAAAAGCTTCCCAAATGCAACCACGGCCTCATAGTCCAGGATTTGACTGCAGTCAAGAGCAGCTTCTCTCCACTCTTCCCCAGCAGAATCTGTACGGTCACCTTTTTTTTTTTCTGGAAATCAATTACGTGTCCAGCAGAGTGTAGCAAGAGGGGATTACAGGTCACATTTTCCATAATTATCCTCTCTGACACCGAGGAACTTTTCAAATCGCACACGTTAAGTAGGTCACAAGAGGGAACGGCAGCGTGATGGGCATTTAGCATCAGCAAACCTGAATTTGGAGAAAATCGGATACAGCCCAGCGCCGCCCTCATCCCAAGCCCTCATCCATACGCGGTGCGGTGGTGAGAAAAATATATAGACTTCCCTGATGAACCATAAGCTAAAATTAGAAACCATTCACGCCTGCAAAGCCACAGCTATCGCCAAAAGGAAAGTAGGTCACAGAATGGCTGGCTAACTTGATTTTCCGGCGTTTCTAGCTGCTCTGTCCTCACGTAACCTCTCCTCTCCCATGGACCGTTTTTGGTCTCTCCTTTGTTCGGGGTATAACTGCCGGCAGTGTGCGGCTCCGGCGTGGCCTGGCAGGAGCGGTGGGAACGGGCACGGCGGCACCCGCGTGCTCGGTGAAGCACAGACCCGTGGTTCACGAAAAGCTAAGCCAGAGCCAGGCAGAAGCCCCTCCGCGAAGCTGCCGCCTCCCACCTGCTCCGGGATTGGCACAAGGGCTGGCTTTCTGCCCCTTCCACAACATTGCTCTTTAAAGATCATTTCAGGCTTTGCCAGCACTTCTGGGGTGCTTTCCTTTCTCGCCTCCTCCTGAGGCCTGAATATCCTCTTTTTATTTGCATTTCTTACCGTGCACTGCCTCCCTCAAGCAAGCCGCAAGCCAAGCGATGCGAGTAAATCCGGCTTTCCTTCCCTTTGTGCAGGGGCTGGAGCCCTGGCTCAGCCATTACCGACGCCTTTCCCACAAGTAGACCTCGAGGCATCAACTTCACTGCTTTTCCATGGCACAGAAGAGGCAGAAAGGCTTCAAATTTGGCTCGGCGACCTTCCCCACTCTAGATCAATACATCTCTATCTGGCTTGCTGCCCCTTGCTCCTACCAACTCACCTTGTAATTAAGTGTAAAGCCACAGGTCAGCACAGGAGTGTCTGGGGCTCTCCCACACTCACAGACAGCTGGATACACCTGCAGGATCTGCTGCCATCAAAGCCACCCCGACCACCAGCCACTGTTTTCCACCACAATCTCAACTGACTCTAATCCCAATACCCTTCCTCTTCCAGCTTTCCTCCTTCTGGCTCCAAAGGAAGAGCAGTCATCACTAAAATGCATCCCAAACATGTTCAACACGTGAGACTCTGAAAGCTGAGCCCGTGAATGTTCTTTAGAAGGGCAATTACATCCTGATTCCCACCCTTCTTACTGGAGCCTCGACAAAGACAACACTCAGCACTCCCTTCCCCTCACAGCCCCAGCTCAGCCTCTCCCTGCTGTGGTGCTGGAAAGGGTCCTTCCATCCCCCAGCCTCAGCCATCACAACCGGCCAGCGATTCTGTCAGCTCTGCTGCCCACAGATAGATCCTGTCTTCTCCAAAGGAGGACCCTCCCTGCAGCCTGCTCTGGTTTCTGTCGAGCCAAAGGGAAGGTTGTTGGTCGGAGTCTCCAGCCACAGGCGGGCTCCTTACACGCGACACGCAAGGGGACTTTACAGAACAGGGAAGAGTCATCGTTTGCCCATCCCCGGGATAATTCAGACACAAACACGGAGCCAGATTTGAAATTATACAAACATTTGGTGTCCAACGTGACCTCTGCTTGCTGAGCACCCACCTGGAATGAGTGCACCCATCACAATGGTGAAACTCCTGGCACCAAGCTGGCTGAGATCAGCCCAATGCTGACAAAGAGATGCCATCAGCTCTGAGCACTGTGTGTGACAGTGTCCCAGGTGTTATGGCCACGGACTTTCCAGGAGAAATGCAGAACTCTGTGCTTGCCCTCCACAATCTCTGCCATCACCCACGGGACAGGGCAGCAATGCCCAGGGACCCGAGTGGTGGTGAGGCTTGGAGAGCAGATCCTGTCTGCTCTGGAGAAGGTGGTGGGAGGGAATGTGTGACCCTTCTGCTGGCACGGGCAGAGACAAGAGGTGACAAAGCAGGACAGGGGGCTGGCAGGACACCCAGCCCTGAGCAAACTCCAGCTAATGGGGACTGCTACGACGCAGGCTGTTAGGGATGTGATGGCTGGAGATCACCCTTCCCTCCTGCCTCACCATCATCACCCATTTCTTCCCCTTGTAATGTGGTTTGGCTACACGAGAGCGTCCAAGGAGGACGGGGCTCAAGGGAACAGAAATAAAAATGTTTGAGAGCTCATTTTTTTTGAGCCTCCTCCCTTGCACCCAGGCACAAACCATCTTGCCCAAGACCCCCAGAGAGGGCACTCGGTGGTGAGAATGGCTCTGAGGAACGCTCGGCACCTGCCCCCAAAGCCCAGTGCTGTAAAGTCATCACCAGCTGGCGCTTGCTAATGCTTCAAACGCATCGACCTCAGCCTTCACCCACTCACACAACAGACCGTGCCAGCGCTGGGTTTCCTACTGCTCAGGGAGAGAAGCAGATGGAAAAAGGAAAACTAGGAAAATTGCACTGCCTGGGAGCGCAGGGTAGGCGATTTTTTTTTTTTCTTTTTAGGAGTCAGGCACCTGGATTTCTGCAGCTCCCAGTGAAATCGCAGGCCTCGCAATTCAAAGTAATTAGCGACTGGTAGTTTTCCTTTTATGCAAAATCATCCTTTTTATCCAACACCTAAATGAAAATGAATATGCTTGATTATCTACCAAAGGGCCCAATTTCTGAGCATCGCTCCGATGCACACAGCAAAATTCATCTCTCCTCGGGCTGCTATTACAGGCAACGACTGATAAATGAGCGGTCAAGGCAGAGATCCAGAGCCAGGGATGCCAGCCTGACCTTTGTTAATGCTATTTACAGCATCAAATATCCACAAATCCAGCCATGGCTGCATCCACATCCTTTCTGCTCCAGCCTGGGGGGGCTCAGGGGCAGCCAGAAGAGCTCGTAGCTGGCCTGCCAACATTAGAGCACCACGGATGGTCACCCTCCATCCACGCAGCCCACCCACCACGCCAAAGCCCACCCTCTGAGGCAGCTTTCAAACAGGTTCACTCCCGGGGGAGAGGATGAAGCCAACTGTTTAACAGAGAGGAGTCTGAAGCAGATCATCTCTAAGGCTGATCACAGGAAACCCCCCCAGGCAGGTTCTTCAGAAGACGTCAGTGTTCACCCGCAAGGCAGCGCAAGGTACTCATGGCTCGAGCCCTCTGTGGTCACCATCCCGACAGGGCTCCGTCTATCCCACTCCCACGGCCTCCACCCCAAAGGTAACACCCAGGAAAATCCCCCACCTGGACCTCACCAACCTCCCCATCCCTGGCCAGGGTGACACGGCACAATCGCACATTTGCACTTCCATCGTTTCCAGACTCACCCTGTTCTCGTCGTAGATGATCTGCACCAAGCTGCGATGTTTGGACTCGATAGGAGGGGGAGAGATGGGTTTTTCAGGCTCTGGTGGTTTGGCTGCTTCTTCCTCCAACTGTTGCTGTGGAAGGAGAGGGGGGAGGAGGAGGGTGAGTCACAGCAAGAAACGCAGCCGTCCCTGTCCACACGAGACTCTCTGTGGTGCCGTGACCGAGGTAGAAACCGCCATGGTAGGAGACTTCCTGTGAGACACGGGCAGGCTGGGGCTGGGGAGGGACGGGGAGAGGGAGGAGAGCTCGCGGCAGCCCCGCCACGCAAGCGCAGCGCCGGCCTGCCCCAGGCACCGGCCCTGCGCTCGTGGGTCGGTGTGTTTTAGGCATGGAGGATGAGGACCTGCCTCAAAGGAGCCTCCTGGAACGGGCCTGAGGCTAGAAATAACGATTTTACTGGGAACACTTGAATGAAACCACAGATCCAGCCCGGCTCCCTGCTGCTACCTGCCTCTGGAGCTGCTGCTGCGTGCAGGGAGAGGTAGAGGAGCCAGGGGTGATGAGCAAGGCTGCTCTCCACCCTCAGCTTCACCTTTCAGTGGAGTGGTTAGAGGAGATGCCTTGGGATGACTGTTCTCGATTAATGACTCGTGCACCAGCCACCCCTGCACTGTGGAGTATCGCCGTGGCCAGCAGGCAAACCTGATGTGCCACCTGCACCTCTGACTCTCCCAATGCTGTGAGGTAGCAGGAGACGCCCCAGCCCTTCCTGCAAGTTTGAGGAACTGCTCAGCTGAAAGAGGAAATCACAGATTCCTCCAGGCTCCTCCTGGGGCCAGCCCGCGAGGAGGGAGAGCGCAGCCGTGCGCGGCAGCTGCGGGGCAGCACAGGCACGGGAGAGGGAGCGGCTGTCAAAAAATCCTGAGGATTTTTTCCCCCTGCTTGGCTCTGAATCTCCAAATCTTTGTCGTTTTTTCCTGCAGCTAAAGCATCCCCTGTTGAAGCACGAGGAAAATCGAGCGAGCCTTGTACTGGGAAGAAAATGCGCCTGGGACTTGGCTTGCTCCAGAGGCGAGCACACCGCTGACTCCCCAGAGACGGCGACGGCTGGTGGCCTGAGAAGAAGGTGGGCATCTATTCCTCCTCCCCATCATCTCTGCTCCTGCTGATGGCACCTTTAGCACATCAGGGCAGGAGGATGCACTTGGGATGAACCCAAGAAAGCACTTAAGCACCCAGAGAGGTCTAATGGCTTGGCTGAGAAAACTCACACTCCTAAAACTGTGTTCCGGTGGATGAAGCACCCCGTGCTGTGGACTTCGCCTCCCCAGAGGTGGATAGCTTTCCCCACAGAGGGAAAAGCAGCAGTATAGGGAACACCAAGATACAGCCAAAAAAGCTGCTGTTGCCGGCCAGAGTGGGGAGCAGGCTCTGGCAGAGGCAGGAGAGCCCGTGTCTCATACATTGGCATCACCAACAGCCTCAGAGTTACTCCAGCCACGAGTGAGAACAGCCAGGAAACGCCCAGCTGGAATTATCTGCACCCTGGAAGGGGATGAACCTTCCCCAGCACTGCAGGGATCCGTCCCTTCCTGCCTGCAAACAGCCACACCATGGTGGCACACCGAAGGCTCCGACCACGGGAACAGCCCCAAGCCCTGCGCTGTTCTCAACCATCTCAGGTGGCCCAAACCACAGGACAGGGGACAAGAGCTCCCCGGGAAGCCACGGCTGAAACCACGGGCTGCAAAGCCGTGTTTGGCATCAGCCCTGGCACAGCAGCAGCGCTTCCAGGACCTGCCAGCTCTTCCCCGGTGTCCCCCTAAAGCACCCTGTCACATGTCCTCGCTCCCCTGGGAAAAACTCCAAAGAACGAGCCAGCAAAAAGGATCAGATACATCTTCTACTTCTCTTGGGGGAAATATTTGTGTTAAAAAAAAAAAAAGTCAACGCATTCAAAACTTGGCTATATCGTTCTGGAAACCCACAAAAATTCTGCCAAGTGGCCGGGTGTGCAGCAAGGGATTTCAGACAAGAGGGTTTGATGGCCTATCAGGAAACGAAAGTTTGCCACTAAGTGGAGGCTCATTAAAAACATCTCATTAGAAGAAAAAATACAAATCTAATTATAGCTGAAATACAGTAGAGAATTAAAACTCTACTCGCTGTGGCGTAGCACTGTATGGATATTAAAGGGCCAGACTCCTGGGTAAGGATGCCAGGAGGGGCTGGAGGCAGCACACCTGACTGCAGCCCACAACAGCCACTCCTGGGAGCCGTGGGAAATGGCAAAACAAAATAGGTCAGGGTTCCCAGACAGGGACAAAATGGATTTCTTAAAGGTCTGCCACGAAAGCCAGGCTGGGACTGTGACCTTTACAGGGAGAGAGCGGGATGAGAGATGAGTCCTGACGGCTCCACGTGCCCTCCCTCCTCCTAGCAGTGGCTGCCCAAGACCTCCCTCCTCTCCCCAGACTGGAAGACAGGGCAGCACTGTTGAAGGGACTCAAGATGCCATCACCAGCCACAGCCCTGGCTCCTACAGCACTCACAGGCCAACCCATTTCCAAGTGGAAGAGGTGCCCCCCCCCTCCAGGAAAGACTCCCTTTGGCCGGACCACATGCTACAGAGGGCCCACTGCAGCCTGCAGCGCTGGTGGGAAGGTGGGTGATGTTTCAGGAAGGCCCCATCCCTGCACGTAGCAGCTCCCGTGCTGGAGACACCTGCCTGATGCAGCCAAGGCTGTCCCACACGCACCCAGCTGCCATCACCTGGGTACTGGGACGCTTCACCTGCCCAGGGAGAGGAGAGCCTTCCAGCCACAGGGGCCTCTCCGAAAACCACTTTCAAAGAGACAAGGGGAGAAGGCAGGAAACTCAGCCTGATGGAAGGGGAAACCCTGGAGCTCTTCCACCCGGCCGGCTCCACCTCCATCACCAGGTGGGAGTGTTGTACTCCCGGAGAGCCCTTCGCTGAGCTCAGCGCCCAGGGAGGCTCCGGCGCCACTGCGGAGAACAGCCCAGCAGTTCATTTCTCCTTCAGATCCCCGGTACCGCTGCCAGGAATAAATGCATAAGGATTATCCTTCCCTGTCAGGAAGAGGGGGAGAGAGGACTCAGCGAGAGATTTAAGCGCATATGGCGCATGAATGAGCGGGGGATGGCTGACGGAGGTGGCCTCCTGCCAGGGGTGTGCAGGGTTTGGGGAAGGTTTCTCAGCTTGCTGAAGACGTTTGCTTCTTGCAAAGTCCAGGCAGAGCCTTCCCTGCCATTTTTGGAACAACCAGAAAGAGAGAGATGGTGGATTGTGGTTGGTTGGGATTTTTTTTTTTTTTTNTTTTTTTTTTTTTTTTTTGCACAGTCTTTCCATACGAATGTATTTAATTACCCTGAGAAGGCCTCCCAAAGACAGAGGGGAAAAGCATTAGGATATTCCGGCTGTGTACGGTTTCTCCCCTGCTCCACTGACGTTCCTGCAGGAGCAGTATCTGTTCCAGGCTCATTGCTTTCCCTCGCTCGTCCTCCCGCACTGACAGCTCGGATGCACAGATGCACAAAACGTTCCTGGAGCATCTCAGACAGGACCCCCTGCTCCAAAAACACTTCTTCCCAGATGTGCTAGCTCTGCTGGAGGACCGGGAGGGGCAAGGCTGCAGCCAGAGGGGGAAGGAGGCCATACTGGGGGGGGTCAGTTTTGCTACCATATGACTTTGCCACCATGTGCCAAAAAAGAAAAAAAAATTTAAAAAAATAAAAGGAAGGGAGGGGACAATTTTACTGCCAACAGCCACTTTCACCTTCTTCCCCATTTAACAGAGCATTTTTGCGGGCAGGAAGAATCATAAAATTTGTTCGTAGGGAAGAAATAAAGCAACTGAGCAGCCAACAATAAAAACCCCATTTCCTTACGGAAGGACAGCTTGATGTGAACGGCAAGGAGCAGATGCTGTTCCTGTCAGCATCAGCAGCAGCTCCTCAGCATCCCTGAAAAGTCAGGCAGTGGATCACCGGAGTTGTCAGTGTTCGGTACGGGAAAATATAGATGGGGAAGATCAAGTGCACGCTCATTCTCAAGGAGCTTCAACAAACAGCCCAAGTAGAGGTTTCAATCCATTCCCAAATTCCTACTGCAGCTACAACCCCTTGGGAAAGGTCATTCCTCTCGGGTAGTTTGGGATTAGCAGCCACCAGGGAGTTCAGAAACTCACCCCAAGCAAAGGAAATAAAACAACCAGAAAGAGGCAGAGCAGTGATTTGCTTTAAGAAGTGAAAGCCCTTAAGTCTGTGGGTTTTTTCACAGACGTCCCTGAAGGTTTTGTCATATTAATCTCTTAATGGGTTTATGGTAATTATGTACAGGCCAACACCGAGTGGGCCATCCTTCTACTGAGGAGTGCTCCTGTGCAGGGTAAAGCTGCAACCAGGAAGATCAGATTCAAATCCCCGCTCGAGCACAGCCCTGACTGGAGCCGGACCAGATGCTGCTCACGGCTGCAGAGCTGGAAAGCCCCAGAGAAAGGAGGCTGGATGCACTGGAAGGGCCATTTGGTCGTTGCAGCAACGTTTTAAACAGCCCAGTACTGAATACTGGCAGCAACAGCACTGGGGAGAGACAATTGCTGGAAAGGAAAAAGAAAAGACCTTGTGCTACGCTGGGCTGCACAGACGACTCGGATGACCCAGGCTGGGCTTCCAGCTCCGCTGCTCACGACTTGCATACCCACTGCCAAGCCACCGAGGACACATTTTTCTCCCTTTCAGGTTCTCTGACATGCAAAGAGCCTACAAAGCTGAGTTTCCAAAGCTCCCTCCCTCATCTTGCAGCTACCAGCTCCAGACTGCCGACAGAGCAGACACCGCCCATGTCACGACAGGGAGAGGGGACAGAGAGGATCCTGGTGCACTGGCACTGCCACTCCCCCTCTGTGCCCATGCAGGGGCAAGGACAGGGCCCGTGGCAGCATGCAGAAGAGCAAGGACACGTGTTCCCCTCCAGACCACAGCCTCTTACCTGCTTCTTCTTCAGCTTGGAGATCTGCTGCTCCACCATGGTGATCTCGCGGTCCACGCGGTCCATGTTCTGAATGAGCTCCTCCTTGGAGAGCCGGGCGGGCAGCAGGTCCAGCTCGGCGTCAGGGTGAGCGGGGCTCACGGGCGACACGGGCTCCAGCTTGCCAGGCAGGCCACGATCCTGGGAAGCGTAAAACAACCAGATCATCTCTCTCCCAGGAGACTCTGGATCCTTCTCTCATCCTCCCACAGCTCTCTGGCCCATTCCCAGCCTTCTGAGATACACAAAACCCTCAAAAAAACCTGCTAGACTAGGGAGTACCAGCTGTCAGATCACATCACCACAGTGCTCCACAACCTCCGGCATCTCCAGAGAGAACCAGGTTATTCTCCCAGGGACACGACAGCAGCTCTTCCTCCTGACAAAGCCTCAGAGGCTCCCACCACCTTGAGTGCTGCTCATGTTCTTACAGGATCAATAAACCCATCCATATTCAGGAGCTCCCAGCAGCCCTGTCCCTTCAGAGGGCTCAAGGCTACATCTTCTCTGCAAAAATGAGACGCCACAGCCATGTCCTCCTCAGACACAGCCACGGAGACAGGAGCAGCATTAACCGTGCTGAAGGAGAAGGGGCTACGAGTGCAGCCCCTGGGAGGAAAGAGGGCTCCCAGCTCCTTCATGGAGGTCTTCCTCCATCTCTTCCTAAACTCTGGGGATACTCTGAGTGTTGGATGTTGAATGCATCCATCCAAATATGTAGAGAAACGGGATAGGTGAGTCAAGAGAAAACCACACCGAACTGATGCTTTTCAAATCCCAGGTGAAGAGGCTCTCAGCGCAACAAGACCCTTCAAGTCAGAGATGGGAGAAATCAGCAAAATCTCTGTGGCCATAACAGGGAGCAGCTCTAACGGCCCTGCGCGGACGGCAGAGGGAGAACACGTGGAAACATTCACAGCTTTGCCCCCAGCAGTGCAGCAGCTTTGCTGAGCCCACCTAGCTGGCGTCCCAGGAGCATCCTGCAGGAGAGCCACACTGCCTCTCCTGCACACCACCCTTCCCCTCTGCAGCTCCGAGCAGAGGAGCCCATTTTCTGCCAGCACAAGCTGCGTGCCTGGATGAGCCTGCCCACCACGGATGAACGCACCTGGGATGGAGCAGCTGTTCAATAGCCACCGGCCACACCGATGGGGATCGCGGCGCACCACCAGCTACCCTGACCCAGGGCACTCCTCTCTGGCAGCCGCCCAACGCCTTAATTAAAAGTTTATCTATTCATTTGCTTAGTGAGTGGATGGATTTCTTTTCCTGGAGGGGGAGAAGGGGAGCGGTGGCTCCGTTTGTAACCCTAAACCGCTGCCAGGCTGGGCAGCCAGCGCACTGCAGCTGCTGCAGAGGGGAGGGGAGGGGAGGGATGGGGGGAGGCAAACAAGGGAAGAAGTTCACACAACTTTGCTACCTTCATTACAGCAGCCCTGTACAAAGCCAACGTTGTTCTGCACCGACTGGTGCCGAGTACCCTCTGCTTGGCGCTGACACGGCCACCGGTGAAAGGCCAGGGCTGACCCTCTGCCCAGGCTGGCCCACGATGGAGCTGGATGGTGGCTTGGGGACCCCTCTGTGCTCCCCCATCTAACCAGGCACGTGGATGATGGCTCTGGGTCACTCACCAGCCGTGCTGCAGCTCACGCTGAACATGGTGAGCGTGCAGATACCACCCTGGCACTGCTCGGCATCTCGACAGCATCTGCTGGGAGGCCTCCACCCTGTCCCCACCAGGTGCAGCCTGGAGGCACCAACGCCCTTCCCACTGTTGCCATCAAGGGACAGAAGGCAAAGGAGCACCCCAAAACCCCGCTCTCACTGTCCTGCCTCGGCCCCATCCAGCCCCAGGCACTGGAAAGGCTAAGCTGGTTGTCTCCAGCATCCATTCAGAAGAGAAACCAGAAGAACATGAAAGCTTTCTGGAGAATCCTGAAGAGAAGATCCCGTCTTGTTTTACTTTCCCACCATTAGACATCAAAAATGGTCAGTCTGCTGCAGTGGGAAGGCTTTGTGTTCTCCACAACCGGGGTTTTTTTTGTGGTTTTGTTTTTTTTTTTTTTCAAGTCAAGAGGAGCAGGACAACCACAAGAAGCAAGATAAATTAGGTGTTCATGAAATCTCGTTCAGATTAAGGCACAGGAAGGGGAAGTGGCAGTGGCTTGTAGGTGGGTAGGTTTTTCTAAAGGAAAGGAAGCTACCTGCCAAAAATGCAGGAAAGAAAGGCTCCTCTCTGTGCACATGAAACAAATGATACTTTCTCACGTCTGCCAGTATGCAAGACAGGGCATCTTTAAACTCCTACTTGGCACAAAACCCCTTGGAAACCTGGTTCCTGATACATTTTTATCTTTTTACCTTGCGGAATCTGAAGCAAAAGAGCAGCAAAGCTGAGTAAGGGAAATAGCTGCAAGTCACAGCACAATCACCATCATCTGCTATTAGGAGATGATTACAGCAATAGAGAGAGGAAATGTCCTAGGCCCTCACGTACTGGGCACTGCCATGGCACAAGCACCTCTCTAAATCAACAAAATGACAAGCAGCAAAAAGGAAGGAAAAACCAAAACTAAAGGCAAAACCCAAAATCTTGTCTGTGCAGTGGTGACATCCAAAAAGCAGAGCTCACGGATTTATGCAAGGCAGAAAGAAGCCCTTCTAAATCACAAAAGTGGGTTGAAAAGAGGTTTGCAAAGACCAGAGTCCACTCAGAGCGTGGGGTGGACCCCAATGGTCAGAGATATTTCAACCAGCGCTCTGCTTCCTGCAGCTCTCAAGAAACCCTCAAAATATATTCCCCTACTCTAGAGAGTGTCACACCCTGAACAAGTGCAGTGTGAAACGTGAAATTCTTCTTATTAACGTGAAGCCACAGACTTCCAAACCAGCAAGAGCTGCGAGAGGTGGAATAAATCTGCTGGAGGGAAGAAAACAATTACTGCATTACTGAAGTTGATATTTTCTCAGTAATTATACTGTTTCCATGTGATTTGTTTTTACACACGGCTAACAGCTACTGCAGCTCCTGTTTATCCCTGGCCTTGTTTTGTGATTTATATGATAACAAGGGTGGGTGTGTGGGGGGCAGAGGCTGCACAAACCTCCCCGCAGCAAGAGGAGGTGCTGGCACTGAAGAAAACAATTATCACTGAGGAGGCTGTCAAAGAGCAAGGCCAGGCTTTGGGGTGGGTTTCTTCTACACGCTTAGGAATAAAAATTCCCAACATAGATAATGGAGCAAACCTGCTATTCGCTATTAGGCAGTGACTTTAAAAACATGTGAGAAAGAGAGGGAGGAAAAGGCTAAGCCAGCTGCCTGTTGATGCCTTGAAGAGCAAGTAAGTCTCCAGGTAGAAATGACGTCCCTGCCTTCAAACACACCGACATCTGGTCCACAAGAAAAAATCACACTGGGAACACCAACCTTGGTCCCAGGACACACTTGGAACCTGCGCCAGCCCACATCCACCTGCTTATTTTGCATTACTGACCCAGCTCGTGATACTCACATGGAAGCCATGCGAGTTGGAGGGATGGAAGAGGGCATCTGTGCCACGCTTCAGCTCAGCACCTACAGCTGGATGCAGCCCAGCCTCCCTGAAGGGTCACTTTTCTCGGCTCCTTCCCACCCTCAGGAGGCAGCAGATTGCCAGCTCCGCTCCATCTGCACCTAACTCTCGCTGCAAAGTGCATTTTAACCTTGCTGATCCCACAGTGGAGCTTCCAAACCTCCGCGCCCCATCAGCGCGTTCCACGCGAACGGAGCCACTTGCCTGGGACAACCCTCGGGATCTCCAGCACAGCGCACGGTGTTTGCCCTACATATCATTGTCGGTAAGCCCGGGTCTCTCTCTGCCTTTCTAATCCAGATCATTAGTGATGTTCCCCCAAGCCCAGGACAGAGATTTAGGGATGCCAACATCATCTCTTCCACAGTCTGTTCACTTTCTAATTATCAAGCAGCAGCAGCATTTCCTGCCAGAGCACCAGGAGGGATTAAGAGGTGTTATCTTCAACTCCTGACCACTCGCACATCTCGTGTCCTCACGGGCCGGAGAAGATTGCCAAAGCAGGCAGGATAGGCTGAGGCCACTCAATTTGTGCTCAAATTAATTCCCAAAAAACCTCACATGAACTTGTGATCAGGAGATCTCCTCGTGGGGATGCCTCCAATCACCCAAGCCTCTTGCAGCAGCACCGAGCCAGTGAACATTCCAGCACTCTGCCAGCCAACACCCCTCCCACACTCCCATCCATGTGGGGCTGTGCCACATGGCAGAGCCAGCAGCTCGTCCTGTCCAGGAGCCCAGGGATGAGCAGGATCACACTCTGAGCCCCCAGGGCTTCCCACACTCCCTGGGACGAGAACCGAGCAGGAAAGCCAACACCCCGCTCCTCCATCCGTCAGGTTTTTAAGTAAAAGCATGCATCTAAAACTCCTAAGTGAGCCAAATATAGACTAAAGGAATTAAATTTTTTTAATTGGAAAAGTGTCCAACACATTCTGACATATCTTAAGCCCCAGGATGACAGCACTGACAGAGGGAAAACGTTATGGAGCTGAAAACGAATGTCTCGCTTCCCCAGGGAGACGCACGAGTACAAAAAGTCAGGGAGCCCGAGCAGTGAAAAGTACATCGAGTTACTGCAATTCTTTTGTTCATGGCCATCTGCTGTGCTAACGGCTCTTTCTGCAGCCAGGCCCTTCAAACGAGGTTTTAATTCTTAAATACTGCTGGACTCTCGCTGGGCCGCGTCCCCGCACGCTCGGAGGGCTGCGGAAGCGGGAGGGAGACGCGCGCGTGCCCCGGGGAGCGGCCGTGGTGCTGTTCGGCAGCCAGGAGCACACGGGTGTTCCCCTGCAAGGCCAGCCAGCGCTCCCGAGGGATGCCAGGTGTGGGACCAAGGCATCCTCCAGCTCCTTCCTCCGTCCCCACGCTCCGTGGCATGTGCAGAGCGGGGATCGCTTTCACTGGACGCAGCCCAGGACGTGCTCTCATGGGAATTCGTGAAGCTGGAGACCAAGGAGCTGTCTGAAGACAAAGCTAGGTTTTCTTAAATTTAATTTCTTTTTTTTTAAATAGATCTGACTTTACGAGAAGGCCCACGAAATTCCTTTCCTCCGTAATCCATCTGAATTCCACGCAGACAGAGCAGAAAACATCCCAACAATTTCTAAGCCCGCACGAAAGTAGGTCAAAAAACTTCCCCAATGTTTCAACAGCTTGAAGCAATTTAATTGCAAAACCAGTACCAAATGCTGACCCCTCCCTCCCCGCACCCCCCCACCGGCAGATTTACGAGGGTGGTAAAACCTCGCCAGCCAGAGCCTCGGTTAAATGCAGTAACCAAAGCCTTGTATCTGGTCTCGCAAAACTCGCTTGCGCTCAAAAGAGCCGTTCCATGGCGTCACAGCGAACAGACGCTGCCTCTGGATCTCGGGACTGCAGGATTCTACAGAAGCACCACAAACACGGCTTATGGAATCGGAGGCAGCCTAAAATAACGGGTCAGATCCGGAAAAACCTTACTCAGGCAAACTCCCACAGCCGCCGAAGGCATTACCCCGACAAATGGATGCTGCGCCTTTCATTCCCTTCCTGCGTTTCCCCATTAGTGGATAATAATTGCATTGAATGCGAGCGTTCCCCACTGACTTAGAGGAGCGATGAATTCTCACCTACCCATCTACTCATTACAACGAGGAGCTAATTGCTCCACCTCTCATTAAGAATCCCCCAACTGCCTATTCTGCATCCCTGGATTTTCAGCTGACCTTAAGTTTGTTCAAACAGTGACTGTCGGGACTGAAATTTTCCATGCTGAATATCGGCTTCAGGCATTTTAAGTCTTTTTTCTTTTCTTTTTTTTTTTTTCCCTAAACAGTGATTTTCAGCCAAAACAACTCTGTCACTTCCAAGAACAAGTTTACAAGAAAATATGCCTTTCTGCAACATTCAGAGAGATTCTGGGAACTTTTTCTTTGAGCATCTTCAGTACAGTTAATACATCTGGTAAGACTCTCTGCCAGCGATTTGCCTTTTGTGAACACTGAAAAAGTGTCCAAGTCAAAGAAAAAAAAAAATTAATAAAAATCTCATCTTGATGCTTGCCCTAGGGGAATGACTTGGAACTCAAGGCAAGCGGAGTGGGGTCCGGGTTCTGGGAAGCTCCAGGAAAGGTATTGCACTCTGCCTGTACTTCTGCAAAGGGCTGAGCTGGAAGGACCTTACTGGCACGTGTGGAGCATTCCAGGCCAACAGCAAGTGCCCTAAACCAGCTGTGAATAAATGCATGGTCTGGGCAGGTAAAGCCTGAGACCACCCACCAGATGATAAGGACGGAGTCACAGCCAGTGACCCACAGGGCACAAGACAGAGCCTGTGCCAGGCACCGAACAGAGGGACAGGTACAGTAAAGACAGGGTCCTGCTGCTTCCAGCAAACGAGGGGAGGACAAGGTAAGGTTGTCAGAGCAGCCCGTAGAGCAGCAAGCTCTTCCACTCCTCCATCTGCAACTTTAATGCTCTTTCAGTGATTTGTTCACCCAGCAGCCACCAGCGCTGACACTGCACACACGAGCGCGTGTTTGAAGCCTCTTAAAAAGGACCAAACTGTGAAAAACGCCTCCGAGTACATGAAATGCCAAGGCAGGGAGGGAAATTTTTAATTGCCCAATTTGGCACTCAGCCAGGCAGCCGGGTCACCCCCGGCTGCAGAACCACATTTTAAAGGTAATGGGGAGCTCATGGCAGAGCCTGGCTCCTCCTTGCTGGGGCTCAAACCTCCCTTGCATTCCCTGGAGCCAGCCGACTTCGGGCAGCTTTCACGGGAACCTCTGAATAATCACCAGGGCCTGGTTTTGCATTTCTACCTGTGCCTGCTGCTCAGGGAGTTTCTTTCGGGAGGCAGGAAGGGTCCCCTGCCTGGGGGGTACAGGTACAATCCCCAAACCTCCTGCGGCAGCCTAGGAAGCAGCTTATCACCTAACCCAACAAACCTCAGGGGAACGGAATGCTCACTCCATGCCTTTGAAAGCTTTAGCCTCCCTTTTTTGTTTTTTTTTGCAATACCACCCATCCTCTTTCAATTACTACATGCAGTAAATCAAGTTCTGAGTCTTTCCAGCACGTCAACCAGGCAGGGATGAAGCATCAAGGTCCATGGTAATCCCAGCAGGCAAGTTCCCTCTGACAGGGGATGCTAGAATAGTCCCTGCCAAATCCCAGCTGTCCCTCAAGCAGGTAGAAAACCCTCCAGCCCTAGATGCCACGTGAAAAGCAAGCTCGAGTTTTGGGAAAGAGGCCTCTGCAGAAAAAAGTCCCTTTTTACACCGGTGAACAGCACAAATGCCACTGCACCGGTGGGACAGGGCCTACGTCCACACCCATCAGCGGTGCACATCCACCCCGCACAAGAGGGAGCCGGGCACTCCATCCGCTTACATCTGCTCTCCACTGAGCATCCCATCAAAAATATGTAATTTCACACCAACTGGAAAAGCTACATCAGCCAAAAAAGCAGGCGGGCAACCAGTCAGCGGGACCGGAGCCATTGCAGCGTCATGTGTTGGAAACACGGGGCTGCATCCTGAGCCAGGCTCAGCACCAGCACACCCAACGCTGTTCTGGGGTGCTGGGACGTGAGAGCCCCAAGAAGGGCAGGCACAGAGCTCCACGGCACGGACAGGCCAGCAAACCTCCTCCTCTGCTTCCAGGAGCGACTGCCAGGGTGCTCCCAGGTGGGGCCGGCTCGGCTCCGGCTGTGCCCCAGGAAGCTCCAGCTCATTCACTGGGTGATACCAGGTGCATCCTCCAGCACATGGACAAACACGGGGGAGGGAAAATCCACCACGGCAGCTTCTCCAAACCTCACTGATTTAAAAATAAAAAATTGAGGGGAAATGAAAAGACAGAAGCCCTTCTCAGCCTGGTGTTATCAAGCAGAGGAAATGAGACTTCTAAAGCTCCCATTCAGAGAGGAGTGGGGGAGAGAAATCCCACTCCAGACGCACTTGAACGAACAGCTTTTGAAATGGAAATGTTGCTCTTCAGAAACATTTAAATTTCCTCCTATTGCCAGGGAGGAGGCAGGAGGCCGAGGAGGAGCAGGGACTCCTCAGCCACACACATCCCAGCGGGATACGCACAGGGCAGCACTCAGCAGCCCTGTGAAGCAGGGATTTGTCTGGGAGTTAATCAGGATGGCACACAACATCAATATTGGGAAGTTGGCTTGAAGGGGAATCAAATTTAGAGGGGAGGGAAGGGAATGATTGAAGACAGCTCTATTTAACCACTAGTGCTGCAAATGAGATACACTTAAAGGCAGCTCACACTCCCTCCCTCACAACCATCACCTAAAATTATTTTCCCCAAATCCTGGAGATTGAGCTGCCTACTGAGGAGGAGACTGACTGATGGAAAAAGGAAACGCAAACAAGATCTAAAATGGTTTGAGCAGCAGCTGAGGTGTGTTGTGGGACAACCCATACCTCCTCTTGCATGCAAGAGCCATTGCACCAAGCCAAGGTTACCAACAACTCCCCCGAGACTCCCAGCACATCCAGCACAGGATGATGAGTCCCAGCACCACACCCCTGTTCAATCCCAGCAGCTCCCCATCCAACTGTGTCAGCTCACAAAACTGAAGGAACTGCTCCTGCAGGAACCCACGGAACTCTGCTGGCCAGCTCCTTGTCACCACCTCCTCGCTCCAACGCCTCCAGGGTCACCCAACGCACAGGCTCATTCTGGCTGTGCTCTCAGGTACACGAAGCACGACACCAAATCCCTCTCTGCTGTAAAAACCACGAGGGACACGGTGGGGACAACACCTCCGCCTGCCCCTCCGCCGCCTGAGGAATCCACCGGCAGCCTGACGGCCCCCAAGGCCGCACAAAGTACATCCACCGACCATGTCCCGATGTGGACACACGGCTCCCGTGCCGGTGCCACGGCAGAGCGGCGCGGACGCCACCCCGGCAGGATCCGCGCTGACGGGAGCGCGGGTGGTGCACAGCAGCCGTCAGCTGCACCATCCATCAGAGCCGGCCGCCGGCTGCGCTCAATGGTTTATTGTTCTAATAATTGTGCAGACACGTGGAAGGGGCTGCCTCGACATTCGCCGCTTGTTTGAGGAGCCATTTCCTTCGCTGCTCCGCCTGGTTTTCCATCGGGAGGCCGCATCCTGCGGCGGCAGGCGAGGGGCAGCGCCGGCCCAGCCGGAGGGGCAGGAAGGTGGGAGGAAACAGCATCCCCCCACCACCAGGAAACGCAGGAGGTCCTGATCCCAGCTGGCAGCCAAGCCCCGCACCTCAACCAGCCCAGGAAAACGTGCAAAATAAACCTTTCATGAGAGTTTTGGGTTTCCATGGAGAATTTTTTTGGCCATAATAACCCTCCCCCCATTCAGCAGGTAGAGATGGTCACAGGGCGCAGGGACCATCAGGGTGCCTCATACGTGTCACACCTTCAACATCGCTCAGGTCTGTGATCGGAGCAAGACTGACCACGGAGAGACCAAACGCCAACAAGAGCACGGGACAGAGCAGCCCCCAAAGGCTCAGAGCAGAAACACCATTTCTAACCGTGAACGGCTGTGGGAGTTGCTCAAACCACAAACCTCTGCCCGGTTTGTTCCTGCAGAAAACCATGAAGCACCTCTGCTTCCCCAGACCAGGGCATTACAGAAAAACCTGAACACATCAGCTCCCATAGCAAGAATAAGCCCACAGTGAATTTGTTATTATCTGTTAGCAAAGCAGCAGCTTCCCACCAAGGCTGGAATTTCCATCTTGGTTTGGCAGGCAGAGGGCTGTGAAATGATTACTGTGTTTACTTTTCCTTTGCTAACTATAAAATCCCATTCCACTGCCCTGCCAAGAATGACTGAAGCTAATAAAATTCAGGCATTTGGAAGAAAGCAATAATAAACCTCCCTTTTGGGGCCTTTATGATGAAATTTCCCCACTCCAATCAGCGATTATGCTGCATTCATGAACACTAGTGATGTCTCCAAGTGCACCCAGATTGACTCAAATCAATATTTAGCTTTGCTCGAGACTGGGAGTCTTTCTCCTTGTGGCAGCTGAAGGCAGAATCACTGAACAAGGCTAGAAGAAGCCTTTGAAAAAACAGCTTACAAGAAGAGGAGGCAGCATATATAAATATATAGATGTATTTGTGTGTGTGTATATATATATAAAAAAAAAGTAGGCTTTTCTATTACTTAAAAACCTATAAGTATACACACATGAATTCATGAATTTACAAATCTCTCTCCAAATATATTAAAAGCCTTTCATATAATGCACTGTATGTATTTATATACACATACCTGCCTATTCTTTAGGAGTTTTTAGTGTTTGAAAGCCTGCAATGTTCCTGTGTTTACATCTGCCACTCTGTCTGCTGCCGAGGCAGAAACACATTAGCTGCTGGGGGCAATCTGTTCTACATCATACCTGAGATGGCTGGCATGAGATAAAATAACACAGACCTGAAAACCGGCTTGAAATAAAAGCCTGTGCTCGGTTTGGTCACGTAACCACGTGGGACAGCTCGATCTGCGCTAGGCAATGGTTCTTTCTTCAGCAGCCACGAGAACAACAGCGTCCAAAGTGGAGATGAGAAGGCAGAAATGATCACTGCTGCTCCTCAGGGACCAGCACAGGAAGACCCTGTTGGGGCAGTGACCAGAGCAGATTGCTCAGAGTCAAGCCTAGGAAGTGTTACCGGGCAGGCAGGGGAGGGAACGCAGCAGCAGAGATATCTGCTGTGGGCACGAGCTGCAGCAGGATGCCACGGGCTCTGCAGCCCTGGGAGAACCCCTCAGGATGCAGCAGAGGACTGGGAAACTCCACAGCCACCGCCCATCTCCTCCTCTCCTGCTTGGCACTGCCAGAGGACAGCGTGCCACTTCTTCCTCTCAGGAAAGGGTACTGGATGCAGGGTTAAGGCCGGACGAAGGCGAGCAGAACCTGGGCAGAACGCTGGCACCTGCAGAAAATGCTCTGTCAGAGCACTGAGATGACCAAAGAGTAACCAGACAGAGGTCAGGACTCCAAGGAGGTGGTTCAGGTCCTCTCATCCCACACTGCTTCTCCCCTACTAATGTCTACTTTTGATCCACCAAATCTGGGGTAGGACGGAGCACGTTGCTCCCGCCCTGAGCCAGCTCTGCCGCTGGGTAAAAGCCCATTTCCAAGGGCAGAGGGAACAGGCTCCGCTGTGCTCTCGCTCCTTATCCTCCTGGAAAAAGGTGCCAAGAATTAGAATTACATTTTTCGAGAGCAGCAGAACAAGCCAAGGGCCTGTCAGCTTGTCCTAAAACAACCCCTCTCCGCTCGCCGAGCGCGCAGCCAGCATTCCTGACACACACCAGCGTCCATCGCCCCCCGGCCCCCCCATGCAGCACCAGGCTGCCGAGCCAAAAAACCCTCTGAATGTGCTCTGCCTAAAACACTGCCAAAGAGTTTTTCTGTTTAAAAAGCAAGTTTAGGTCCAGAAAGAAAGGAGGTTTTCAGCGAGTGATTTTAACTAGGCCCTTTGGCACTCGACAGTTCCTCTCTTGTTATCGATGCTAAGGGTGTTGTTAAGAGATGAGGCTCCACGAAGCACGAACGTGAAGTCACAGAGCTTTAGCAAGGGCTGTTGCCATGTTCAATATGTTATTACAGCTCCATCACCACAGGCACAAAGAGCAGCAACTCATCTCTGCCAAATCCATCTCTGAAATCACTCCCCCACTCCATCCCCTCCAGCAGCAGCAGGCAAACGCCATTGATTGCTGTTGCATCTCCTCCACAGCTTCCACCCCAGGCTGGGAAGGAAGGTATTAGCATGAAATACCCTCCTCCTCAAAACACAACACCCAGAATCAATCTGATGGGTGTCACAACTCATTGGCTTTCGTCGTGTGAGTCAGGACCGTCGACGGGCTGCATTTCCCAACCATGGAAAAGTACAGTGCCAAAAATGTGCTCGGTGCTGTTCGTCCACGGAGAAATCACCGAAGTTGCTCCCAGGAAGTGCCAGGAAGACCCTTGGGTAGGAGGGGCACGCAGGGATGCTGAACAAGGACGGAGGAGCAGTTCATCTGTGAGATGTACATGCTTGCAAATTGGTAACAACCTCCTGCTGCTCGGTCACCTGCTCTAACTGGACACATCCCACATAACCCATCCCGGAGCGTTCCTGGATCCGGTGGGAGCTGGAGCAATGCTCCATGCCCGACAGCACCCACACCCCCTCCCAGAATATGAAGGGAAAAGAAGAAAAACAGATCAGAATGAGACTGCAAGGAGGAAAAATAAATAGCCAGGATGTTCCTCTTGGTACCAGGACCGAATTGTTCCCTCAACATTTATTCCAGGAGAGGGGGTCTTTTGTAACACAAATGGCTGAGCACAGGCAGAAGTGGTGGCTGGCACAGCCCTCCTCACCCCACACCACCCTCGTGCTCTGGAGCACTGCTGGAGACCAGCACCAGCTCCTGCCACACCAACACTATTTCCTAAGTCCCACTTGAAGACCGACAAAGCGGCAAACCAGCTCTCCTCTCTCCTGCATTTCCAGGACAAACCAGGCCACGTTAGAACTCTTGCTGTCTGATAAAACAGACACACACACAACACGCACACTTCATAGATGGAGGAGAAAACTCTCCGTGAATCCGCACATCACACCCAGCTCAGCACACTGCCTACTGCGAGCACAAAGAGCCAGCAATATTTCTTCCAATTACAGGGGTGAGGCACACAAAGTCAAGGGACTTTCTTTCCCTCCAGCAGATCAGGTGAGATGTCGCACTGCGCGAGCCTTGTAATATTGACCGAGCGGAACAGAAAAGTCCAATTATGTAAACGATGAAGCAGGTTCCCGAGAAGCAGTCAGCCTTATCACACCGTCCTTCGCCACCGCTGCGGCTTGAAAGGCAATTTAAAAGGTTGTTTTGGATGTCGATCACCACAAACGAGCTGAAGAAGTGTGAAACAACCTGTGCTCGAGGCACCGTCAGCTCTCCTGTTGGTTTTCCAGCCGCACTGAGCCTTGGCCCTGCTGTCCGTGGCTGGGGGACCACTGCAGGCTGGGGCAGACAGGGCAGGGGAGAGCCGGGCTGCAGGCAGCTCAGGGAAAGGTTCAAGGTTCTCACATCCTGCCTCTGGAACGTTTCTGCAGCCCACGAGGGCTTTTCCTGCCATACCCGAGTCTCTCAGACCATAGTTCAGCTCTTTGGCCACAGCAACTTCAGCTGAGAAATGGAGTAAAACCAGTTGTCTTGCAGTCGTGGTGCTCCTTCCCTTCACCCCTCAGCCCAGGTCCAGATGGAGGAGCCAAACATCTCACAAGGACTATGCAACACCCAAAAGCATCTGTTTTTCAAATGAAACCAGCAGGAGTCCATGCATGGGACGGAGATTCCAACACTCCTCAGGCTGTCCCCTTGGCTTCCTGTCCCACGCTGGTGCGTGGCACGGGCTGCTGACAACCCCTTGCAGCCACCCTGGCACGGTGGGCAATGGAATGGACTGCCAGGCATGCCAGGAGAGCCATTCTGCTTGCACAGCACAAAGGTGTGTGTTCACACGCAGCTGGAGCAGGGGTTGACACACTCACACTCATCCCATCCTCCCGTGGTTTGGAAATTATCATCGGAGCAGGGAGGAAAGCGGCGGGGGGGGAAATCCAGCCAGAAGCGTTTGTGCTGTGGCAACGTGAACAACGCAAATATTTCAGCTTTTAAATATGTTTGGAATGACAAAGAATGCCAACATGTCCCTCGTCTTCCCAGAAATAGCTTTGAATCATTGCTCCCCTAACGTAAATTCCCCACCCCGCCGAACCATTTTCTGCAACCAGATTTTTATCAGGCACAAGTCGACAGCGCGAGCAGGCGCACGGCAGATGGGTGGGTGTCACACACGTCACAGGAGGATCCTCCTGACTTGGCAACCCCGGCTTCACTCGAGCTGCTGGACTCGACAACCCCACGCCACTCGCTCCGACCCCTCGCGCCCAGCTCCGCAGGGAGAGCCCAGCTGCAGGGAGAGTTAACAAGAACTGCCGTTCTCTGCAGGGGAAGGAGGACAAAAGCAGGAAAGACGTAGGTGTGTTTGTAGCCACTAAAATGGTTCCATTTCACTGCTCTGATCTGAGGTTAGAGCTACTTCCACAAAAGTCCACTCCTCCAAGGAGCGGTGGGGAGGCCACGCAGCATGCGCAGGCTTTGCACGGAGCACCCCACAGTCCTCAGGACAAGAAGATCCTTTCGTGGCAGTGTGTTTGAGGAATTTCATTTCCCACAGGGTTGGTCAAGCCCGGCACCGGCACAGGTCTCTGCATCTCACTTGGGTTTTGGATACATGGGATGGAGCAACAGGGTGCTGGCAGCATTGGTGTGTCCCCTGTCCATCGGTGCTACCACAGCTCCGCCGGATCCCTCTGCCTGGGCGTCCTGCTGGGCTTGCTGGCAGCCAGCCCCTCTCCACCAGAGGTGGCCACAGCCACAGCTGGCCAAGGAAGCATCTCCCTCTCTCACGACACAGATGCACGGCTGGGGAAACCAGACTTGTGCTGTCGCTGGCTCCCTGCCTGCAGACGCACCCCAAAAGCCCAAGAAACGAGCCCAGAGCTCTTTTGCTCAAGTGAAAAACAACCTCCAGTGGGGAAGGGAGAGCCCAGTGCGATCCCTGCTGCAAACTCAGAGGCTATGGGAGGACACACATCCAGGGACGGCCGACGCTCACAGCTTGTTCCATTCTCCGGCCCCTCCGCGCTATTGTTCCACAGCAATAAATCACGGGGAGGCGCTGGAATTCTGGCCTGTTTTCTACAAGAGGGAGCCTGGGGTGCCGGAACCGAGATGCTGCCTCGCTGTGCCTGCTCGTTGCCTCGGCCAGCGCCGTGCTCAGCGCCGTGCCGAGCCCTCCGCTCCCACGCATCCCGCCGGAGCACCACGGCTCTCCCAGTTCAAAGCGCTGCTTCGTGTCCACCCCCTCCGCTCCCTTCCCCCAGCCCTGGATTACTCAATTAGAGATTATGCTTTTGCCAGTTACCTCCAAGCCAACTGGGGCCTCTGCCAAGGTCAACACAAGTTCCAGCCAGTTTCATTAATAACTGCGAGACCAACCCACTGGAAACTCTGAGAGGTTAATCCCAGCAACAGATCAATGTTCCCATAACAAAGCCACGGAGCAGAAACGCAACTGGTGATTTACCAGCCGGCCCAGCTATCTGTGCTGGGAGCTGTGGCACCGCTCCTCCACCCCGTACCAGGGCAAACCCTGCTGCCAGAGACCTGAGCCTCTGGCTCCTCTCCCCCGGCGCATTCGGCAAGGGATGGAGCAGCTACCAGGGACCAGCACTGGCAAGGCACCGGCCAGTGCAGCGAGGAGGAAGCAGAGCTCCCGAAAGGCCTTTCTGCTGTCCTGGGTGCCCTGCCAGCCTGCAGCCAGGGCAGGAGTTAGCAGGCTAGCCAAGAGCCTTTTCCATCCCACAGCCTGTCTTCCAGGAGTTCATTGTAAATTGGGCTCTGGAACGGGCAGCCAGTGTGAAATTTGGCATGTACGCTGCTGGCTTCAATGCATCATTAAAAAGGCATTTCAAACGTGTTAATTCCTCCTTTTTCAATTAATTGCCTTTAAAGCTACATTGATATGCATCAAAGCAAAGTACCTTTTGCCCTAATTTCTGTTTTGCCATACCTATTTCCTGACCTTGGTGCTGTCTTTTCCAAGACTATCCCCCCCTCACCCACCACCACTTTTCTTACTCCATTTTTCAGTCTGTAACACAACAAAAACACTCACGCAGAAAGGGAAGAAATTAAAACCTTTGCACAATGTAAAGCAGAGTCCAAGTCCTAACAACACACGGCTTCTTAACTGCCTTTTCCATCCACAGTTGTTAATTATTTTACAAAAGAGGGAAGTGGCATTGTCCCTTGTACAGATGGGGAAATCTGAGATAGAGAAAGGGGAAGAGACTTACCCGGTGACCAGCAGCCTGCCAGGGCAGATGGCAGCGAGGTTCAGGTTTCCTAAGCCTCCACCCAGCCCCATTCCCGTGGGATTACATGGCTCCCTGTAAGTGAATTCCTGTTGGAGCAACAGGCCGCTGAGAAGTGCAGCCAGCCAGCTCCTGCCAGGGGACTAAATGCAGATCACGACTGACTCACATCTTATAGGAAGGAGCAGCAAACCACGTACGTGGTGGAAGAGCAGCCTTAAAAAATGGGGAGAAGAACAAGTGAAAGCATAACGGGAAACAAGAAGAGATGGAAGGGGAGAGGCAGGACGAAGCTCCAGCTCTGGAGAGCAGGTGTTGATTGACCAGATGTGCCACGCTCGCCGTCCCTGTGGGGCAGGATCATGGACAGCACCAGCTGTGCACACGTGTGCAGGGACAGGGATCGTGCACAGCATCGCTGGCCTGCTCTGGGGCTGTCTGCTTTACTCCTGGCTGCTGTTACATGGTGGAGGTCCGTGACTTCATTGGAAAGAAAGCAGAAGCCACCGAGGGTCCTGGGAACCAGCTCCTGCATCCCTGCCAAGAACACACCTGGCAAAGTCACATCGTGGGAGCTTTTCCAGTGAATCCCACATCCAGTGACTGAAAAAAACAGCCCTGTTTTAGTTGTTCTGGTTATTGTCAGCCAGATAAAGGGAGCACCTTCCTGGGGGAAAAGCATCAGCCCCAGCTGGCACAGAGGGCACAGGGAGGTTTCATTTCTCCCCAGCAGACCGAGCACACCAGAGCCCTCCAGGCCACGTCCAGCAGCAGGAGCCCAGGACCACGGCCCTGCAGCAACATGACAACACACAACAGCAGGGAAAAAGAGGCTGAAGTGGGGAAAAGCAGGCAAGAAAACAATCTTCTGCCTCCAGCTTGAAAAGAAATGCCAGTGTTTGAGGATATGAGCAATGTGAGGTTCACAAGGAAAGGTAATATCTTTTACTTGTCCAAGTGAGATTTAGCTGAAAGCTGCTGCTTTTGAAAGGCACGCTGCCCAAAAGTGTGTCTGCTTTCTCCAGTGAGAACGTGCTGATCCAAGAGCTTCTCCTTACAAACTAAGCCTTGCCTGGAGTGAGGCTGCAGCGATGCTGAACAGGGTTTAAGGGGCCCAGCTCTCCTCCTGTTTGGGAGAGGTAGATGAGGAACAAAAGACAAGAGAAATCCACTTCTCTTCAAGGGGGAAAAGACTCTGAAGCCTGTTACCAGCAGTTGCCCCATCTGTATTCAGAGCATAGATTATGGCTCAAAACAAAGGCCTTGGAAACGTGCAAGAATGGCACTGACTTCTCTCCCCTGGGCTGAAGGTTGGTAAATCCGGTTATCAATGGTTATCAGGGATGTGCTAAACTCATATCCCATCACAGACCCGATTCTGCATCTCAGCTCAACTGGCTGCTCTGAAACCAGGAGAGACCAAGACGTATCCACTGCCCGAGAACGACATCCATTACAGTCACATCCCCTGGGACAGTCAGGCTGGCGCCCAGAGCGTGTAACCAAACCCCTACCCTTTTTATTGAGGGCTTTGTGGAGCTCTTACTGTGCAAAAATGAGCTCAAGCTGCAAAATCACCATGAAAACCAGTCCTAGAACCATTACCCCGGTGAGTAAATTGAGCTCCTCCCCACGCAGTGACTGCAACAATGAGGAATGGGGTAACGGGTAAGGGAACAACTCCTGGGATACTCTGTCTAAACAACCAGCAGCGTGTTTAGCAACACTGGGCTCACGTGGTGCATCTCACCCAAAGAGCTCACCCGGCTGGCAGAGCTGCCCTAGATAAAGTATTGAGCGACTCCGTCAGACACTGAGTCAGCAGCACAGACAGAACAGCAAATCTCTCTCTCCAGCTCTGGTCACTGGGACACATGGCCTGCCACCATGTGTGTGTGTGTCACTGCTCCGGGACACACATCTCAATCAGCACAGAGCCCCTCAGGGAGGTCTTTATCATCTGTCCTAGGCGGTGAGCTCAGAGCCCAGTGCCGAATTCAACCATGGGTGCAAGAAGAGGTTCTGTGTCCACGCCCTGGATCTGCAAGCGCCCAGAGCTGTGCCCAAAGGCCAGCCTCGGTTCTTCGTACTTCCCCTGGACCCACACCCAGAGCAGCTCCTCTAACAAGCTGAGGCTCAGAGCAACGCACACACTGGCTTCAGGAGCTTTTCCACGACCTGAATGTCCACCAGCAGTTTACAGACTAGTCTGAGGACAACTGCTCAGGACTAATGCCAAAAGACTGCTATTAACCCAGTTTCCCAAGCTGCAAAGGCTGATGTATCCTGTATCCCAGACTTGCCTTCTGCTCCCAGCCACTTGAACAGCACTGAGCTCCATCAAACCCATTCTGGAAGCAGCTCCTGCTAGTTTAGAGCGACTAACCCCAGCTCCACTCAGGCTCTCACCAGCCAGGGACACCACGTTTTCTTCTTCCCTCCAGACTCCAAAATCACAAGTGGCTCCACTAAAAGCGTAGTCTTGTCTTACTGAATTGTATCTCGGCTCTCTCTCTCTCTCTTTCATTAACAAATGTTTTAAGCCTCATAAAATGCATGTAATTCTTGGAAACGTGTCACAGCCCGAGAAGCAAATGCAGCCCCTAAACTGATGAACTAATTCCTCAAGAGCAGCTCTGCCTATTAGAAACAAATAGTTGAGACAATCCATAGTTTTCTGGTGAGAGGTAGAACAGAACTGCTGGTGGGAATAACGTGAAGACAGAAAAGTCATCCTGGGTTCCTCATACCTTTGGAGAGGGTTATTTTTTGTTTCGTGGACAGCAGTGCCTTTTCCCCATCAGCCACCCAACCAATATCCCCTGAGGACGTTCTGTGCTTCAGAGCCTTCAGGCCTCCCTCGGCATCTGAAGTACTCCAGAGTTAAATACCCTCCTCATTAAAGACAGGTCAGAGGGATCTCAGCTAAAGCCCACCAGTACTGCACGGGTAAGAGACAGCTCCTAGGAATGTGACTTCCCTTTCATTTCACCGAGGGCTCGGGCAATTCCCAAGCCCAGCCTGCAGCTGCACCCACCCTCAGCACTGGCATCGGAGTCAGCTGCCCCCAAAACATTTATCCAGCGAGACTTTCCTGCCAACCAGGAGGCATGTCCAAACTCACAGTAAAATCGAATACAATTTACCCCAAGAGAACATGAAAGTAAATCCAAACAGGCACACGAGCAAGGGATTTCTCTTTGCAACATTTATTCCATGTGCAGAGGGGACAATTGTAAGTAAACGATTTGCTTTGCTAAATGAGACTGGGACAAGGGAGGCTTTCAGGGGGAAGATTATATTAAAGAACCACCAGAAACCGATTCCAGCCCTTCAAACACCAATATTAAATCAAGAGATGTGATAAATGAGAAGCATCAAATAAAAATCAAATCAAGGCAGAGTATCCAGAAAAGCCAGACATGACCATCCTTAATTCAGCCTACAGGAGCTTCCAAATTGTTCTGGTGCATCTAATAGCCCAGTAAAAAAAAGCCCATGCCTGTAACAGTTATGGGGAAAGCCGATATGCTTCTGTTCCCCCAAAGTGGTCGCCCCACCTCAGGGAAAGCCATCCAGTACCACCAAGCACTGCCTGATGCATTGGGAACCACGATCTACGCTGAATCCAGCAGCGACTCAGAGCCTCAAAGGCAGCTCTACACAAGCCCAAAAGGCAGACCCCGCACCCAGCTGGCAGCCCAGGCCATCAGCCCCTTACCTTTGAGAGATCCTCTGTGCCTCCCTGCTGGCTCTGGTTCAGGAGAGGCGAGTGCCGCATCAGGGGGTCCTGCAGCAGGTCCAGGCGCGGCCTCTTGGTTTCAATGAACTCCAAGTCCGATGGCTTGGTCAGGTCAGAGAGATAGGAATGCCCCTCGGTCCTCAGGTGCAGCTCCTGAGATCTGGGGACAAAGGGAAAGGAGCCTTTAGAAAAGAAACCACCTCCGCTCTCCCCTGCTCCACGACTGCAAACCACTCGAGGAGGACAGGGCTCAACGTGTGCCCATTTTCCAGAAAGATCCATGTGGGGAGGCCAGGTGGCCCTGCACTCAAACATCTCAGGTCTCTGCAGACCCAGATGCACAGCAGGACCACCACCACCACCCTCCAAGCCCCAAGGGGCCACCCTGCTGTCCCCCTCCTCAGCACTGCTGCCGTGTCCCCTGGAAATGACACCCACCCCCTGTCATCTCCTGTCCCACCAACGCGGTGGGTGGCTGTCCCTAATCTGGGACAAAGTGAATAAGGCTGCAGGTCTGAGCCTTCCCTCTCATGACACATAGGTTGGGCTGGTCAGAAAGAGGCGAAGCTTGAGAAATCCTCAAATCTGCCCCATAAATCCTCCTGTGCCTCCAAGACCAGGCAGAGCCCCCTTCTGCCACGTCTTGTTTAGTCAAAGGTACCTGCACCGGTGTTTATATTTAGTATCTTCTATAGGAATACCAAAGATTATATGCTGGGGAAAAAATGCCTACTCCTCCGTGGCCAGACAGTAGGGATTTATTTTTCCAGGATGGGGGAGGAAAGAAACCAGCCACATGTAGTTGCACGTCTCTGACACAGACCTGGCAGGCTGTAAAGGCACATTATCCAGTGATAGCAACTGCACCAACGAGTGGCATCGAGCTCAAACATCTTTTACCTGTTAAATATGATGCAGTTGGTAGTACCTGCAGAGTGGGCTTGGTTTTGCTTTTTTTAAACAAATGTTGAACTTTTTTTTTGTAGCTCTGTTTTCCTTAGTAGGATTCTCTCGTGGGAATTGTAAAGGGATCCTACAAAAATACATTAAATCTTTTACTATGCCCTAGGATCGGCTTTGCTGCAGCAGCTCCAAGGGGTGTGTTTTTAACACTTCAGGCAGAAGTGTCTCTTGAAAAAAAAAAATAATAAAATGAAGCACAGGAGATTCAAAGCTTGTGAAAAAAGCATGGATTTTTTCTTTTCCCCTTAAACAAGACTGTTGCAATTCTCCTGAGCTGGTGGTAAAGTGTCCTCCCCAGTTACCAAACACTAACAAACTTAACACAGCCTTTGGAGCTGCTGGAAGGGGAGTGAGAAAGGGGATATGTTTTGTCAAGAGCAAGCATAGAAGACAGGGGGTCTTATGCATCGCTTGCCCCTCCACCCACAAACTGCAACTGCTGACATTAAACATCTCAGAGGAAATGGCAAAAAGGAGAGGATCCAGAGTGCCCTGAAGCCAGCAGCTATATTGGCTTTGGATCCAGGGAGAGGATCTCGTAGAAATCCACCCTGTCAGGGGCACCACCCTGAGCACTGCCCTGTGCCCTCCCCTGCAGCAGCGTGGCCAACTTAACCCAGCTCCAGGGAATCAAGATAAAATTGGGGGGGGGG
>VZTA01011755.1:893464-966931 GCA_013398855.1 Mohoua ochrocephala
GGGGGGGGGGTTATTTTTTAATTTAAACATCAACAGCAGGCACAAAGCACACGCATGCCAAGCTCTGCTGCTGTGGGTTTGGCGTTGGGATCGGGCAGCAGCTTTGCTGCTGACACACAGAAACAGAATCTGGCTCATCCTCTTCCCCAGCAAAAAGGGGACAGGAGAGCAGGGAAGCTCCAGCCCTGCCTTTGGTGCTCCAATGTCTGAGACAGAAGGCACAGCTCGCACAGCAAATCCCTCAGAGCTGAACGGCCCCAAAATCTGGCACTGAAGCACAGCTCGCTTCACCTGCAAACACTTTCATGCTGAATGATCCTCAACTTTTCTCAGCAAGCCCAGAAATCTCTCCTGGCACCTCTCAGGTTTCCTGCTGCCTGGTCCCAGCCCTTCACGCAATCCCTGCCTGCCCACAGCTGCACGCCAGCATTTCAGGCTCTGCTGTAAAACCCAGGAACAATAAGCAACTGTTGAGCTGGGCAGGTGCTAAAATATTCCAACACCCAAGGCCCTGCTGTACTGAGGCAATTAAAAATCAGATGTATTTATTTTCCCTTCTTCCCCCTTTTTAAGGCCGTATTACCAAGAAGCTGCTAATTGACAAAGGATGGCTCCCAGACCTCTGCAGTTGTCAGGAACCCGACACGACTGCTCCACTCAGAAAAAAACCCCCATGGATTCTGAAGATAAGGGCACCACTCAGCTTTACAAAGGAGGTTCCTCACAGCGAGGCAGGGGCCACGCCAGGGAAAGCAGCTGCAATGTTATAAGGTGCTATTTTATTTCCATTTCCACATCCACTGGAACAGCTATTAACTTTATCCACTGGAATTTCCAGCCGCTCCCGAGATTACTTTGCCCAACACAACCCGCTCAGCCTGTCCTGGCTGCAAACACAAATGCTTTTGCTTGAAGCCTTCACACCTTTCACTCTTCACATCCACACCTGCAGCAAGCTCTTTACAACAGACTTTTCTACAGCGACGACGCTGCTGTCAGCGCAAAAACGACTCTGCCTGAAAAACCCTCCCGTTACACCGAGCCTGGGCTTTGCTGCCTTTTCCAAATAGCTCCCACCCGTCTGGTTTATTCCAGAGATTCCTACTTTGCTGAAGGGAAAGAGTGTTTTTAATTGCATGCGAGTTGCGCATAATTAAACGAAGCGAAGCAAATGCCAGCGTTAATTACCAAGTGGGGCAGGTTAGTCTTCACCTGAGCCCTTCACCACAAACACTCAGCTACTTGAGAGAAGCGGAGCAGCGTGAGATGTGCTGACACACCAGGCTGCGTGCCCAGGGTTTGCCCAACTTCCAACCACCCCCACACAGCTCTGCTCGGGGCAGGTCCAGGTCCAGAAGACCAAGATAACCCAAGATGAGACCTTTGGTTTATTACTAATCTGACAAATGAATTTGCCCTTGCAGCTGCAGAGCTGCGTTAACTCGTTCGCCGGGGCCGATTCCTCAGCAGACTCGCAGAGGGTGTAAGGGAGGTATGAGCAGGTAAAACCCTACAGCAGTGTGGGGTATCTGCAGCTCCCTCCAGCAAGTGTGGATGACCGGGACCTAGGGAAAAAACATCCTCTGCTACGTTATGCCTACACCAGCGCCAGCCAAGCACGAGATGGGCTGTAAACACGGACTGTCTGGTAGCTGGGTATCTGGGAATCATAGAATCCTTGAGGTTGGAAAAGACCTCTAAAACCACTGAGTCCAGTCATTAAGCTAAGAGCTGGGGAGAGAGGATCAAATGAGATATCCTGAGCTGTCCTTGGGACTTGTAAGAGCAGTCGTGGTGAGATCTTACCGTGAGGGATCTTACTTTGACTTTCCTGAAGCCAAATCACTGGGAAATGGGCAAGTACAAACTTTTCAGGAGGCCAAAGACTCTCCCTCCCCACTAACCCACTGTCCGGCTCCTCAAAACAGCACAACCCTCCCCTGCTCTTCAGACCTCCCCCTTTCTCCCTCAGCTGAGCAGCAGGAGGTGGCTGCAGGAGCAATGATGGCTATTCTGCAACACCCAGCAAACCCAGCTTGACTTCCCACAGCCCCCTGCACCGAGGGCTCAAAAACATCGGCAGCGATTCTGAGCCTGCTCCCACCAACCTGCCAGCAAGAGCACACTTCAAGAGTTGCTCCCACCTGCAAATACTGGTCCCTACACCGTAGGGCCAAACAACATAACCAGGCTGGAAAACCGATTCCCAAAACTGATTCCTGGAACCAGAACCAAGACAAACGAAGGCCTTGCTGAGGCTGTTTATTTTCTCCAGCTGAGATGGTCTGGTGGGAAATTGTCTCCGAAAATAAGTTCTAAAAAGAGTATCCAACCCCACAGGTACAGACAGACAATAAAATGCTTTTGAGAGAGAGTAATATAGAAAACCACTGGTGTTGAAGTGAATTATTTATAGCCAACGCTAAGATTTGTCAGAGGTTTCAACAACCCCTTTACAGCTAATGAAAGCCAGAGTGTGAGACTGGGCAAATTGGGACCTGTTAGAGAGAGAAACTGGAGGCTTTGTAGGAGCAAACCTGCCACCAGGCTCCTAGAAAAACATGTCCAGGACCAGCTGATATATTCCCTTTGTCATGTAGGTGGAGAGGGAGATAAACCATCGTGACTTGACGGGAAGAGCTGCGTGTCTGGGCGGGAAGATGGAGCTCCCACACCCTCGGCAAAGTCTGCCAGCAGCAGGACTGAGTCTTCCCAAGCCAAAGGTGTGGGACTGCCTGGAGCAGGATGCTTAGCTCACCATCTGGCCCAGCTGAAGGACTCCCAGGTCCTCAGGAGCTCTGACCAAGCACCCGCATGCATCCTCGGGATGCTCGGGCTGTGCATTCCCACACAAGGGCAGGGAGCAGCGTCTCGGCCGCCCTGCACGACCCCTCAGCCACCTTCTTCCAAGCCAACTGCAATTTAGACAAGAGCAGGTGCTTTATTCAAAACTTGCATATTGAAGATCCCCATACACAGGGCCTGAATTATTCACGGACAGGACCAGCAGAAGCTTTAACACAATGGCACTGCCTCACTCAAGAGGAGGAGAAGGAATATTTGTCTCTCTCCACAAGCTCCCCCAACATGCTTCCTTCTTCAGGAATCCAAACCTGCAGCCTGCCGGGAAAGCCCTCTTAGCAGTCCTGGGTGGCTGAACACTCCTGGGCTTCAGAGACATCCCATGCCCTTGGTCACCCTCCATGTCCATCCACGGCCATGGCAGGCAGCCCACGCCAGAGCTTGCAAGGTAAGGCTTGTCCCCAAGTGCCTGCACACCAGCACCTGCCCTCTCCAGATGTTGTTTTCCTGCGTTCAATTATGGGGAGGAAAAAACCGCAGCTCCTGGTACATCATTTGCAGCGTGAAAGACACAGATATATGGTTGTGGGGATTTCAGCCGCACCGCCGCTCACTCCTGAGAAAAGGATCACCTTTAAAAATGGAAACTTAATTAAAAACCATAAATAAAATCAAATTGGTCGTGCTGTTACCTTGGGAGCAGCTGGTGCCATTTGGCCCGGCACAGAATGAAGACTGAGAGCCGCGTGCGATTTCCAGCGCAGCGCCCCAGCTTCCCACCGCTCCCGGGGCTCCCTGGCCAGCAGGATTGATCCCAGGAGAGAGGCAGCGATCCGGCCTGCTCTCCGTGTGCCACGCTGCACATGGCCAGCTCAGATGGCTGCAGAAAGGCAGCAGCTGTTTGATGGATCCTAAATGTCACCCCGCAGATCGACACCGGGCAAACCCTTCAGACTCCTCGTGCCTGCTAAGCAGAACGGCTCCGAGAGAGGAGCTTGGTCTCCTGAACTGGGAAAATAATCTCCTATGAAAATAGTGACTCATCTTACTCTGGATGAAGGTGGAATATACTGTGTTAACACACACAGCGCTTATTTACAGCCACATTTTCTGCCAGAGAAGCAGAGAGAAGGATCCACCCCAGCATTTCTGCATTAATATGGAACCTTGCTCTAAAATCCTAACACATAGGAAAAGTCGGAAAAATCCAGTTCCTTGATTTTTTCAGACCCCTCACCCACTGGCACCTGCCATTTAACACTCAACCCAGTTTTTCTCACTTCTTTTGAGGACCAAAATATATATAGAAGAGGGAAAAAAGCCCTAATCCTTGTCACCTTGCCAGGACATTCCACTGCAAGTATTCATGGTACGACTTGTACCAACAGCAGATCCTGAAATACTTCTCTTCGCTCCTGCAGACCAGTTGGCACAGCCAACTGAACAAGCTAAGGGGAAGTCTGTGGATCCTTCCAAGAAAAAGCCTGCTACCAAAAAACCATCACGGAAAGCAGCACATCCCTGCAAAGACAGGCAGAGCCAATTTTCCCTACAGCAAGAGACTCAGAGTGGTTCAGGTTTTCCTTCCTTCTTCCACAGCCAGAATTGCTGCACAGGGAGTTCAAGTCTTTGCCCAACCACCACGGGGTGATGACAACTCTCGATTCTGACGTGCGTGGAGAAGGGCAGCCTGCAACTTCCCAACAAGCTTCTCGCTCAGGAAGCCCCAAAATGCGGGACCATCCCAGCATTCCATTCCTTTCAGCAAGTTAACCACTCAACACCTTTTTGCCAACAGCACTTGATTCATGCTTAGCACATTGTGCCCATGGTGAAATGCTTCACCTCTCGCTGCCTTTTCCACTGCATCACAGCTAACCACCATCCTGGTGGCTACAGCAAAACTGCAGCCAGGAGAGACTGAAAACATCCACAGCTGGAGGAAGATCATCCGAGCAAGCCCAAATGAGTTCTGTGGGATTTCAAGCATCCCCAGGGCCAAGCCTCCAACACCACGTGCAAAGACAGCCTGAAGAGGCTTCACAGATCTGTCCAAAGGGAAGGTAAAGCCAAAATAGGGGATAACCTCCCAAAACCGGCACACGGAGTAAAGCGAATCCCTGCGGTTTCCAGGACAGGAAGGCAAACAGCAGCTGCTCACCAGGCAGGTGGGCTCAGAGGAACTGGGACCAAGGGGCACGAGGGCCGAACCACTCTCCAGCTGCAGGCAGTGCCCCGGACGAGTGCAAGGCACGGTGATGGCAGGGCAGGGGTGTCCATCTGGGAATGCACGCAGGGCTTGATCTGCAGCACTGTCAGCCTGCCACATCCCACTTGCACCAGACTTGCAAGCTGATATCCTTACGGAGCAGAGGGATCCTAGAAGCGCATCAGCCACCACAACCGAGAGCAGACAGGCTGCTTCCTCTGAACTCCCGAAGCAACAGGGGATTGGAAGGGTTCCTCTCCGCTGAGACTTGCTTCAAGGGGAGGATTTTCACGTGCCCACCGCCACTGAGCGCCAGGTGGGCTGTCAGGCAGGGAACCACAGCGAGGGCCTTCCTTTCAGACACAGCACACCCCTGTGCTTCCCTCTCCTCACCCCCCGTGCCATGTCGTGGATGTTGTTTGCCTCGGCCTCCCTCCTCCCAGCCCCTCATGCCGAGAGCCAGCTGCCTCTGCTCGAAACCATCAATCCCAGCCCAGGAACAAAGCCAAGGCGCCGAGCCTGCCAAGGGGACTCAGCTGCAGAGATGGCTGCCATCGCCACCCTCCCTCACCCAGGCTCTGCTCTGCACCAGGAAGAGCCACAGCTACCTTTTGGGGAGGGCACCAATGACCGACCCGACCTGCTCCAGGAGCTCCAGGGCCTGGGCCCTGGAACCCTCAGGTGAGCGGCCATCACCCAAAGGGCTCCTGTCACAACACAGCAGGCATTGAGTTACAGCAGCTCCTCAGAGCACAAAGCTGAACTAGCAAAGCCCCCAGAGGAGGGATTTTCAAGTGTAGGGCTTAAAGATGCAGAGGAACAGCAGTTGGCTTTGCAAAGCAGACTAACACCTCCCCAGCCCCAACGGCACCCAATTTGAATCACCTCAATAACTAATTACATTGGATTGAAAATTTCTTTACAATTTCTTCAAAGACCACTCCCTTCTGCATCTCCAGATGCCCCCAAAAATTTTCAATGAGTCTCCGTCCCAGCATTCTGGCACAAGATGTCAGCTGAACTGAAGCAGTGTTTTTAGCTTTACTACACAGTATAACTTTTGCAAAAGTACAATTTTTTGGATGTTGAGGGGAAAGGGGATGGAATGTAAGTTATTCAAAGAGTTTCTTTTTACAGCATGCCAAAACATCACCATTCAGGTTGAAAATGAGGTACCATGATGAGCATGCTGATGTGTAACATCCCCTGACAACTTCGATTAACGTTTACCCACATTCATGTCATTGTCAACATTAAAATAAGTTTGGGGACTTTGAAACATTTTTAAGCCAAAGGGAGATGCCTGGGTGACCACACCAGATCAGGTACAGCAGACACCAAGGTTTGCAGTTGGGCTTTTTTTTAAGTGATACAGAAAAACCAAGACATATTTTTTTAACCAGCATATTACTGGAGAGCAGAACTGCTTCTCCACTTTGCAAGCCATCAGTAGTGTGAAAAACAAAACCAGGCAGGAGCATGTTGCTGGGTCCTCTTTACCCATCTCCCCCAAATTTAGCTAAATCTGACCCAATTCCAACTTAACCGTGTTACTCTGTGCTAAGAAATCAAAGCACTGAGAAATCAAAGCGAGCCAAGGCAGCGCAACACGCTGCAATAAATTATGGGTTATCAAAAGTGACACGACCCTCTGTAATTGCAGGTGCCACAGGCATTACCCAGAAGGGCACAACCAGATGCAAAATGAACTTTGGAAGCCACTTTTTTGCCTCCAAATTCTCACGGGTTTGTTTCTGCTGAGCACCAAGCTGAGCCCAACCTACCAGAAAAAGAGGATCCTGTCTGTAATTATTATGCATCCAGCACCCTGAGTTCTTACTCCTCTCCCCTAACGATGATTTTAGAGAAACAGATTCATCTCTGACTCTGCACTGGTTTTGTTCTTAGCCTAAGGAATAAGCATTACAAAAATTGTTTTGCATAAATCTACTGTAGAGCAAGGCTCTTATTTCACTTCCAGGCCGTTTTTTTTTCCCAAACCACTAAACATCAAATGCAGAAGAGAAACTGTGAGAGAGAGCAGAGTTTTGCATTGAAACAGAGAGTGAGAGTGATGTCCTTCAAACAAATCAGCTCCTGTGGTTAAAGCATGCACAGCATTCCCAGCCACAGCGCTTGCCTGACTTGCACCTAAAAACGCTGCCAGCCTCCCATGAGGCTACGACAGGAAACAGGGGCACAGGGAGAGGCACGAGGGGAGCAGGCAGGGAAAAAAGCAGCTTGGAGAAAGTTGTAAGGGGAATGCAGAAAGAGAAACAAAAACAATGAAAGCGAGGAGGAAGAGCAGCAGCAGAGGAAGCGGAGATGGGGGAGGAAATGAGCTCTTCTCACTCCTCCCTGCAGCCTCGGGAGCCACAGACCAAACCCGACCACACGGCTTCATTTCCTATGCTGAAGAAGCCAACACAACGTGAGGCTTCACAGAAGTGAGGGGGTGGTTTTTTTTGTTGTTTGTTGTTTTTAGGACTTCTTTCCAACGCATGACAGTCAAAGGTAAGGAACCAGAAGGCGAAGACGCCACTCGACGAGCACGAGGAAGCTGAAGTGGCGCTGAGCACGGCCAGGACACAGCATCCCACAGCCCGGGGCCCTCCCAAACCTCCTGCTCCCACCAGAGCCCTGCACAAAACCCCGGCTGATGCAGGCAGGGAGCCGGTACCTTTCATTGCCTGGCTGGAACTCGGAGAGCAGGGACGGCCTCCGCCGCTGCGGCTGCATGATAGACCCCGGCGGGAGGTGGGAAGCGAAATCCCTGGAATGATGCTGGTACTCCAACAGCGCCACGTCCTGCAGGAACAAACACAGAAGAGCTCGTCAGGCCGGTGGGAACTTTCAAGCAAGCACAGAAAGGACTCAAAAAAAAACCCATGTAGATATTCCTCCTTTGAAGCACCGGGCCACAAAGCTCAGTGCTTTGCCCTCCCCAAAAGGTTCCCAGTCATTCCCAGGCCTGCACTGCACTGGAATGGCAGCTCAGCCCCTTGCTGAACCTGCCTCCAGCCTTCTCCTGGGGCTGCAGAGGCAGGGCTGGCTCCTGGAAAAGGACCCCAGCAAGCCCAACCCAGCCACTGAGCACCCACACAGGGATTTCTGGCATCCAAGCAGTCCTGATGACAATTGTGAACCCAAGAGTAAGAACAGGTAAGAACAAAATTAAGTCACGGGATACTTTCAGCTTCAACAAGCTACACAGCAGCGCGGAGAGAGAAAAAAAGGGGGGGAAAAAAGGACAGAAGAAAAATCACAAATGTTATCTTGAAAATGTCCCTTTAAACGCAGCTCCCTTGGGCTGAGCTCAAGGGGTTTGAAAGGACGGTTTGCTACTTATTATGTGTACGTCCCTTTTGTTCCTTGACCCTTGGAGAGTACAGTACAGTATGTTCCTGATTTTAATTAAATAAGAAGCCCTCCTGCTCTGTGCCACAGACCGATTCCAGCAGCAGTATTTTAGGCAGCTACATTCAACTGCTATTTTTTATTTGCAGATAGATACTTGACCAGCAGACTAATCATCTAATTAACTAAGACCTTCAGCAATGGCATAGAAAGCCCTGTCACAGAATAACCCTGGTAACACTGACACACATTTACCTTGGAAGAACCAATTCCACCTGGGAGTCTATTTTTGAACAGTTCTCAACTGGAACAAGAAAGCTTTAACTTCCTCAAAAAGAAAAAAAGGAATTTCGGGGTCTACCAAAAAAAAAAAAAAAGAATGAATAAACAAAACACCACGTGCATGCAGCTGACCAACGTTGGGAAACACCAGGAACAAGAGATCTGTGCCAGCCCCGCTCCTGGCTGGCCCCTCCAGCCTGGCCATCCCAGCCTCTGGGACAAGGGGTGTCTGCAGACGGGTTCTTGTGACATTAAGAAGGGCATGACTCGGACAGCGCCCACTTATCCTCACAGGGATGTTCCACTGCAAGTCCAGGTGTTTAGGGAGGATGCAACCCCAGGACGCCGCTTTTCCTTCAGCTCTGGAGCCCATCCATGCGGGACGCCGCGAGGGGCTGCAGGACACAACGTGCCACCAGCCCAACCACAGACGGGACAAAGGCAGGCAGCTGCAGTGAGGGAGCCCATCAGCTCCTACAGCCCCAGCCAAAGCAGAATCCCTGCCCACGACAAGTTTCCCCACGTTCGCACTTGTCCCGGTTTTAAATTAAAAATAAATATTTAAATAGAAGAGTGATGCAGCTCCTGACATCCACCTACAAAACAAACACATCGTGTCTGGGAAGACACACCAATAGGCCCAAAACCAGGACCGTCACCTTCTGTGGGCGTATAAACAAGAATTACCCGTCTGGGAGGCTCAAAGGCTGTGCCCTTGAGAGAAAAAAAAGGCTCTCGCATGTCCCAAGAACCATCTGTTTTTCCTTTTCCCCCTGCCCACACTCAGCTGAGCTTTTGCCTCCTCTAACCCCGTCAGAAAATGGCTGGTGAAGCTCGGAACCTGCTGGCATGGCCTGAAGTGACTCTGACCTGCTCTGCATTGCTTACATCCACAGTGGGTTTCACAAGAAGAAAACAGAACCTAAAAATTAGTGAGGAGGATTAGAATTGACAAATTTCTGTGCCCCGTGATGAACTGTTAAGAGGCACCGTGGAAGCCCTGGCAGGACGTAGGTGGATTAATTGCTCAGAAAGTTACTCCAGTAAATTGCACTGCGAGCTGTGACTGTGTTTTTCAAATGCAAACACCAGAAAGGTTTATGAGCTGCCTTCAAACTGCCTGGTGGACTTGGCAGTGCTGGGCTAATGCTTCAACTTGGTGATTCTATAGGTATTTTCCAACCTAAATGTTTCTATGATTCAGAAGAGGCCTCAATTTTCTCTGGCAGGGTTTTGAAGACACCTGCTGGGGAGGCACCTTGCTGCCAGCACCACTGTGCCTTCCACACAGCCACAGGAGCAGCACCCAGTGGGTGCCACCTGAATTCCCCACCACTGAAGCACACAAATGTGATTCAGCCCTCACCCTGACCTCAAACTTCTAGCACCTGCTCACAGGCAGCTCTAAGACACGTGAAATAAAAACAGCTAAAGAACCCTGCAGCCCCAAACTATGTGTTGCTCCTTTTCCTCTCCATTGTTTTGCTGGGTTTTGCTCAATTCTATTTTTTGCTCATCCTCTGCCTCTCTTTGCATCTCTTCCTGCCCTCTGCAAACCTTCCTCCCACCCCACAAATCTGCTGATTTGCCAGAGCACCCTCTCCAGAGCTTTCAAATCTCCAATTGCCTCCAGTAAGGACTGTCTTCCTTTTACACCAACTTTCCTGTTGTTCCTTGCGGTTCAGGTGCTCCCAACATGGATGTACTTTGGGAAGCTTTGCAAATTTCATGAATTCAGTAAATGTCATGACAGAAATCAAGGAAGCAGAAAGACCATGGATAGTCAGGGGCTCTGGCAAATCAGATTTGGGGGCAGGAGGCCAGCACTAGCAGCACTGCCAAGGCCAGACAGACACCCAGATTGCCACGGCACCACCATAAGCCACCCCAGCAGAGCAGGGCAGCACCAGGCAAATCTTCAGATAAATGAAACGCTAAAGACCCAAAAGTGGCCTTGTTGAAACACATTTTTCATGCAGCAGACTGAAGAGGCACTTAGGCCCAGCCTAAGGGACCGAAAGCATCCTTTGCTGCCCACCAGGAAGGCTGGACACGTCCACGCTGCTCCTGTGGGGAGTGCTGGGAGGGAGAGCCAGGGAAAGCACCCTGAGTCTCAAGGCTTCTGTGTTATCACTTGATTTGGGAGTGCCAAGAACACTATTTCCATCCCCTTCCTGGTAAATACTCTGACCCCGAATAACCTGAGTCTACCAGGCTCATTTAGATTTGCTAATCAAACTGTTTAAAGCCAGGCCCCTGAACACAGGATTACAGGAAAGTTCTTGGCAACACACAGAGAAAGCCCAATGGAAGGAAAAAGGAAGAAGCTTCCTCCCCATCCCCCTTTTAAAATGATTTTAAAGCTTTCAGCCTGCTGCCTTACCTACCACAAAGTCTCCAGCAAACTCTTCAGTGTTGTCCCCGACCTCAGGATAACCCCCACACTAAGCCAACAACTGCAGGCAGCCGCGCAGCCCTTCTGCCTCTCTCGCTTTCTGTTTTGGACACGTGCACTTGCTGGTGTGCTTCATTTCTCCTTCCCCTGCCTGCAGCTGCTGGGTCCTGGCTGCCTGATCTCCAACCAGGAGGAAGAAGGGGAAGTCTGAGAGCGATGCTGGAAGCACCCCCGGGCGCTGACCCGCAGCACACGGCGCCAGACGACGCCACGGCACGGCCAACGGCACCTCTGACCCTGCGCTCCCAGCTCAGCGCCAAGCACATCCACACTGACAAGGCATCTACCGACTGCTCCATCCAGATGGCCTTCCCACGGCTCCAAGAATTGGCCTCTGAGGAGAAGACCTCAGAGGAGGCCTGCAGGAAGGAAACCTGGAGCTGGTCTTGCAACAGAAAGGCAAACTGCTCCTCCTCTCTTCCTCCCACCAGCAGAAAAACAAGTACAAACACCCAGTGCTGCTGGCTTCCTTGGGAAACAGCTCTGGAGCAAACCCATGGAGACCCAGAGCGCAGCCAGAGGAGAACCTGCAGCACAGCTCAAGCGGCCCAAAGCACGAGATTCGTCCTCGGCGCTTACCACGTCCTCGACCGAGAAAGCAACCGGGAGCTCCCCGCCGAGTTTCGGTGTAAGGCAGCTTTGCTTAAAAACCACCGGCGCTTGTTTTGCCGTGACGCCGAGGAGGAGCAGCCTGGGGTCAGCCACCACATCCGCCAGCTGAGCCGGCTCCCCGGCGGAGAGCGGCGCTGGCACCGCAGCCACCTCGAATCACGGCATCGGGCGCAGGCAGCGCCGCACCTGCGGAGCTCCCCGGAACAGGAGAGCTCGCCCGGCGACGAGCCGCTGCCCCGCTGTCCTCGTCACCTTTCAGAGGCAGACAAACAGGCCCGGGCACTGCACGCGCTCCTCAAGCAGCAAATCCCGGTTCCTCACCACCTCCACCGAGGATTAGGGCTGCTCGTTACAAGCTCGCCTAGCGCTGTATTGCAAATAATTTTTATTTTCTAACAATGTGCTGTTTCTGCTGAAACATTCGATGAGGCCGATTAATAATGGCGTGGCACAAATAGTGAGAAAAAACAATGCCAAAACATCCCTATTTATTTCACTTCTCACGAATGGTCCCTTATCTCATCTCACAAAGGATGCCTGGTCTGTCCCTGCTGCACGCGAGCAGCTCGCGTGCCGTTCTGGGAACTGTGAACCACAGGGGAAGTGATGGGTGATGGCCGAGGGCCCCAGACCGTGGCACTGGTGGCATAGAGAGCCACAGCTGAATGCTTCACAGCTGCTGCTCTGGCATGTCCACGGGCCCAGAGCAGCCCCACATGGTGTCCAAGACATGACCACACAGCTTCGGACTGCAAAGCCACCCCATCCCCTGGGAAGCACAGGATGCAGAGGAAGCACGGGGCTTGTTGAGCTTCCTGCACCCCCAGAACCACACAGCCAGCACGGAGCAGCGGATCCCAACTTGGAACACACCAGGGCCTCAGATCATCCAGCAGTTACCTTGTGGGGTGGATAAAGCAGCATGGCCACCACTCTGGTGGCTTTGTCAGAGACAGGGGATGTCGTCCCTCTCCTGCTCTGCACACCCTCAACTTTGGAAAAAGAAGTTGCCTAATATCTCTTTCTGCCAGCAGTGAGCGTGACCTATTTTAGCAATAAAAGGAAAAGTTCTCTGGTGCCTGGATACCCCTTGGCACTGGCAGCACAGCATTTGCTCATCAAACCGAAAAATGCACTTTTTAGCATTCGCCTGAAGAAAATATTTTTTCCCAAAGCCCATTGTCAAAGGTAAGAGGAAGAGGAAAGGTTTGGGAGGAACCAGGGTGGTAGCAGAGCTGTCCCTGCATGAGGTCCAGACACAGCTCGGGCACGCAGCCCACCATGCTCAGCCTCCCCAGCCCAGAGGAACCATCTCCTCTGAAGTGCAAAGGAGGTGATTATTGAGCCAAACAGGTTGTCCACAAGTACAATGCTGTCTGCCCAACTTCCTCCCCAAAACCCTGGGAAGAGCTCACTGCAGATTTAAGAAAAAAAATATCAACAGCATGAACCAAACAATAACTTCTCCACAATCAGCTCCCCTGTTGAAGATAAGGTCAGTAATAAAAACCTGGCTGAATACATGCATTTTTATCTTGCCTACGGGGATGCAACATGTGCTGAAAAGACAAATGCCCTCATTGTTCCGAGACAGTCTCGTTGCCATCCATCTCTCAGAAGCTGCTGACTTGGCCTTTTGTTTTAGGAGGTGACCACACTGCGCGTGGCCCCTCGTTGGAAGGCGTCGATTCCTGCTGCCATCCCTGCACCGAGGCCGCGGCTGCTGCCAGCGCCGATAGCGTCTGTGCCAGCTGCACAGCACTGCATCCTTCTCAGTGCCCTCTCCCCACCTCTCCAGCAAAGTGGGGCTGTCAGCAGTGCTTGGCTGCCCTGTCTGAATATGCCATTCATGGAGAAGTCACGTCTCGGTGAGGACAGCTCTCAGCTGTTGTGGCTTCCCGGTCATCTGACCGGTGCCGGGTGCTGGAGCCAGCTGCCAGCCCTCTCCCCGGCAGCCAGAGGTGCCCACAGAGCAGCAGCACATCCACTACAGTGCTGCTTTTCAGCCTCTCTCCATCACAAGACTTTTGTCCCAGTCGCATCCAGGCGCCTTTGAGTCGGGAACGACCCGTCTGCCCTTCCTCCAGCCCCCAAGCCTGGTGCTGAGCTTCCTGAAGCCACGAACACTCATTCAGGGAGAGCAGCAGATCTCTTCACACAACAAACTCAAACTCTCCACCTTAAAGGCACCAGGTCATTTAGCTCATCATCGCATCTCTTCTGTAGCGCAGTCCCCCACCATCTCCTACCACACCTGCTCCCATACAACACCCACAACCTGTCTGCAGGTCCACGCAGGACCCTTTCAGCTTTCCATGTCCCCTATTCTCTCCTACCCTTCCTTACACCTCCACAGCAAATCCTTCACTTGCTCAGTATTTTAAATAAATGCTGTGACAATGACAACCAGCAAAAGTCTCCAGTCCTGCAGGAGGTGCCTCCAGGGGCTGGTGGGGCAGCGCAATCAGAGTCAGGCCTGAAGTGCAGGAAAAGGCTCCAAAAGTGGCTTTAGTGGGTCTCCACCTTTGCCAAACCACATAAGCAGTGCAAGTTCTTTCCTCCCCTGTGGATTTACAATCTTGAGCTCAACCAAAAGCAAAGCATCACCTTCTGCATCAAATCATGTCCAAAAGGCAGATTAGGGAGCAACCACAGAAGTTTACTGTAGCTTGAAGTAAAAAAGAAGTGTTTTGGATAAAGGCTGTATCCTAGGGAAAACAAGATTTAAATACAAACTGCCAACTTCTTCCCAGCAATGGGAGGGAGACCCTAGGGCAGGGAATTAGGTGTCATGTTCTTTCACCTCCATGCTCTCCCGGTCCCACAGCAGAAAGCCAATTTTCCGAAATCCACCGCTGAGCTGCTCAGAGCTAATGCAATCTGTCACTGGAAAGGTACTCAAGAGAGATCGCGCTGAGTTCTCGTGACAGACCCGATCAGAGTCGGTATTTCCAAGGTACGTCTTTTATTTTCGAGTCATTCCTTAAACCATGAGCTGGAGCCCGGCAGGCAGAATTCGGGACACCCCTCGCTCAGCTGGTAGCAGGAGGCTGTTCTTGGCGCTCCGAGGTGCCGCACCATAAACTCTTCCGTTCTGCCGGCTCCTGGAGCACTGACACACGCTGGCATTTCACTCCCAGGAGACAACAGTGTGAATAGCTACTCCAAGGAAAACCAACACGATACAGAGCCCCTCTGCAGGCTTACCTGGCGCCGCTGTGCCACACAGATCATGTCACAGCGGAGAGCAGCGAGCTCCTGCCATCTCCGGAGCCCGTGCCTCCTGACAGCACCTTCCACCGCAGGACACCGGATTTAACTCGCCCTGCTCAAACTGGTGGGAGGAGGAGTTTGGGCAGGGAAGGCACTCGATTCCCCCCAGGCCACCTTTTGGCTTGGACACCAAATCAACACGCAAGTTTGCACCAACCTCTTGTCCCTGGTTCCCACAGACAAGGAAGTTATTTATCATGGGCCAAAGCAAACGGGCGATCGGGCCGGGACGCTCCTGCACAAGGGCTGTTTTGCAAAGGGGGAGCTTAATGAAGGAACTACTGAGCTGCTCCCAGGCAGGAGAGGTGGCACGGGGAAAGCACAACGGTCTCAGAGCTGGAGCAGAGGAGAGTTTAAGCTCACCTTTCCATCCCAGATGAAGCTGTGTGCAGGGAATGGGGGCAAACAGCAGGCAGAAGACAAAATGAGCCCCTTGTTCAGTAGGGAGGGAAAAGTGATCACAAAGGGGAATTCAAGTGATGATGGAGCACCGATTCCATATGAATGTGGACAATCCCCAATCCTGTTCAGTATCTCTAGTATGTAAAAGACCTAAAGCACCCCAAAAGCAGAAGCTGTTTTGTCACAGAGGCTGCTGCTTCAGGACACCTTGTGTACCCCGACCCCCGGCATCTCCCACACCTGATCCCACTCTCCTGGAAAGCCCGGCCTGCATCCAAAGCCACACCACTCCTGCTCTGAAATGTCAGGGCACTAACAGGAGCAGGAAGGCTGGTAAGGAGGTCACAGCAAGAAAGTGGATCCACAGGGGAGGAAAAAAGGGGAACCCTTCTGTTCCCAGGGAATATTGATCATGAAGAGGCTTTAAAAAGAAAGGGGGATGTGCACTATGCAGGAAAATTGATCTGTTTACAGAAAATATCTGCAGGTTGCCTGAAAATGAATATCCTTCATGCGAAAGTTTCCTTTGAGAGCATGAACTTTGGACACATTAGAAGGTTAAGAGCGTAAGTAATGTGTTTTTTCACCTTTAGCTAAAGGTCACGGAGCATTCAAACAATTCCTCTGTTTCCAAGCTGAACATGACAGAAGTCAACTGCGCACCCCAACATTATGGCTAATGAATATGGAAACCAGAAATGTTTTCCCTGCACTTTGGCCAAGAACCACTCCGTGCCCTTAAGAAGAAACTGCTGATTATTGGAGATTTTAGTTTTACCTCAAGAAAGTCAAACAAACCAGAACCTTTTCACCAAGCTTCCTTCTCCCCATTAAAAGCACGTTGACTCGTCGAAGCTTTTTGCAAGTCATTGTCTGCTAAGACAGAATAAAATCCGGGGTCGTCATAAAATTTTGCACCATTTTCACATCACGTCCAGCCTTCCCAACAGCTGTTGGGACCAGATATCTCTCAGTGAGGAGGAAGAGGAGGAAGACACCTGAGTATGGTGGGGGGCCTGCTTACCCCGTGGGAGAGCCCGTTTGCTGCGTCACCCATCGCAGAGAGCTCAGCCTGGGTCAGACCCACGGGTTCACAGCCCTGCCCAAAGCTGGCAACCGAGAGTGAAACCAGACAACAAACATCCCCACTCAACCGGTACTGGATCTTCTCTGCCAGCTCCAAACTCAGCAGTAGCTGGTGGAACATGCTGCTGGGAGGAGGTGCCCATATGTACAAAGCATATTTCTGTTTGTTTACTTGAAATACACTTCTTTTTTCCCCATTTTGCTGGATATTCCCTTGGGCTTTATGTGATGGGAGAAGAAAAATCCCCCAGCCTGCTTCCATTGCCTCCTGCCCCTTCACGACATCCCCTCTCACTTGCCTCATCTGTGAAATCAAACAGCTGCAATCCTTTAAATCACTTTTCATAAAGTGTCTCCAAGCCTAAAATAATGTCACGGCTCATTTCTGAGCTCAGCATTCCTGCCGCGCCGCATTTCCCTGGGTGCGACCGTCACAGTTGGGCTGTGATTATTTATTTATATTATAATAGCATTTGCAGCCCTGCTGTGCTCGGCCCCGCACACGCGCCCAGGAGGTGACCCAGGGCGTTTCCACCACCAGGATAAGGATCCCTGAGCTGACGAATTCCCAGCTCTCGGGAAAGGATGTCTTGGAACGCAACAAACCAGAACCAAAAATTTAATTAGATGCAAGACATGTTAGTGTCGGGTTGGTTTTGGCCTCTCTTGGTTTCTTCCAAACAAGCTCTCACTGTGCAAACACACCCCATGACAAAACTGACCTGGCCAAGACATGCAAGCAAATACCGCTGACTTTTAATATTAAACAGCGCAGCGACTTCAAAGGAACTGGGCTCTCCTCTCCCAAGCAATCCCACCAGAGATCAGCTCCAGCCCCAGAGCCATGGCCAGGTTCCAGCTCACGGCGCCGCCGAGCAGGAGACACGTGTTTGTGAACAGCTGAGAGCGGCGGGGCAGATCATGCAGGGACACGCTTCCAGAAACACTCTGCCTCCCCTCCCAGCACAGGCAAGGTGCGTCGCTCTGTGTGGGGCTGGCACGCTTCTGCCCAGAGGAGTCTTCTGGCTTTCCGTCCAAAAAAAATCCCAGCTCGGACCTCTCCTGCATGCAGACACCCAAAAGGTATCGCATAACTTCGGGTGATTACACGTGGCTGTAAAAATAGCTTCTAGAAGCAAACGCCAGCAACTTCTTCCAACATTAATACAACAGAACCAAACCAGCGCTCACTGCAGGCTGCAGAAACCCCCAGCTCCAGCCCACTGCAAACAACTGCCCTGCTCTGCTCCTCCTGCTCTTGCAGCCCTGAGGGGAAGCAGTTGGGATTTTGCAGGAGACAAGGGCTCAGTGCCCCAAGGACAGGAGCCCTTCACACTCTTTTAAAATCGGTCTCCACGCCGTGGATTGAGGTTCCTTTGGCTTGGCTTTTAAACCACAGTCTTGCAACAACTGCAGATCGTGCTCACCTGGTCACGTCCTCCTCCCGCTCGAGTTTCTGATAAAAAGAGAACTGGGATTTTCTTTTTGAGACAAATGCTCTTGGTTACGTTCCAGCCCCCAAACAAACACGCTCACACTGATGGAAGCAAAGCTCCCATAAATCGAACCAGGTCAGCGTGTCTCATACCCAGGATGAAAAGCTTCTTTGTGCAGCAGCACGCAGGCCCCGAGCGATGTAGATGAGCCAGCAAACGCAGCCAAGAGCTCGTCCCGCGCCCTCCTTAACGTTTCTATTTCAAAGCCTTTCCAATCTCCGGCTCTGCTCCCTGTGCCACTCGGCTGAAGCCAGGCAAAGAGGGCAAACGAGGGAATTTCAGCCCTTCACCGACGTTTCATGGGTTTCCAGGCTCTCAAGTTGACCACTAAAACTAGCACAGACTGAATTTGACCGCTCAGTAGCTGTCACTGTCAAATGTAACCCCCAGACAAGGTCTCCTCGCTGACTTGTGTTACAGGCACCTTCCTGGCTGTGGCCACCTCACTGTGACCCACCAAGAAGCAGCTCCAAAGACCCTTGGAAGTGTGAGCCAGACTCCAGCACCTAATAAGATTCCTTTAAGCAGCCTGAGCTGACTAAAGCTGTTCCACTAAGAAGAGTTTCTTCCGTTAAGGGCTTAAACTGAAAACGTTCATCCATACGGGATGAGCGAACACGGGCGTGAGTGAGGTGGCACAGAAAGGAGAGGCTGGATCCAGGTGAATTAACCTCTGCAAGTTCTGCTACATTCAACAAGACACGGCCAAAAAAAGAGATCATCTCCAGCTTATGCCTTGATCCAAGAAGAGAAAAGACTACAAGTCAAGACTAAGGGGGGGGAAAAGGGGGGAAGGATAAAATGGAAAGCTCAGCAGCTCAGTTATCTTCTCGCTCGCCAGGAGTGCTGCACAGAGAGAGGCAGGTCTCCCAACAAAGGGCAGGAGGCAGGTTCACGCTCAGCAGTTTGCCTGGGAACCAGGAGAGCTCTCCTGTGGGTGTGAGGAGCAAGGACTGGGCTCGCTGGGAAGCAGTGAGCCCACACGTAAAAGAGGATGGTCCCTTGTGATTCAGTGCCAAGGAAAAGCCACGCCAACGAGGGCTGGAGGCCACGTGCTCCTGCTCCACACAAGAATGGTCAAACCTCCCCCCTCTGCCCCCAGGCTGGATGCTGCACCCAACCAAGGGTGCTCTTGCCAGGAGGACAAACGGACACGGGTGCTCAGAAAAGAGGAGCCACAGCCCACGAGCACCGCCAGGCAAGCGCTAGGAAAAGGCTGGAAAGGGAGAGAAAAACTGAAAGCACCATATGGAGAAACAAAAGAGGATCCCATGAGAGAGGAACAATGAAATCCTGTACCACAGGCACGGAAACAGCCTGATTTCTCTGTAACAGCCACATCCGAGACCGGCGCAGCTGAACCACTGCCCCGGCTCTGGGGACACCCACGTGGCTCCCACCCTGCGAGCGGTAGGGAAGGAAAGCCTCGGCCTTACCGCGTGTGGTCGGGCAATCTGCACCGGATAGGACATGGCGTGCGGGGGGTAGCGCGGCTCGGCCGCGCGCCAGCTCTGCGTCACGGGCTGCGTGGAGCCAGACATGTCGGGAGAGCAGGCGCGGCGATCGCTGCTTCCAAATCGCCAACAAAGGGTTAGGAGAGCCGGGAGCTCCTCTTCATCGTGTGTGCGCTTTCCACGTCACGCAATAGCTGGAAGGAAACAGGAAAGCAGCAGGTTAAAATTCAGTCGACCGCAGTCCCATGAGACAACCCTGAGCATCAGGCCTTGGGCCATCACCAAAACCTCGCTGCCCTCGCGATTCCCCAGCAGCCCCGCTTTCCATTTGGCAAACCTCACGGGCCAAGTTTTTTCTGTAGATTACTCCTATCACAGGAAGTCCAAATGTAAGATTTTCCCAAATTTATCCCACACAATTTCCCTGGAAAGCCTTCATCCAGCACCAGCAGGACCAGGAAGCCAAATTGCCAGCAATTTATTTGGGTCCTGTTGATCTCTAAGTCTCTTGGAGATGGGTATTTTTTTGCAGGGTGACTCAGTTTCCAAAAACACAGTCAAGAGTTTTGGCATTTCAACACAAGGTCCAAAAAGGCACAAGGTCCCTCCCTAGCCCATCCCTTTCGACATCCACACTCTCACATGTCAGTGCTCTCCTTTCCAAGCTGCGGCCGCTTTGGCAGCCCTCTGAGGTAAGCCCTGATCTGATGGCAGGGGGGACACCAGGCACCGACCTCGCCTGCAGCTGTGTCCATCCATGAAGCTACACCAAAACCCAGGACTAAAGCGTGTCACACACCTCCAGCGCCACCTGGATCAGTCCTTCTGACAGGGACCAAGAGCCAGAGAACACACCACAGCCCCGAGGGCATTTTCACAAACACCCATCACTCCTGTACCACCTGTTGCAATTCCTTTAACAGCTGCAACAAAAGCAGGGAAACCAACAAAGTGGGAAGGTGCCCCTCGGCCCCAAGGGGGGGTTTACAAGTTACTGATTTTTATAGATACTTCACATTGTTTGCTTGATGATGATTTTAAGCCTCCTGGGTTTTGTCTGGATTACAATGAAAAAGTAGCAGAGGTCTAAATGCTGCCCTTTATCACTGTCAGTGTGAGGTGCATTAACTATTATTCTCAAATTAACAGTTAGTTATACAAAGCAGAAATTCCCTCTGCTGCCTGCCTGGGTCGGGGGATGTTTTCAGGACTGATCCCCAGCAGGGACAGCCCCAGCTCCCTGGGACCCGCTCTCCATCCCACGCAGTGCTGTGCGTGTTTGCACGCCTCCTCCCCAGCGCAGGTACGTGTTGTGTAGGGATCTGTGCAAGGCTTTTGGCAGTACCAAACTCTTCCATCGGCACACCAGGAACAGCAAAGGAAACTTCCAGCACCACACATGCTCCCTCTCCCCACACTTGTGGTCTCTGTGCATGGGGAGCGCAGCCAGCCCCAGCCAACGCAATTTCAACTGAAACAGCAGTTGGCGTGTACAAAAACCAAAAAGGGGGTGGGAAAGCGGGGAAAAAAAAAGAAAAAAAGAAAGAGGAAGCTTTTCTTTTTCTATTTCTTTTCCCTCCTGTGAGACCACAGATGAGCCCGTGCTGATAAACCCCTCGCTATCTGCTGCAGGCAGGCGCAGGGCTGCCTCCCTGGTTTGCCAGCATCCATGCAGCCTCAGAGCCAGAAATAAACCAAACCAAGGCAACGGCCCCTGGCAGCCAGGCACGACGGGCGGCCAGTGGCCAGCAGCCCAGGGAGGCCCTCTCACGCAGAGGTCAAATCTTTACAGAAATCATCTTTTCAGCAAATCCCCGTGAAGCCTGAGGATGACAGACACACCAAGACATCACCGTGCTCCTGACGAGGGTCAGGTGAGCCTCTTCAGAAAAAGGTATTTTTGCCAAGTGACAAATGGAAAAAGACAAGGTTTAGCTCTCGAGGCAGGGTGCAAAGGGACAACCATGTCCCTCCTGCTTTCGGCTCACTGCCTGCACAAGAGCTGGGAATGCCCCCCAGTTCTGGACCCACATATCCCTGCTGAGCCCCAGGACACCTTACCTGCCACCCCAGGGAAGCACCGGTGGCCTGGGAGCAGCCCGACCCTCATCCCAGACGAGACAGCCTCCCCTTGTCAGAGCTTGGCGTGCTCGGTGCAATCCACCCCGGGCAGGAAAGCCCCTGCGCACGCGGGGGAATTCAGAGGCACCCAGAACACGCGTATTTACACTTCCAGTATGACTGCCCCACTTCCCCTCGTGCTTCCGACTGGATGGGATTTTAATCACCCATTCCCACCCGAAGCTGGGGGCTGTGCCAGGAGCATGTGGTTCAACACCCACTCTGCTCACCCTCCAGGGACACAGCAGCACCCTGCCAGGAGACACCAGCATCCCCTCCCAGCTCTGCTGCAGCCCATGTGCTGCTCCAGGGGCAAACCCTCCCTGCAGCTGCCAAGGACACATGCACGGGGCTCTCGAGGGCTCCAAAAGCTCAGCGGGATCTGCAGTAATTTAAGGTACTTTCCCAATAACAGATTCAAACTCGGACATCTTGGCTTATGGCCAGCTACAAGTTAATTAGCACATGTAAATATATATATATACATACACATACACACACACACACGCTCCAACCCAGAGTCCTTGGCAGCTTTCAGCAAGCCAAGGCTTCCTGGAAGCACAGCAGGTAGACCTGACCATGCTGAGGCAGCTGTCTACAGTAAAAGAAACAGGATGATTTTTTTTTTAACTCTTCAGATCAGCAGTTCAGCTTAAAACACAGCACCAGGTGCAAAGCCACATGGTATCAAGCTCTGAAACAGTTTAAAAGCTTTTTTGCCTTGGTCTGTGCAACTAAAAAAAAAGTTAACTGCCTACTAGAGGACTACAGACACAGGATGAAAACACAGGGGCCAAGAAAACCATCCTGGCACCAAGGCACAGTGTCTGCGAGCCGTGTCCTGCATTAATCACAAGCTAGCAGGAGCACAAAAGGATTTGTCTTTAACAAGGGCAGCAAACCACCTCTGCCTCTATTGTGGCTTCTTGTTAGAAGCCCTGGGAAGACAAAAGTAAAACTCACGTGTTCCTCGCAAACAGGCGAGCAGCACTGTCCGTGCACTCCCACACCTGCAAGCAGCAGTCACCAGCGAGATCTCAGCCCAAGCCCTGGATGTTTCTACTGCAGTGGGACTGTGGGCTGGAGCCAAACGAGGCCACCAAAGCACTGGAGCAGCTCCACAGATGCCTCAGATCACACCTCAGGTCCCATTTTTACACTCCATGTGCCCAGCCCAGCACCATTCTGGGGAGGAAGGGCCATGACCAGCAGGCAAAAAGCCTGTGGGTGCTCCCACTGGGCAGTAAAGTGGGAGCACACCTTGCTGGGGATGCACTGGTGCCCTTCAGAGCTGGGACACCACCAGGCCACCTATTCTCAGCAAAAAACACCGGGGTGCCTCCTCCTCCACAACTCCTCATTAATTATTTTTAAGAGAAGAACACAAACAATAGGAACAGATTAATGGAAGTAAGAGAGAGAGTGCAGCCAGGCTCTTTAAATCTTTAAAATCAAACTGTTTGGTTCTTACTTTCTCAACTGATTTTGATGAAGAACAGACATTGTCTCACAGGAAAGGTATTTCCCCCTCCCCAGTTGGAGTCTCCATCTGAGACTGTTTTACCCATAGACCTGCATTAGCCATTACAGCTCTAGGTACCAGGAGATTTACGGTCTCTGATTAGGAACAGGAGAAAGCTGGAGGTTATCACCAAAACCAGAATCAGGGCTACAACACAAACCTGCCCACGAGGCGAGTGCCCATGGAACCTCCTGTGCCTGTTTATTTCCACCTGTTGAAAGACTCACAGGATTCTGCCCCACTGCTGAAGCTTTCAAAACTCCCCCATCCTCCCCCTGCCACCACCCTGCTCTCCTGTTTCTCCTCTTCACGTGCCATTTACTGCCTAAAACTGTTTCCCCATCACCTGTTCTCCCAATTCACACCACAAAAGCACACTACAAGCCTCTGCAAGTTGCTGCTGGCTGGACCACGTGCCAAGGAGCTCTGCCTGCACACCCAGCTGCCCCCAGCGCCTGCCAGCTCCCAGCAGTGTCCCCCAGCCCTGTGCTAACGGGGTGCACGGCACTGGGCCAAGGACATTCACATCCAGCCCGAAAGATGGGCACAGATGAGTCCACGACACCCTGCAGGCACCTATGGATTCCCAGCCAACAGCACTTGGACACAGGGCTGTACAGCTCCATCCTGGACCTTCAGTGCAGCTCCTGACCCGCAGCAAAACCTGTACTGATACGGGCAGGGCCCTGCTAAAACCCTACAGCTCTAAAATAAGGGGTCTGCAACTCAATCCAGTTGCAAAAAAAATCTAATTAACGTGATTCAACACACTTGTTGCTCTTCAAAGTTAGAGCCAACCTTCCCGATCGGGCCCGACTCCTCAGGGAGAGCAGGATTCTCAGGCGAGGGCCCTGGCTTCACTGGCACAACACAAATGTGGGCCACTTGCTGTAATTACCCCGTGCCTTGGTTCATCTATCTGAAAGGTGAGAACAACAAGACACTCCCAGCTCACAGAAAATACCGGTTCATCTGTTCTCAGAGGAGTTTTAAAGAGCCCAATGAAAACACATGGCTCAAGTTCAAAATACACCTTTTTTTTTTTTTTTTTTTTTTAAAAAGCAAAGACATGCTGAAATAAGATTAACAGAATATTTTGTTTCCTAAGTCCAGAGTAATGTTACTCAACTTGTGGTCTACGGACCATGGATGGTCTACAGAAGACGTTAAGAGGCAGCCCACAAAATGACTGCAAAATACCTTATTAAAAGGCAAAAACTAGTACCACCACACCACGCAGACACGGCAAATAAGAGAAATGCTGTTGGCACTCGCCAGTGCATTTAACTGAAGAGTATTGACAACAAAGCTCGTGTTTAATTACATTAAATGATGCAGTTTTTGGAAAAAACAACAAAGTCATCTTTAATCAACTGCTAAATACACGACAATTTTCCTCCTCAAACAAGAAATAAAAGGTATATACCCCTCCAGTCAGCTTGCATATTTTGAAATAAAAGTTAAGGAGACCTTCGTAATGATGCTTAATTAATACTGAGCTCTAATATCTACCCTCCAAGAGTCCAACCAGCCACGATGCCTAAAAAACCCCAGTGCCCAGTTGTGTGCAGCCCAGAAGAGCGCGCTGCTCGTCGGCTGCCGCCCCGCTGACGTGCAGCTCTAGATCAAAACCAGACCTGAAAAGCAGCTAAGAGATTTACTCACTCTTGCCTTAAAGGACTAGTGGAAGCAGAAATAATTAAGATGCGATGAAAATGGGCAGAGAGACGTTCCTAAGAAATGCACCGCAACCTAACGTTAATGGATTTGTCTGATCAATATGTGCATGAAATTTTCTTGGAAGACAGTTGACATGATACACAAATATTTGTATGTACTGCACCTATGAAGTCCTTTCAAGAGGAAAGCAGCCCGCCTGCCACAAATTTAGGGCTCTAATTCAGAACAACAAAGATGACAATGTCAGTGTCTGCAGCCCAGGAATCCACAGTTCAATCACAGCAGAGCACAGAGGTTTTGCATTAACATTGCAGCACAGGGTCAACAGGAAAGATCAGGCACATCCTGAGCTCTGTGGCGTGAAAGAGAGGTTATTTCAACCCCAGGGATCAAGGCTTGTACCTGCATGTGATCCTAAAACATTTTCCTTGCTTTGGAGCAGTGCAGAAGTCAAGCCAGACTGGCAGCACCCTGCACATGATGGTCAGACCCTGCGGTTCCTCAGCTGCCCCTCCAGCAGCGGTACCCAAAACAGCTCTTGTCCCGTTCCCCAGCTCACCCGCTGGCAGAGCTCTCCACCCCCTTCTCTTTTGTCCAGATGACTTCTGAACTAGATTTTTTCCTTGCCTGACCAACGGTGCGGATGCACAAGCAATTACGGCAGCAGATCCGGGAGAAGAAGGGGCCTTGCAGCACCATGGCAGTTGCTCAGAGCAGGGTGTTGCCCTTGCAAGAAGGTACAACCAGTCCCTAAGGCCACGGAGAGGACGACAGAAGCTCAGGAGCTGAAGTCTCTCAGCCTGGTTTGCTGTCTCACAGCTGCAATCAGGCTGCATCAGCTCTCCCCAACCACGGCATGGCTCCACACAGAACCGGTTCCAATCCCTGATGAAAGATGACTTCTCTGCCCTGCTCCTATCACTGCCCAAAGCCACAAAGCAGGATTTGCCACTTGCATTTCTCCTTTTCAGTCTTTCCAAGCTATTTTGGGCAGGGGACCCATGTTTAGCTCTGCCCCAAGATAACCTTTGCCAGCATTTGTGTATGGATCTTGGCACCGCGGCGGCGGCACGGAGCAAGGTCAGAGCGTTGGATTTTGCCAGCCCCGCTCCCAGTTGTGTTTCCAAAAGCAGGTCTGCCAGACCAGCTGCTCCCAGCAGCGGCACGACACCGGCCTGATGCTTCTGGAAAGGACATGCTGACTGTGCACTGCAGTTCCTGTCCCTGACAGCCCTTGCTCAGACCCCGACCCGCAGCAGGAGGATCTGATTCCCCGAGAATCAGAGATGAGACATCTGCACGCCCGCCCCAGCACTCCTCCTTGTCAGGGGAGCGCTTGCAGGGGATTTCACATGCTTTAAACACATCTCAGCCCTCAGCAAAGGGGCTGCAAGTGACCTTGTGATGGTTCCCAGAGGGACATGTATGTGCTTAAAGGAACAAGACTGACCCATTTCTCTTCGCAGGAGCACTCGGCCGTCACTCCCCAGCTGCAGGGACATTGTCTTATTAAAACGCACAAGCCACCAAGTGCCAGCCTGGCCATGGCTCCAGCCTCAGGTCAGCATCAACACGGCCGGTCTGAGCCTTTGCTTTTCAAATCCACTCATAAAGTGCTTCTCTTCTTGGATCTCATTGCTGGATTTCCCCCTTCCAATCAATTTAAAAAACACAAGCACCTCCCAGTTTTGCAGTTGAGACCGGTAAAACCATGCGGACAACCCAGGGCTCTTTGAACGGCGAGCCTGTCAGCAGGGACGCCATGGCAGAGCTGCTCCTGTTACGCAACGGCACCGCCGCTCCCGTGCCAGGGCACCCACGGCCCTGGCAAAGCCATTCCCGGTGCTGCTCCGCCGGGACGCGGCAGAGCCGGCACGCAACCCGCAGCTACCGACTGGCAGCTGCGGCCTCGGTGCCCAAAAGGGACACTTCAAGTAATTAAAAGATAGCGACGAGGAACAGCGAAACAGAAACCCACACTAAAAAAAAAAAAATAAAGAAGGGGGGAGGTGGGATTTGGAGCCATGCACAGGCCATTCATGGAACAAAGGAGTTATTTTAAGTCTGGGCTGGAAATAGAAAACAAATTAGACCATGCGAGGCCTTTGTTGAAGATGATCTGCAAAGACAAATGGAAACGCCTGGAGAGGAAATTAAAAAAAAACCAAACATGAAACCACCCGGGCACTGGGACTGCAAAGGGAAACAGGGCAGGGGACTGGAGAAGGAAAGGAAAGGAGTGACAATCAGATGCCAGAGCACAGATTAGGCAGCCAAAAGGGAGACAGATAAGAAAACCAGTGCAGGTCAGCAAAAGGCAGACTAACAGAATTGACTGGTAAAACCCCAGGGATGGAAAAACTGCCGAAAATGCCCCATTTCGTGGTGGAAGCCCATCCCAGAGTTCCAGATACAGAAATGCAGGAGTTGAAACTACAAAGCACATCTGCTGAGGCAAGATGGGCTGTGCAAAGGAACAAACCAAACCCTCCTCCCCTTCTGCCCAACCCCCTGTCCGGCAGCCTGGCATGCTGCAATATTCGCCCTGTGCTGCCACATCCACCTGGGATGGGATCCAGGCAATTTTCACCGTGGTGCAAGTGCAGACAGCCTGTTCCAGGGCAAAGCTCCTCTCCCCACTCCCAGACCTCATTTCTGCTCGCTCTCTCCCCTGCTCACTCTATACAACATCTTTCCCACTCCAGCTACCCCCCCCCCTTACATTAAACATGGACTTAAATGCTGGAACTGTTACGCACTTCTAATCTCAGTTGAATAAACACACACCAGCAAGTTTAAATCAAAAAACCCCACGCAATGGCTTGCTGACAATGATACTATAACCATGTGGCCATTTCAGCCACGCTCCCCAGTGCATTAAACAGCACATTAACAACCGTCGCTGTAACAACACATCACCGGTGCGGCCACTCGCTGCTCCCAGGAGCTCCCCTAAAGCCCAGGCTACCCAGACAAACAAGGCTTTTAAAATGCAAGGCAGATTACAAAGCACCTGCGAGATTTATTTATATATTTCGCACAGAACGCGCTGCTCATTTGATTTTCAAACCCTTCAGTTCGTGTTGCTAAAGAGACAGGTCCTCTGATGTCTTGGGCACGTTCATGAAAGCGAGGGGAGTCATCTCCTCCAGATCCTTTTGTTGAACAAATTACTCAGCTCAGGAGTGACATTTTCGGTTATTTACATCCTGAATAAGGAAGGGAAATTCATTTTCTGGAGTTCCTAAGATAAGTTCTTTGAGACATATTGTACCGCTAAACATTTTCTCCTTTCTCACGTTCCCAATTTTCAAAGGCGACAAAACATCTTTGCCTTCTAAATTATTCCTTTTCTTTCATGATCCTCTAATGATTCAGGAGTCTAAACTTCACACGAGGATCTTTGAAGAGCACCAACTGCCAGCATAAAAGCTGAACTATTATGACAAACTGCACAATTTAATGCCTCCCTAGGAAGACACGTGCAAAGGAACAAAATTACCCTAGGGAACGGAAACGAAGCCTGAAAATAAATTAAATGACCTGTAAACCAAGGTACTCAAAAATATATGAGATGCTATGCAGCTGTGCCATAAAATATCACTAAAGGAGGGAGTCTTTTGGGAGCAGAGATGTTTTAAACTAACCCGTTCCACTCCTGGTTTTCACTGCAGTTGCTACACGTCCCCAGCACGCCGCTGCACCCCGGACTCCGGGTGGGAACTGAAGTAACGCTACCTCAGTCACTTGTGATGCTCTGTCAAACACCAGCTCTGAACCCTCCCCTAGGCCTTCCTCCTAACATCCTCCAGGTAATTACTAGCAGATAGAGCCAAGTTTCAGCCCAGGTTAATAACTGAATTCCAGCTATTTGTTCCTGCACGTTGCTGCTGCTTTCATTTCTCCCCAGGAACATCGATGAGAAGTTCTGGCTCGCTGGTGGCCCAGCGAAAGGAGCTGCTCATTAGTTCACAGCACATCAGTCGGACAGACAGGTCTAAGCGGTAGGAGCCATTAATTGGCCATGTTCTGCTCTCCTTGTCTAGGTAATTAATAGCTCCTAGACAGAAAGTCAAAGTCTCTCCAGAGGCACCAAAAAATTCCAATGTTTGCACACAATGAGGACAATCTGCAGTGAGGGAAGGGGAGCAGGAAAATATCACCTCCACCTCCTCCTCCATCCCCTTGTCAAATACCCCGTACATAAAACCACAGCCCACTGCAGCAAGAGGCCTGGGCTGCAGCAAACCTGTTCTGAATCCACAGAGGAGCCCTACCCTGAAAAGAAGGAAAAGCTTGCACGGCTCCAGCTCCCTCCAGCTTCACTCCAAGGCACTTTGCAGGAGCCAGGCTTTGGGTTATGTTTCTACAGACAGGTTTACAAAACAGATGGGGATTCCTGATGTGTTTAATAACTGAACTCGTGCAAGTGGGCAAACGGGATTTCAGTGCTTCCCTGCCAAGCTCAGTCCTGCTGACAACAAGCTGTCCAAAGCTGTCAGTCACTCCCCAGCAGACCAGGAGTCCTGCCCTGCTGATCAGGACACTTCTCAAACTGCAGCCTGCTCGGACTCTTTGTCATTTGCCTCTCCTGGGCTCGGAGCAATGGTTTTCAACCTGCCATCTACAAGTTTCTGGGAGCCTGAGGACAAGTTTGCAGGAGGTCCTTGAAAGGTGACCGTAACTCATGCTACCCAGATGAGACATCTCGAAGGGTCTGCTCTTCCAGGGAGAAGCAATGAGCGCCGGTGAGACGGGGTCAGAAGACTCTGGTCTCCCTGCCCTGTCACGTGGGAGGGAGGGGAGACTTTTGCCTTGTTTGCTGGCAAAATGCCCAGTCCCCGGGCTATCAGTCCATCCTGTTTAGCAACTGCTGAACTCAAAGCTATTAAGGAATAATAATTAATAACTACTTCATAAAAACCCCCTCAGCTGGCCAATGTCAAGCTATTCCCAAGATGAGTCGCTGGCCCAATTTGCTGCTGCCACTGTGCAGGCACAAGCAGGTACCTCCTGTCCCCCTCCACCTGTCCTGGGGCCGAGGTTTCAAAGGGCATGGGAAAGTCCTTCTTTGGCCATCTTTGGAGCTGCAATTCCAGAAGAATTCACGCCAGTGGGTACCGATTACAGCTCGGTAGGCACAGACATGCCACTTCAAACTGGAAAAACAGCAACTCTCTGTATTTGGGATAACTCTCCAGTTTTTCAGTTGTACAGGAATCTTTATGGATGAACATAGCACACACACACACCCCCACCCTGTGAAGCTCTGTTGCACGCTTTACCCAGGAAATTCAGTCTGCTTTAATACAAAAAACCTGGCCACAATTTCAACCAATGGAAGAACTGCCTGCCCTTCAAAAGGAGCAATGTCATCCTCCCAGCAGCTGGGAAATAGCAGGTTTCCCACACAATCACTGCCAGACTCTCCCAGCAGCAGCTCCACACAGCTCAGGGGTGCTGCCTTGCAGGACAGGGATGACCCAGGTGGAAGGTTGTTGACTGACTTAGGCAGGCAGGATAGGCAGCTCCTTAGTCCTCCTCCCACAGCTCTGGTTTAAGGGGTGTGGAATGACTTAATTATGCCCCTCAAGGCAGGAAGAAGTCACTTGTCTTTAAATACTCAAACTTTTATTGAGTTAACAAGTTTTAACAAGGTCAAGGCTTGAACAGTAAACTCTTACCCAAAGGGGAATTCGCTGTTTCCCCTCTTGCAATTCATTAGTGTCCCCCACAGTTAATTTCTTATCCCTGGGTTAAAGTGATAAACTTTACAGACAGAGAAAAATCAAGGAAAGAAAATACTTGAGCACTTAGACAGGGTAAAGAAACCTTAATTTTCTTCATCCTATCACAACGTCCCAGAGAAGCACCTGGCACTCTACACAACATCCCCTTGGAGGGGGCCACAGGCAGGATGGCAGACAGGACACCCTCATCTGCCACCTCCTGCCCAGCACAGGGGTGAGCTCTGGGAAACCCCCTCTGCTCAAACCACCGTGGTCTCTGCACTGCCAACAGCTGCAGAACAGCTGGCTGGGAGCTGAACAATGGGCTCAGGCCACTGGAGCCAAGCCCTTCTCCCTCCGTTTCCTACGGAACGGCTGGTTGCCGACGAGTAGGAAATCTCCAAAAACAAACACACAAATCTTGCAGGCAGATGCTAGAGGTAAAGAAATGAATGCTGAACTGTTTAACAACGTGGAAAGAGAAATATTAATTGCAGCCTTCCCCAAAACCACCTCCCTTCTCCCCAGCCCAAGCCTGGAAAAGGCTTCCCAGTTTTGTTTCTACATCAGCCACCCACAGGGCAGGACCATTCCCACGTCCCCATGTGCTCATTTACATCATCAGCCTCGCCACAATATTTCCAAGTCCTACCAGCTCAGACTGCCAAGGAAATAGCACAGCGTTACCATTCAAACACACACCAGTCACCAAGATCATTTAACCATGTGAGCAGAGAGTCACCTACTAGGCAGGAGTGGGGACAGAGGAAAAGTCAGCCCTTGACAAATGTTACCTACTTCCCACGGCCCCGTGAGAGGTGTAGAGCACCAGGGATGTACCTTGCTCAACCTGTATTTGAGAGGTCCTACTCATCATCCACTTGAGGATCCCTCAGCAGCAGTTACTGACCTGAGCAGAAGTGCCATCGATCGGACGTAAAGAAGTTTTAATTTCTCCAAGCAGGAGTTTGTACTGGTTTGACTGAATTTGCTTTTAAATCAGGTCTGCTTAAACTGGAGCTGGTTTCCTGCTGCGATTCAGATATCCCATTACACAGCTCATCCCAGCTGCCAGCTCTGTACAGCTCAAGCAAATGGAAAGTTGAGCAGTTCATGGAAAAAAATGCTTTTATACACAGACAAAGAAGTCAGATTGAAAAAAAACCCCTGTCTTCTATAATCCTGTGTACAGAATTTACCTCTAAGTTCTGGTACTTGGTTAAATAAAGGCAAGGACAAGTTGGATGGGGGAGTTGAGCAATCTGATCTAGTGGGAGGTATGGGGGGCAGGGGACTGGAACTAGATGAACTTTAAGGTCCTTTCAAACCCCACCCATTCTAAGATTCTAGGAAAACTCAGAAGACAGCACACTTCTGGACAACAGAGCAGGATGCAGAGCTCCAACCTCTCGCTCCAACCCAGCCTCTTCAATGAAATTCCAGTTTGGCATCCCTTGCCTCCAAGCAAACCACCCTCTTCCCTTTACAACTTTTAGCTCCCTCAGCCTAGACCAGCCAGGGCCAGAGGGGAAAGTGCAGGACCCCACCTGCTCTAGCAGCAAGCCGGGGCAGCTGGGACGTGCGTGAATAGCCACCAGCATCACCGGGGCTCTGCTCCGAGGCACCCAAGAGCTCTGTCAGAGCTGCTCCCGAGGGCAGAAGCAAGGGAGCAGATTGGACTTCTGTGCCTTAAAAACACCAAGAACAATCTCTAACAAGGTACTTAATACTTCAACACGTGAAAGGCCTAAAATATAATTTCTGTCAACTAAATCGGCGTTACGGGTCCACAGCCTATTTTATTAGCCAGATGCTAATGGAGCTACAATACATCAGGTCCCATTTTAAAAGTCACAAATAGTTTATAAAGGCTTAATCAATCATTACATAGGTGTTTGAATAAATGGCTAAATCAATCACTATAAGCCCTAACTCTAAGTAAGCTATCGGACTTTCTAATAACCTGCAATATCTCCAGCTGAGATTCCCACACCTACGTATATGAGCCCATCATGTTACAGACCTGAAGAACAGAACACCCTATCTATCATTTCTTAACTATTTGTGCATAGGCTTCAATGTAAATATAGACCATATATTGCCACATTCCATGTAGGTCACGTTAAAAATACAGATGAGACATTGAGGAGCACTAAAAAGTGGTCCTTTGGGATGGCACTGGAGAATATTTAATAAAGGCAAAAGCTGCAGGCTAATTTCCCCTGGGAGTTCCCATTTAGAGCCTGTCGCAGTGAGAATCCATCACAGACAGCACTGATTCACCCACACCAGAGAGGAAAAAACCCTCTTCCTTCCCCACTGCCAGTCATCAGGATATCACCTTCGGTAAATGAAGGAGCACCTCTTCCAGAGTGCTGCCAACACATCCCAGCAGCTGCGAGTGCAGCTGGCGACCCTCACTCGCTCGCTTTGCAGGCTGCAAACCTGAGCGTGGCCAGCCACCTCCAGGGGCTGTGAATATCCCACCACAGGTGGGCATCCCTCTGCTCAGATGCTTGCTTGGCTTGGAGAAAAATGCTTCGCAGCCTGAGGCTGTACCCAGTGCCAGTTGCTCTCAGCTTGGAGCAACTGGGACTTCGGGTGCTGCGCGCTCCAGGTCTGACCACAGAGCTGAGCTTCTCCACAAAGAGAAGACGATGTCTGGCAGCAGCAGCAATTCCCAGCCTTGCTCTGTGGCTTCACACACGAGCAGCCCGCGTTCCCTCGTCCAACAAGGAGTTCTGAAGCAGACAGGTGAGGTGATAGAACGAGCTTCACATCTTTAGATGGAGCTCGTGACACTAAGATGTTTAACACAGCATTTCTCAGGGAATGGAGGGGGAAAAAAACCTACCAAGTGCCCTCCCACCATCCTCCCCAGCATGGAGAGACCAAATGTCTCGCCTGAGCTCAACCTGGGGCTGCTACGTGCCTGAGAGGGATGGGAAGAGAAAGGGCCAGCTGAGCGGGAAGGGAAATATCTCTTCAACTCCAGCAAGACAAGATCCCTGCCAAGAAATGCACCACCAGTTCCTCACTGGCTTTACTGAGACAAGTTAAAAACAATAGCACTGAGGCACACAGCTGGAGCAGATGTTTTTAATTCTTCACTGCTCACAAGCAGCAGCTTTTCCTCCCCTCCTGTTCACCCACCTACCCTCTCTGCAGGTATCCAGCGGTGGGAGTGTGATGGAGAGGGACGGAGCAGGGCCAGAGCCATCCCTAAGAGCTCCCACCCCAGCCTCTCTCATGAACCTGCCTGAGAAGAGTTGTGATCAAGCTCTTCTGTTTGATCCTCCTCATTCATGCCAGGTAACCTTTGTAAATGCTGTTTAGCAATCCCAAAGAGCAAACCAGGCTGCAAGAGATGCAGTTTAACACGTAGACCGATACATGAAAGTCACTCACACCCCGCAGCACCACTGTTCTCTTTGGCACACCAACCCAAAGGTTAGTTATCAGCAGGTATTCAAATTTCAAAGTAAAACAGTTAAACTTTAAACTATTTAAAGTCTGTATCACACCCACGTGTGCTAAGTAGAGAAGGGAAAGGCATCCTGTCCGACGGTTTTAAAAGATTTCAGGTCACTGTCCCTTATGCAATGAGAGTTACTCAGCTGGATAAGATCAGCCATTAAGCAGGATTACAAATTTATCTTCCCTCGGTAGTGTGATCTTCTACTAATAATCGTATCGTGAAAAATAATACAGAAAATGTTTGAAGAATTGCCCTTTGAGGCACTAGCAAGGCACAAAATGCTCACATGGCAAAAGGCAAAATCTTGTCTTTTAACTGCAAGGATGCTGCAAAGCACTGAGGCAGAAAACAAAACACCCCAGCCCTGGTGTCAACAGCAGCACGAGAAAACTCTGGCAGTGCTGAGACCCTGCAAATCAAACCAGTGGGGCTCAGCTCAGAGGGAAGATGTGAAGCATCACCAGCCGACTCGCCCCAAGAAGCCGGGATTTGATGCACTCTGCTTCTGATGGTACCTTTCTGTAACTTACACCTGGGCAGCGCCTCCCTGCCCCAGGACAGTAAAAATAAATACAGACACAATCTGAGACATCCAACCCCTTGAGAGAATTAAGGCAATTCTTACAGTCTCTCTCCCAGCCCCAGTCACACGCTGCCTTCGCTCGGTGCAGAGCAGAGCAGAGGCAGCTCCGGGAGCAGCGCTGGCCAACGACTGCCCCACACCTCCCAGGGTGGGTGCATCCCATTTCCCCATCACCATCTGCACTGACACTCCAATCTCAGCCCGCTAATCACTGCACCAGGGAGCGCTGGACTACTCCAGCAATGACATCATTGGCAGATTTGATTACAGTGCTGATTACATCATCACCCACAAGAGATTATGCAGCTTTCCAAATGGCACCAGCAGCTTCTAAATAGCTTAGCTGGAGGAAGCCACGAAGGACATATATATTTCAGAAGTCTCAGGCTGTACGTTTAATGGAAGAACTTTCAGCACTATCTTTTGGAAATATCCGTGCACGGACAAAGTATTTTCGCATGCCGTTGTTCGTGTCAGTGAGCCAAGCACATGCTCAGGAGAATATTTTGGTTCCTGGAAAAGTCACACGCACGGCGAGCGAAGGACGCCGCGGGAGCGTAACCAGAAGGACGTCACCGCCGGTCGCGGGGCAACAGGCGACCCCGGATTTGCCAAGTGCACGATAAGGAATGTGTGCGCCGAACCATCTCTCTCCAGGGTGGGAAAAATACTTTTAAAAGCCTATTGAAATGACTTTCAAGAGAAGATAACGAAGTTTAATAACAGGAACTCAAGTGAGAAGCAAGCACCCGTTACAGAATCTGGCACTGTGAGTCCAGGAGCGTGAGAAGGACAGTGTTTTGCTGTCCCCATACCACACACCAGCATTAGCTCTGTCACGGGGTGCTGCTGCTTGCTCAGCCTTCCCTCCTCTGCGTGGACTATTTGCAGAAACAGCATTAAAGCAACCATCAAGCAGATGCTTAAAAAATGCAGAATGACGTTCAAATGACATCTATCCATAAATCAGCCCAAACCACAAACATCTGAAGAAGATTTTCACTTAATCCAATTTACTGTAATCTCTCTCTTTAGTTAAAATGACAGAAATGTCAAAATGGGACTTTACTCCTCTGTCAAAGCATCTCATGGTGAAAAAGGAAAATAAGCAGGCTCTCGCATGCAGCACCACTTATTAGGTTAGAAATGTCAAAACTGTACTTTGATTCTCACTATTAGCAGTCACATCCACATGCTGTGCCCTTCTGTTTCACTTCATTTCCCCCAAAAGTGAGCACCGAGCATATGCTCCACGCCAAGCATCATCCAGGCAAAACCACGAGCTTCCCGTTTTTGTTCCCGATGACCCCTGCGCTCATCTCTGCCTGGGAGCACGCAGACCCTCCCAGGGCCTCTGGATCACACAGAAACAGAGTCTTATTTACCATCAGAGCTCTCGGGAAGGACCGTGTTCTGCTGCTTCCAAAAAAATAAAATGAAATGATGATCCAAGCCTGCTCAACAGACCAACCTCAAATTGCTTTTCCCCTATCTCCCCACATTAATTAGCAAATGGGGTAACTGACTGTCTGCCCGGGAGTTAAGCACGTGTGTGTGTCTGCATATGTGTTTCCACGTGTGAGAGTGTGTGTATCGTTTTCCCCAACGGTCACAAAAATTAAGCTGTTATCCAAGAGTCCAGGAAAGTGAAAGAAAAATACCTACTGTCAGGAGTGGGGTCTTCATGCATTATTTAACAAGAACTCTGTTGGCAAAACTGGTGTTGTTTTTATATAAAAGCTAATAGAAATTGTACCTCCAGGTGTCAAAACACTGATGGTAATTCCTGCTGCCTCAGACATCTTGATGTTTCAATTTTAGCAGTATGAGGAGCCTGCAGGGAATCCAAGAGGGTAAAGTGCTTGTACTCAAAGAGAAGCAGAGAGAAGGAGAGCCTTTTTATTTCTTTATAAAGGGCTCAGGGGAACAGTTCTACTCACTGGAATTATCAGATCTGGTTCCCCTGCTCCTTCCCTTCCTTGAAAGAGGAAAGAGCAAGATAGGCTAACAAGGAGTGATTGTATTGTGTCGACAGGGGGAAAAAAAAAAAATCTGCAAGGCTGCTAAGGAGAAGCGAAAAGACAAAGAATTGGTGAACAGAAGGTATCGCTGGGGTGCAGCAGCACAAGAGCAGCTGGAAGTAACAGGACGCTTCAATGATCTCCAGGGAACAGACAAGCTGCAGTGGAAGAGCAATTTTAATATAGGTTGGGTTTTATTAAGTTTGTGCCTAAAAGCACAGCGACACGTAGGACCCCTCCGTGACTTCCAACTGCACTTCTTCAGCCCGTCACACCTCCACGGAGCAATGGCAGGGCTCTGAGACAACAAGAGACTGAGACACACCAAGAGTTCCTCTCCCTGACCACCTGAAAAGGTGCAGCCAACACCAGCCAGAATCAGAGACACAGCAAAGGCACCAGGTAGCAAATAGGCTCTGATATTTCAAGAATCAATGATGGCACCTATGAAATAGTGGTTTCAGGTCAATGCTGCACCTGAAAACCACAGACAGTGCAGACCACTGTCCCCAAGCACCCCAATGGAGGCTGCAGGGAGGAGGGTACAGCTCTCCAAACCCACCCTCCTGGCCTGCAGTGTGGAGGAAAGCCCCAGGGACCACCTCATGGTCTGGGCAGTCCTGCTCCCGTATCGCTTCCACCATGGGATGGCGGGGGGGACAGACGAGAAGAAAACAATAGCTCAGGAATCCACACACAGCTCAGCACGGAGTTCAAGGGAAAAGAAAAACAGCTTCTCCAGGCAGCCACTCAGCCAGGGACACAAAGGTCTTGGAGAGATCCTTCATTGGGTCATGAACTTTCGCAACCCCATTGCAAAAACAGCGCTGAGGAAATTCCCGAGGAAAAGTAAATGGACACAAGAGCAAGCTCAGACAAGGAATGCCAGGACTGCTGCTGATCCCGTTTCACCGAAGCACATGCCCAGTCTCCTTCCACCTGGCAGCCCACCAAACAGCACGACCACCCCGTGGAGCTGCATCCAACGCACCCCAGATCCCGCCGTGCCTCGTACCTGGAGCACGGCAGGGACCAGGAAGCGACCGGGGCACTCCCCTCCCACACGGATCTGACCCTGTAAGGTTTTCCCACGGATCTGTACCAGGCCCCCTCCCCGCTCTGTCTGCCCAGGTATCACTTACGGCTCACTAACATTTCAGGGACGGGCGGTCATCGCTCCCCCCCACTCCGAGAGAGTCATTTGTTGCCTTCTTGCTCCTCCAGCCATGTCTCACAGCGCGTGGTATAAACTTTAAGAGGCAATGACCTCATCGGAGCTGGGAAGAGGGAGGCAGGGAAATTGGCTACTTGCCACCTTCTCGTTTTTCACACAAGAAAAATAATTTATGAGTGAAAGCCCATTTTATTCATCTGAAAAATAATAATAATAATAAAAAAATCCTACTAAAAGCAGCAGGCCTGCCTTGGAGTGCATCGCTCGTACAGCAGCTCCTGGAGCAGCACCTACCTGGGGTGATGCAGACGGGACCCCCAGCACTCCCGGGACACCCTGCCCCAAGGCACAGGCCCCCCGGCACCCCCAGACATCCCACTGCTCCCCAACCCCATGGAACACATCAGGCTATGGCACAAGCATCCCTCTCGTTAAGGCTGGCTTCCGTTAAGGCGTGGGGAGGGACTTCCAGCTCTCTCTAATTTGTAACTCCTCCAAAAGGGCAATTAAGCAGCCAAACCGTGGCTGCGACTGGGATTTCAGCTCGGTTCTCTGGGATGAGGCCATCAGACAGGGCTCTGCAGCGAGCAGTAACTCCAAGGCACGTCATTAATTTTGCCCAGACATGTATCACACCCCATTTCAGAACGCACACGGAGCATGTGTGCGGTGCTCTGCAGACGCAGGATACACGGATCCTGCACACTCACACATTTTATATACTCGTATTACTTATGTTATAGATTCACACATACATTACTCATAGCTCTTAAGAACAGAACATACAGTTCATCTTGGCATGAATCCCAGAGAAAGGGGAAAAAAAAAAAAAAGCCCAAAAACCCCTGCAGTAACAAATCCAACTTGCATTGAATCCAACAGCATCTGTGGTAGGAGTTAGAGCAGTATTATGGATCATTAAATGATTGAATTATTTTGTGTAACACACCCCTGCGTCTCTGATAACACCAGGCAAACCTGCTCTTTTCAAGGGACATTTCCCCACTGAAAGCGTGTCACCACTCTCCCAAGTTTTTTGCCCATTACTGTGGGAAACTGTGGAAAAAGCAGTTTATTTCTGCAGTGTGCATTCAACAAGCTGTTGTGTACATTGTTCCACCGAGGCACCCCCTGTGTTTCAAGACAGGGCCCAAACGAGTTCATATGGGACTGCAGCTGTCCCTAAGAAGTGCAGTATCTCTGAGTTACAAGTGCTGGCCAACACCGGAGTCCACTCTCCCGAGCAGTCTGGCACAGCAGTGGGGATATTTCATCTGTACACACCATACCACAGTGGCAAGAAGGCAGATTAGCATGGACTGAGGAGGTAACTCCTCAGCAGGACACTGTGCAATGAAAGAAAACTTTAAAAAAAATCACAGCACACAGCAGCTCCTATACACCTCTGTAACCTCCGCAGCAAGTTTGCAGCATAGCAAAGCATTCTTCTTCATCCCCTCCAAAAATGGGCTTCGTTCACTCTTCGGAGCTTTACACCCGATGTTAAAGACATTTAAAAAGTCACAATTGCAAGGTTTGCATTTACTGAAGGAGAACTGAGCACGACGAGGAGCGGCACAGCTCACCCCAGCTCTGCCCTCCCGTCCCACCCGCAGCATCCCTCACCCCGCTGCCGCTTTCCAGTCCAGCAAAAGCCCCGTCCCGCTATCTCTCCTGGAATCCCCACCACGGCAGAAGTGTCTTCCCCCAGGATTAGAGGACCACGATCCTCAGAACCAGCAAAACCACGCGTTCTCAAAGTTCTGCGGCAGAGTTCACCAGCAGTAACTCCCTGTATGCGACAGCCAGCACCAAAACAGCAGCTGCAAACTCCCACCGGCCTGACCGAAGTCAAAACACACCGAGCGCTGCTTTTCAGGCAAACCCAAATTACAGCATCATCTGCTGACTGCTCCCGGGACGAACGAACCCACACTAATTACAGGCTAAACTTTGCAATTCACCTCTCAAAAGCACGAAACATCAGCAAAACTGCTTTGATCCCACTGACAAATCCCCTCTCCAGCCGACGCAGCAACGCGCGAGAGACCAAGATGTCCGGGGGGGAAAAAAAAAAAAATTTCCAAACTTTTTCTCTCCTTTTTCCTCGTAGCTACCCTTCCCCTAAAACTACACGCTCCCCCCGCCAAGGAGGGCTGGAGGGATAAAATCACCTCAGAAAGCAGCGGGGGCTCACAAAACCTCGCACTTCACCTCCACCGGCAAGCAGCCGGGCAACCGCAGGAGTGTGTGCTCAGCCTCCAGCATTAAACACTGTTTCTGTGTCGCCGGGCCAAGTCCCAGTTTTTCAAAGCAACTTCTTTCTGCTGTGGCCTAGTTTAGTTCTCCACACAAAATGCCACCAAAACAAAAGCCGCCCAGCCAGCCGGGGGAGGGAAAGTGGGGGGTACTTACCTAGCAGCATCCCCACATCACCTCCTGCATCTTTAGCAGCCACCCTCTTAACTTCAAAATAAATAAATAAAGCGAGGCCACACAGCCTTAAAACCAATCTGGAAATGAAATGGAAAGCCTGTAATTATTTCTCAATGCTCCTGCCAGTCTCAGCCTATAAACACAGTGGATTACATAAGTCCACCCCTCCTGTTTTGAAGCCAAAAGTATGAGCTTTTCCTCCAGCTCTGGCAGCAAGTAATAATTCCTCGTCGGCATGGCAACGCTGGCTGGCTTCCAGCAGACAATGGGCGAGTTGAAATACTGCTACGGCCTTTTTATAGCTTAGCTCTGAAAAACCTCTAAAATATTAGCTATCTGATGGCTAACCCAACTTGACAACCTCTCCTCCTTTAACCGTTTCCTTCCTGCGCCGCCAGCAGGCATTGCCCAGATGAACGGTCCGGGGCCACCGGGCAGCGGAGCGGGGGATGCTCCTCTTCCCAGGGACAGCACGCAGGAATCGCTTCCCATCTACTGGATCTGTTGATTTGTCACAGACACAGCATCTGCAGTAACTGCCACAACCCCATCTGGGCTTTTCCGGGTTTATTTCAGTCTGTTACTCAGCAGGTACATTTGCTCTGCTCGCTGGCTCCAGCGAGCTGAGCGCGAGGTTCCCCTCCAGCTCGCCTGGCCCGAGAGAAAACAGACCACAAAATAACACTCCGTGCATGTGGTTCTGTCACTGCCCTCCTGGGCGAGCTGTGAGCAGGCTGGTGGGGCTCCGGGTGTGATATTCAGAGCTGCAGGGAAGCAAGATGCTTTACAAATCCTCTCTCATCACGTGCTGGGGGAATTCATGCGTCCTTTTGGGACAGTATGGCAGGGACGTCCTGGAGAACCAACTGCACTCGAGATGCCCTGTGCCAGCATAGGGCAACCTGCCCATACAGCTTGGGCTTATTCTGAAGCTGAACGAGTTAAAGGCAGTAACACATCCCGGCAAGACTGAGAAACAGCAACAAAACTCAAACAGAAGAGGAAAAGACACTCCAGCCATCATTAATGTCAGTGGTGTAGGAAGACTGATGAAATTAAGGAGCTTTGTGATTGAGTTTCAACCAAATCCTACTGAAATGAGCAGCTAACACACACACACACGCAGCAGCTCCCAAGACTCATGTGAAGTTAATGTTTACCCTGACTACCCACACGCTCTGTCCAGGATGACCCCACTATCTCCACACCCTGGCACAGACCCCGACCACCCGAAGGCCAGCAGGTCCCAGCCGCATTTACACCTCCGAGCAGGAGCCCAACGAGTGCCACTGCTGCGTGCTGGCTCGCTGCAGCCCAGAGTAAAACTCACCCCAAGGGCTGGGAGATCTTCTGCAATTTGTTGAATTTTGTGAGTTAGCAAATAAGCAAAGAAAACAATAGAAATTAAAGAGAAAACTGAAAAACAGCAGAGCCAAGGCCACCACAAGAACACAGTTAGCTCCGTTCTCAATGCTCATTTCTCCAAACAGTGTTGCCAGTGTTCACAATCCAGCTCCATGTCTGGCAACAACTCTGGGAAACCCGAAGGCTCCTGCTCAGCACTGGTGGCTCTCCATGGCCAGCCCTCTGCACGCAGCAGCCCGCTGCCCCCGTGATCTCCAGGAAAGGCTTGAATGCGCGACCCCTGGGAGTCTTTAACGCTCAAAACCAGAAGGCAAACAAAAAAAGAACATTTCTTTCTAAATCTCATTAAGTTGCAGAGCATGATTATGATTTTCTAATGTGTAAAGGTGATAACACTGCTTGGAGCTCTAGTTCAATTAATTATTTTATGGGAATAAACATACCAGGAGAGACTAAATGCAAACCATAAAGGCTCCTTGGTACATGTCAGGCTCACAGCTGCTCAGCCTTTGATACGAGGCTAAAATTCCTAATGCCACAGAAGAGCCTAATTCCCACAGTAAAAAAAAAAAAAAAAGTCAAGCAATCATCTTAGCACAGACCAGGATGCAGCACACCCTGGCAGATGCTGGTTCCTATACCAAAGTGTGCAAGATGGCCAAGAGCAGCAGCTGTTGCTGCTGATAATTAAATACACGTTGTGCTACCACGGAGCCAGGCAGAGCCACACACGAGGGGGGAGAAAAACCAGACCTGTCACGGAACATCTACCTGAATCCCATGAGCTTAGAATGGGCTGAAGTTAAGAGATGCCAACCTTAAATCTCTTCATGTCGTTTTTTCAAATGGGGGCTCCGGGTCACATGACTGGAACGCTTGTGCTTTCTAGGGGAGAATAATAATTTAGTTTCTCTTTAATGGCAAATTTCCTGGGTTTCACCCCAGTAAGTTAAAGGTGAACAAGCCCTAAGAACTTCCACGGGGATGGGACTTAGCCCTCCCTCCTCTGCTGAATGCCACAGACACAGCTCTGCCTCGTGCTCCTCTATTCCAGTGAAACCTCAGTGTGTCTCAGGATACCCTTCTGAGCAGACTGCATTTGATCCCACTCTCCTGCCCCTTGCCCCAAAACCTCCATCCCAATTTGCTATTGCCAAGATGACATCTAAGAACACGACTACAAAACACCCTCTCTCCAGCCTGGGAAAAAAAAAAAGCAACAAAACCAAAAAACTACTAAGGCAAACCAAAGCTGCTATTTCCTCCTGCGTGTAACACACTGTGTGCACGTGCCTGCAAAGACAGCACCTTGAGGTGGGCATCAGGACCCACGAGAAAGAGAAAACAGTAAAGTCAGGGCTAAAACATCTGGAGAAACCTTCCTGCTCTCACACAGAGCAAGCTCCGTTCTCTGGGTAAGGAACACCCATCCCCACCATGACCCCAGACACACGGATGGATGATGCAAGATGGGGAATAACAACTACAAAACCCTGCTGAAACTTTAAAATGGCATCACACTACGCACGCTCTTCCAGCTTAAACCCTTAATTAAACAGACTATTCTTTACAGTGCTGGAGCCACTCCAACTCCCATTGTTAAATTTAAAATAAAACCCCACAACCCCACAGCATCTGTAAGACATTAAAACATTCAATACCGACTTCTTTATTCAGCTTTAAGACATCATTTAATAATTTTCCCTCTCAAACCCCAAATCTAAGGATTTAGAGGAAATAACCACCAGCACCTCTTACAGAATGTTTTTTTTTTTTTAAAAAATGCACCTTCTGCAATAATATCCTTGACCTTTAACAATTCCAGACCGATTAAGTGTGTGCTCCATCATGTACAGCCTCCGGACAGACTGCACGGCCAGGGCGCGCTCAGTGCTGGGTGTCAGGATGAAGCAGAGCCTGCAGCTTGGAAGCCAGCTCCAAACACAATCCATTCATGCACAGGGACAAAACCAGAAGGTAGATCTGACCACAGAAAATCTCTGTGAGCACCAGAAAAATACATTAGAAAATCAATTTTGATCACTGCTAATAAAGCTGGAAACACAAGCCAGAACCTTGCTGTTATAACCTCCATTATTCCAAGATGGGTCTTCACTTCTCCTGCTCTCCCCAGAGAAGGAGCAACTTGCAGCCACTTACAAGCTCCTGTAGCACCACTCAGGTGGTTCCCGTGCCATGGAAAGCACTTGTTCAGCCATGCCAAGGGACCCAGCCATGATGACTTTCCTGATGGGACCAGGAGAAGAACCTGGGCTGAACGCCAGCCTCTGAGAAGTCATGGGGAGCACCTCTATTCACCCATCACTGCAGGGGGAGCAGGATTACAAGCTGAAATATCACCTGTTAGCAACCTCTGAAAACACGCTGGCAGGCCATGACAAACCCCCAGGTCTCCAAAAAGCTCCTATAACTTCAACAACACTGCTGGTATTCTTCCTGTGACCAGTTTCACAGCCTCTAAAATATTGTGAGGTGTCAGGTGGAAGAGTAGATGACCCAAAGATCAGCAATGTGCCCAAGGTGCACCTTGGCTCCACGAGCAGCCTGCCCAGGTAGGGGTACCAGATCAGGGACTGGTTCCCACCAGCAAACAGCCAGCCTACAACCCAGAGTCAACTGCACAGGCACTTTGATCTCTGCTCAGCTGATAACATCTTACCTGGGCCACATTCTCGGGCACTCCTGCCTGCTTGCTCACAGCAACTCTGCTGTGCCAAAAACATGAAAAGGGCAGCAAGGTTTGCAGAAAATCCCAGTAAGTTATTTCCAGCAGTTCCCACAGTTAATTAAACTGTTCAATCACGCGTGCTTTAAAGCCCATGAAATTTAAAATAAATAAAAAAATCCCCCAAAGAAACACAAAAGCTGGACAATTGGTGGAAGCAGGTTTGTTTGATCAACTCTCCTCCACCTGCCAAGCAATTCTGTGGCCGCGGTAACAAATCCTTCAGGCAACTCAGTCCCGTGTGCTGATCCTACCCTGCAGCTCCAAGTGTCCTACACCCACGGCTGCGTGGCCAGGGCTAAACCATCCCCCTGCTCCACAAGCCAGAGCCTCCAAAATACACACCCAGCCCAGGTACAATTCCACACTGGGCACACCTGCCTCTACCAGAGGAGCCTGCAGCAGAGAAAAAGCTTTGCAAGGGCCAAGCCACATCCTTGGGAACAGGCTCCGACGTCAGAAAATTCTCTTAACCCGGGCAAAACAAAGGAAGCATGTGGCACGTACGTAGGAACCAAAGGATGTTGGATGAGGAACACAAAGAAGGGAGGAGGTGGAAAAAGACGACTCATTCAAGGATCTGTGCAAAAGCTGGCATAATTAGGCAGTGCCTCTCCAACTGGATCAAGAAGTCCAGTAGCAGAGTCTATCCCGCAGGCAGCAGAGAAAGGAAAAAAAACCTCAGCAAATCAGAGTAGGGAAATAGATCATCACAGCTTTTAGAGAAACAAAGTAGAAGGGAATAAAAACCAAATCGAGAATCTGATCCCAAGCCGTGCTACACTCCAGTAAGAGTCTTCTCTGTTTCTGTGAGTTCTGGACCAAGCCCTTGCCAAAGGCACTGCCTAGGCAATTAAAAAAATAATCATTTAAAAGCATCAAAAACTAAACCTCTGAAAGGTGTGACAACAGAGTGTGCAGAGCCCCGAGGAGCTTCCTAACACGTGGGTGAGAGCTGCAGACACGTAAGAGGCCACATGGACAAACAGACCCTGCAAGCAAAGCAAGAACATGGTTAAGATACTCAACAAACAGAGCAAATCCCTGCAAGACCAAAAAAACCAGCTAGCTCAGACTGGATATGGAACCAGGAGCAGGCAAGATCAGCAGAAACACAAACCACTCTTGTGCAAGCCAAGAAGTCAGGTAGGAATTGGAGGACAAGTGTTCAGCCAGTGACCAGCAGAAGTCACGGGGACTTTGAAACACGGCTGGAACCTACGTAAAAAGCCTGCTTTTTAACTCAGGAAAGGGTAAGTTCACAGCCACCCAACCACCACACCAGGCCTCTTCCAGAGGATTCGACACTTCCTGGTTTTCAGTCTGAAACAGAAATATCCTGTCAGGAAAAAAAAAAAAGGCCAAATAAAAAAACCTAAACAAGGGGGCCGTACCCGGGCCATGCAACTCAGCTGCTTCCCAAACACACATCACTGTTATCTGTTTATTCTCAGCTGGAGCTTCCCCTCCACGTCCACCTCCTCCCTCCTTTCACTTACAAATTGATATGCCATTTAAGATCTCCTATCTGCTGGCTCTGCCCACTGCATCCTCAGCATTTAAAATAAGCTGTGACAAACGCTGGGTAAACCCAGGCACTATGAATACTGCAGAGCCGAGTGGCTGAGGGGTATTGCAGACTAGTCATATGCTTCAATATTTTGTCCCCAAGAACACGGCCAATCCATTTAGCAATGGAGCAGGACTCTAATAATAGACACAAGGATACACAGGAGATAAATGTACACAAGACAAAAATAAATCCCAGCCTTGTTATAATTTTAATACGGGAGCTAAACTGGGAAACGATAAATGAAGACCGTTTCCACAATTGAGTCAAGAGGAAAATTTAACTCCCAACAGCCCAAGAGTGAACACAGACATTCAAAACTGGATGGGAATTTTCAGGAAATTGGATGAGCAATAACTCTAAAATAAGTTTTTCATTATTTCAAACTACACCAAAAAAACCCAACACTTTAAAGAAGCAGACTTTAAACAACTGTGCATGTTCTCAGTCATCGAGTTGTGGGGTCACCAACCATCTCAAAGAGTCGCTCTCAGCTCTCTGTAAGTGATGTAGCTCCACAGCAGCTCATTTTAATCTCAGTCGGTGATCTCAAATTGAAGCTCTAATACACTCATATACATCTATGAACTCCCACATACATTTTTCCTTTATGAGTTTTAGCCTGTCTTCACTCTACATGGTTAACCACGCTCCCCCACAGCCCTGCCTTCGCTTTAGAAAACAACCTCTGGTGTTTATGAGATTAACTGTTTCCCCATGGAAATTATCTGAGGGATAACTCTTCCCTTCCCACAGGAATACCCAGAAGAGCCTCAAAGATTTCACAACCTTAAGCCCTGTGTCATCATGAGTTATACTTTTGCGTACACAAACATCTTCTGTGCGATCAAACGAGGAGGCAGAGCAGGGGCTGGGGGCCAACGTGATGCTCTGATCTGACCCCAGGCCAGATGTCTCCAGCCCAGGGTTTCAGCCAGCAGCTCTCAGACACTCCCCGAGCCTCCAGACATGGGAACCACACCATGGTCCTCATCAACCTGCCCCAGCACTCACCACCCTCTCTGTCCACCCGGCCCCTCCCATGTGTGACCGTGTTCACAACCAGCTGCTCCTCCAAAGGAGCTCCAGCCCTGCATGGAAGTGGCTTTGTGACTGGCCAGGGTGGGCCTCTCAAAGGGCAGCTATGGGGGGACTCCAAGCAGTCCTGGCAGTTCTCCCACCTGATTCCCCCAAGCTCTGGCTTTGCAGCTCAACATGCACATTGGGATGACTGGATCATTACCCAGGAGTGATGTAAGGTGACCCAGAGCAGATCTTCAACCACGTTCAAGCCCATCCTCTGCTGAATGACAACTGCTTGGCCCTCTCCTCCTCCCTTACCAGCCAACTCAAAGCTCATTGAAAGGTCTGCGTGAGGAGTAACAACCCCAGGAGCATCCTTCTTCGGGTGACTCCCAGACTGCAAGGAAGTCCATACTGGCAGTGAAGTAAGACTGGACCAGGCTAAATTTCCCTGCATGTTTCTCTCTGCTCAAATCATCCTACTAAAAAGGAGAAAACAGTCCTGTTCCAGATGGGAGAGACTTTTTATAGCAAGCCATGGATATCTGGCACGCTCTACTGAAGGTCTTTCATCATGCACACAAGGTATAATGCTATCTAGTAATCTGAGGAAACATCCATGGGATTTTCAACCTCCTCTAGAAATTGAGATTCAACAGGAAACCACAAATACACCACGCAATTAATTTTTCTTTACCAAATGTTTCCAGTCATGTCGCAATTTTAACAGTAAGCAAACTATTTGGGTTCTTTCCAGTTCTTGTGCAACAATGTTCCTCATTTTTCATTTTATTTTTTTTAAAGAATCTGGCTGAGATTTTTTTTTTTTTTTTAAGAGAAGAGTTTAAAACAAGTTAGGAAGTCAGCGTGAATAGATCATACTCTCCCTGTTAAACACTTACACCACCACCACCCCCCCCCAAAGTTTCCGTACCACATAGCAGAGGTTTTGTACAAACACAGCAAAGACTTTTCCCAGCTAAAAATACAGCAAGCAGTCTCAAAAATAAGAGCAGAACAACATATCTACCGACACAGGCAAGGCTGAGCTATCTGAACCACATAAATAAAAGTCTCATTCAAACATTCCCCCACTCCCCTCCCAACACCATTCCAGGAGAACAAAGAAACATTAAGTCTTACTTTCCTGGTGTATATTTGATCAGACCTTCTGTTAACACAATATGACAACAGCAATGAAGGGAAGAATATCACAGCTAAACAACCGTCTACCATTCCCCTTCCTTCTGCCGAGTCCGTGCTGACGCAAGGATGGAGCAGCTGCTGTCTGTTTTTAAACAGCTCCATATTTCATAAGAAGCTGCTGATTTCTGAAAGGACAGAAAACCCAGCCAATGGCTTGCAAAATAAGAACCAAATTAAAGCAATTCAGGACACACTATTTAAACATCGCGTCCATTTGCTCAGCCTCCCTCCAGCGTTACCACCGCAGCTGAAATTCCTGAGACACGTCTGTCCCCTGCCCCAGCCTACTCCGTTATCACCACAAGCACAACTTTTAAGCATTCATCTAGCACAGAGCAGAGGACAATGGAAAATCCCTCCCACGGCTCTAGATAAAACAAATGCTTGAAATATGGGAGAAAACAAACTCGTGTCCAGCTTGATGCAATCACAGAAACTACTTCACCGGATTAACGTAACCCTCCCCTAGTTGTGTGTTCTGCTGCTGAGGGACGCTGTAGCAACAATAAACAGACATTTGGGATGGAAAGACTCTCCCTGAAGGACACAGCCATACGTCTCAAACTTTTGAAAACTTACCCAAAAAATATATATATAGGTCTCGATATCAACTTTTATTTAATCGGGGATGATATCTGGGAAGCTCCTCATCACCACTGAAATTCCACACTTGGGTCTTCCTAAAAATCTACATCATAGCATACAGGTCACTGCGTATTAGGACCTCAAAAGAAAGAAGCTTAAAGCTTTTCTGTTCTGACTCTGCAGCTCTCACTCTGGCTGTTAAAAGCAGTGGGTTATACCAGGCGAGTCCCTCCCGAGGGGCTCCAGACGCCCGCTGTCTCCTTTCTAGTTAATAGCTGCTATAAGAATACTGCTTTTTTGGCTGTTTGTGTCATGTTGATTAGCTTAAATAAGGGCTTGGGGAAGGAGCGGGGAGAAGAAGAGAGCATGTAGGGGGAGGAGGATTTAAAGAGGGAAAAAAAAAAAAAGGCTTTCATCTGCTCTAATAATTAGCAGGTCATGCTGAAAATGATCAGCATCCCTTTAACGCAACTGTGCATGAAATGTGCAGAGCCCTGCTCAGGTCACTGCACCCATGCAAATCACTTCGTTATATCCGTCACTACACCCTGTGGTTTGCTAAACTCCTCTGGCTTCATAGGGACCCTGGCCAAGATCCTTCTACTTCCACACTTCCACGTGGGAGATGGGGGGTTACGAGGGTCTCCAATCTTGCTGCTCTGTCACGGGGGCGGTGGGGGCACGGAGGTGCCAAGGCCAATCAAGGACTAATTAAAGGTTTGCAAAGGACCTCCAGATTCTCTGATGAAGCAGCACAGGGGAAGCGCTGCGAAGCATTTGCCATTCCTGGAGAAAAAGCGGTTGCGTGATCCTCCCGTTCATCACCTGGAGGTTTTCCCAGGGAAGCCATCAACAAGGAAGAATCAGACCGCCCTGAACGTGACAAAAATCTTCTCTAATTCATCACCGTAGCTGCTGTCCCAGGCATCTCTCTGCAGAGCATTTATTGCTTCATGCAGAGCACTCTCCCTGCCCAAAACACAGGGACCCAGCTGTGGGTCCCCAGGAGCACAGCCCCTGCATCGGGCAAGCTTGGCTCCTACATTGAAGACACCATCTGGGACTTAGCACATAAATCCTGGTGCAAAATGAACAGCGGGGCAGGGGGGGGAATTCAAAAAGCAGCAACGGAGCTCTGGTCATTTTTGGGCTCTGCCTCCTCCCCACATCTACTCAGGTCTTCAGAAAAGTCAGCAGTCATCTCCTGGAGGGGCAGGACCAGTTCTGCTGGAGCAGAGGCCCTTTAACAGACCTGCCCTTCTCAGAAGGAGGTGAAAAGATGATAATGACAATGACAATTCTTCCTCTGATGTACTCACATCCTTCTATTAAGGACGCATTACCTCAAAGGTCAGTAATTGCCAGCCAGAGCCAGCTCTGCTTTGACAACCCGTCTTCAAAAGGCACTGAGAGCCTGACCATGCCCAGGACAGGGAGAGGCTGCCCTCAGCGTGCTGTCTGGAGAGAGAAGAATTCCCTTTGGTGGCTGTGATGGCTGCCTCTTCTCAAGTGTCTTTAATTTCAGCAGCTTTCCCTCACTTCAAAATTGTTCTTCCGCCTCAGCTCAATGTTTATCCCCAAACCGACACCTTCAAAGCGCTGCTGTTTGAAAGAAGCCCAGAAGGATGGAAATTAAGAGATTCTTTTCAAATAAAGAAATGGGCTAAATCATTGTGCTCAGAGTTACCAGACGTGCCATCCTGCTTTGTGGAAACAGGAGCAACTTACCAGGCACCACAGGGATGGGAAGGACAGGGGACAGTCCCTACAAGGAGATCAGTGGGGCCCTAAGGCTGGTCTAGGAGCAAATCAGAAACCCTTTGTAGGAATGTAAAATTCATCATATAAGCAGCAGAGACTGTTATCACCCAAACTCCCTCCACGCATCTGAGCAAAACAGAAAACAGCAACACTGCAATGGTCACAAGAGCACCAGGGAGGAGCCAAAGCAAACTGAAGTGTAAAACACATCCCTCTGTGGTACCAACATGCACGTGGGAAAGGGGAAGCTTCATCCAAGAGGGCAGTGTGGAGTTCCTCAGTGACAAACCTACAGCAATTATTAGAAAGGCATCATCCATACATAATTTTGAATTTAATTTAATTAGGCACCCTGCTAACTTCATTACTTATTTAACTGGACTGCTCATTCAATTTACATTACTACTGTTTCAGATAACCGCTCCGGGCCCCACGCGGTGGGAAACGCACGAGAGGACACATTTGGGAATGCTGTAGCCCCAAGCCACAACTGGGAATGCTGTAGCCCTAAGCCCACGCTCCCCTGACGCTCAGCATTTCTCCTGGGACAAAGGCATTGACCATGCCTTAGGTTTTATTTTTCTACTTGCACGCAAAGAAGTCCAGAAGAGCTCAAAGAGTTAAAAAAAATAGACAAAAAATGCCAGCTAAAACCCCCAGATTTATCATTTTTAATGCTTGTGTACACCAGTCAAAGCAACAGCCTCCTACACAGTTGCCAGATTCTTCTTTTTCACCTAAGAAGTACAGAAAAATAATACTCCATGGGGCTTGGGGGAATATGTATCAGCACTTCACTCACCACCCAAGAGCGTCTTTATAAAACCATCGTCTCCAGAACACGACACGCCAGGTCAGGACAGAAATCAAGAAAGGTCTCACGCAAGCAACTGCTCCTGCCACACGGCTGGGCTGGGGAGGTCAGCAGCCCGAAGCCAAACCTTTCACACCAAATCAAAGCCAGGAACGGAGGATCCAGCTCCCCAAAGCCTCACTTGGTCTGTGTGTGCATCCTCCTTCCCACCGCTTCAGACAGTCACATCCCTCCTCGTCTGGCAGCTCTGCCTGCCCTCGCCAGCTGCTAAGACACAACAGCATTTTCCCAGGCAACTTCAGGAGTCTCCTCGCAGGAGTGAGTCCGAAGCCTCAACTCCCTGCCTGGTCAGAAGGGATGCAGCAGCATGGCAGTGAAATGGAAAAGAGGGAACAGCACCTCGATCGGATTCCTGAAACAGCCTGAAGTATGTAGGAAGATACCTCAGCCTCAGACGGCAAGGTCTGTCTCAGAAACTCATACACATATAAAAAGATCTCTGAGTGACAGGAGTAAGAGAGTGTGACACGGTACAGACACCAGCCTCAAATTAGGCAATTCTCTGTTGTGTTTGGATTGGGGTTTTTTTTTAATTCCTTCAGCTCAACATTTCTTCTTTAAATCAAATTACTCTGAGAATTCTGACCATCCATTTTTAAAAATGTGAACAAAAAGCTGGAGAGCAGCACAAAGCCAGGAACTCCCCGGGACACTCATCCATTCCTTGTGCAACAGCCCTGTTAGCAGGGAGGTGCTGCTCACCACAGTGCCTGCACAGCCTGGAATGAGTGTCATTACCTCAGGCAGTGTCTTCGAGACACTTGAAACACCAATTTTTCACTCTCCAAATCAACTCCAGACCCAGAAATAATTTAAGAGCTCGGCAGTTCAATGTAATTTGCTCCACTCAGTGCACAAGGCCTGTATGAAGCATCTGACGTTTAGAAGAGCACCCTTACGAGCAGCCCAATCCCCACCTGGCATTTTGGAATCTGCTACATCGATGGAAAAGATACAGACCCACTGGTAGTGGTTTTTTTTATTTTGAGGTTACCTGGTAAACAAAAGGACTAAAATCATCTCTACAAAGATCAACAATTCTGTCATGAAACTGACACAGGGTCAACAGTAGTAATACCTCAGTCACTACAAAGCCTTCAAGGAGAACCAGCATCAGAAGTGATGAATTTTCCAGCTACCTCCCATAAAAATGAGACTGTCTAGCTCACAACCTCCCTCTGATCTTGTGTTCAAGATCTTCAAAATGAAACCTCTCACCAGGGAAACCTAATATTTGGTTTCATTAGCGTGCAAGTGCAACGTGGACCATTTGCTGTTCCTTGGGACAATGAAGTTGCACAGCGATTTGCACAGCGTTAGGGGAAGTGTAAGCGCTCCCATCAGCAGGGAAGGAGACTCAGTCTCACAGCAAAGCCATCTCTGCTGGCCTGTCCCTGTAGAGAACAGTGGGACAGGCAAATCATTACATCGGGAGAAGGACCAGGCTTTACTGTCTGGCCAGGGACAGGGCTGAAGTGGCAATACCAGCATTGTTTCAGCCTTCGCAAGGTGAAGGGATCACAGACTCCATTGAAACAGAGGATCCTGGCAATTCTCATTTCCTACGGCAAACAGTTCTCAGGGGCCTCCTCCAACCTCCTCCAGCAGGAAGAGGGGAACTTCCAACACCTCATCGCTGACATTTAAGAATGTGAGGCTTCAGCCATCAAGTTGACACTGCAGCAGGGAATGCAGCTAGCAGGTATACAGTTGCAGGCTCCCAGAGTGTGGATTTCAATTTACAGTTTAAAAAAGGACAGAGGAAACTAACCTACAAAAACAATCAGCTTTATCTGGGCTATTTATCCACACATACCATGTGGCCACACCATAATGTGAACACCTGCGTGGATTACGCATTTCTCCTCCACCAGCGGTGTCCGAGACACGCTCACATCTGGAATCCTTTATGTTTTAAATGCTACTTCTGCCTTCTCCCTGGTGCCAAAACGCCTTGAGCAAGCAGCGTGCACACGGGGGAGGAAAGGAGCAGCAGAACAGTCAGTAAGGTACCAAAACACTTCAGGTATCAACATGACGAACACCGTAGGCAACTCGAGGAGCAGACACCCACCAGTGTGACTGTAGGCAGAGATGCTGTGGTTCGGAAGATGATCACACTGTGTGAAAGTTGCTGTTGTCCTGTGGCTAACAACAAAAAGCCAAGTCACACTTCTCCTAAGTAAACCCCATGTTTGTTATTTCTGTTCCTTTGTTTGCTATGCAGAGCTCTAAAGCCAAGCGGGAATATTTCCTGCCCAGCTAATGTCATTCACTTATAACTTACCAACCTAGGCCTGCACCTGGACTTTTCTATGACACAGGAGTCACAATGAGTTTCACAGGCAGCCCCCGAGGCACACAGCACTCCACAAAGCACCAAAATGTGCCACGTGAATCCTCTCCAAGGCTGCCCCAGCTTGGCTGCTGCCATCGAGGTCCTTTTAAAGCAAGAACTTTGCAATGCATCTCTCTCGCTGCTCTGGGAGACAGCATTAAAACACAAAGCCACACAGTGCTCATGCTAATGTTTCCATCTGCTCAGAGCCTGGGTTTTTTTAAGGACAAAATAAAAGCAAGCGTGTCGTGACGATCCCGTGCACAGACACTTGGGTGCCTCGATCCTTTTAGGCATCTCCAGAGATTTTTAAAGCGCCCCAAGGACACACACATAAACAAATATTTAAAGGGAGATGCGTGTCGAGAGGTCCAGCAGCAGGTCTGTACGAGATGTTTGGCCCGAGAAGCTCTAGACAGAGGGCCATGGGAAAGCCCTCTGCCTTCAATCACATGTGGGCTGACCCTCCCAACAGCCTCACTCACCCAGCCTGCCCCTCGCCTTTGCCCCAGTTACCCCAGCAAAGACTGGAGTGACCCCAGCCAGCCTTTCGCTCTTTGCTTTCAATGTCCAGCCTTCAAAGAAACCTGACCCAAAGTCCAGCGAGGTTAATGGACAGGCACACGCTGACGTCAGCGAGGTCCCTGGATAAGGTCACTGCAGCGTTTGCCTTATCTTGAAATTGGCACTGCCTGGAAGCCAAGGAACAAAGTTAACACCGATCAGAGGTTTGCCTTGCCGAGGCCCGGCCTCTCTCCTGCACACACCCCTGGCACGGCTTGGGCAAGAGGGCACTGCTATTAGGAAGCTTTGTCAACCATCCACAGGGATTTCTCCACATCAAGCAACCAACATGGCCAGACTCAGAAATCAAATCCTGGAGGCAAGACAACAGGTTGGGGGAAAAACTACACACGAAACGTTGATGCGCGTTTCATCTCGCGAGCCAAAGTGCCAACATCAAGTCTCTAAAACTTTTGAGACTTGGGTTCCTCAGAGGTTCAAGGGTTACTCCCAGCATTGCCTACCAGTAACAGCAAACATGACCTCGTTTGAACACAGCACATAACACTGGGACTGACAGTCCCAAACATTTGCCTCGTAAGGCCAGAGGTTTGCAGGGCAGTGACGTTATTTACTTTCAGAGTTTAATTCTACCCAAGGCAACTTTTGGGCTGCACTCCAGAGCCATTTACGTCCTGCACCAGCCTACCCTGCCACAGACACCAGGAACCCAGTTATTCATCAATCCCTTAGCTTGAAAAAAAAAAAAAAATTACATCATTACCAAAGTCAGCTCTTTGATAGAGACTCCCTGAAGATCCTCACGTGACAAGAGACAGGAGCTCAGAGACAAGCACTCCTCTGCTCCCATGCCAGAACACCTGTTTATTTGGATGCCAAATTCCGATGGCTCAAAAAAAAAAAAAAAANTTCTCCTTTGCTTCTTTTGAAGATGATGGATGCATCTGGTTGGGAAGCTGAGCAGCACACAAACAGGCCTTTTTAACACCCCCACAGCCCACAAGCAAGACACGCAAAGCAGTCACTGACAAAGATCAAGTCCTCATAAGACCTGAAATATGAACGGATCATACAGAACAGCATTTCTGAGTACTTGTGTACTAAAGCTACTTTTCTACAGCAGCCAAAAATCCCAGAGAGCCTAAGGCAGTCCCAGGCAGGACATGCAGGCTCAGAGCGAACGTTCACACCAACAGGGAAAGAAATCGTGAACCGCCCTCCTCCCCTGTAAATAAACACGTGCAGCTCAGCACAGAGGTTGGAGCTCCTCAGCCCTGCACAACCTGCCCCAGGCTGTGGGCATGGAAAGGGATGATGGTTTCCAGGCTGTTAGCACAGCCTGCACCCGAGTGCACAGAGCCTTTACACAACACGGGCAGCACAGCCAAGGCGGGCCGGGGGCTCGCATCGGGCTGTACTCAAATCACCCACCGGCAACTTGGATGTCAGCAACAGTCAGAAGCTTCAAGCATTTCTCAGAGGGAAGTGCCTTGCTAAGAGCAGCAATACTGGCCACTCCAGGAGTCTTAATCAGAGTCTTAAACAAGCCACTGCATTGGTAAAGGTCCACGACTGCCATAAGAGCAGGACAACGTGTGGCAGCAATCACTGAACATCTACCAGCAACTGTGGCACCGACAAAGACAGGACATGCACGGTCTTCAGCGAGTCCTGCCTATCTAACACCCCGAAAGAACAGCGTGGTCATTCCAGCACCCTACCTAAGGCCAGCAGTTCCTAGAGCGGAGCCTGAGGAACAAAAGCACGTTACCAAGCCACAAAACTCCACTTTACAGTGTTCACAGCATCGCACCAACTGAGCACGCCTTTACCGACGGAGGCTGCCAAGCTCTGCCCACACTGGTGCTGTACGCGCTTCGCAGCGGCGGAGGCGGCCGTCAGCAAAGCCCATCGCAGCCAAACCAAGAGAAGGTCACCAAGGGGAGGGCGGGAACTCTGGAGAAAATGTACGGCATTGTTGGGAAAGCAGCAGGAATGTGGCACAAAGGTAACTGCTACAGCCTAGGGCCGCCAGATGAAAGCGGGATCAATACTCCACTATGCTGTTTAACCCGTTTATTGGGGGGGAGGTGGAGATAAATGAGTATTTGAGTTGCCAGAGGGTATACTTTCACCCCAGTCTGAGTCAGCCAGAGCCTAGTTCCTGCCCAGCAACACCATCGCAGCCAAGTGATTTCAGCCTTACAGTTCACTTAACCACAGAATACAAAGAGCCAGTAACCCAGCAGTCGATAATGGAATAAACTATAGGTCAGTGACCAGGAGAAAACACACCATTTAAAATTATTCCAATATTGACAGGCACAGGAAACAGGCCTGTATATTTATTTATTTGTTTTAACCAGCCTATCTGCTCAGAGGCAGCGCTGAGCCAGCTGCTAAAATTACAAGGTTAGATTCTCAAAGTCTGTGGGTGAACTGCGTGATGCCAGCACACTCTTACAGCCTTCAAAGCACAGCACTGGCAAGCAGGGCCGAGCTGTGCACGTGATCAGCCCCAACACAGCACGCACACACTCGCTTATCAGAACATCAGCAGGCGAGGGTTAGGGGGTACCTGAGCACGCAGCACAGCTCTGCCAAGCTGCCTTTGAAAGCCTGGCCCGTAGCCAAAAGGGAGAGCACAAACTGATTCAAAACACTCAGCCAGAAGCCCAGCCAGGCTCATTTATAGCTCCATTTCCTCTCAAGTCTGCTTTTCCCCTGGAAAATGCTGCAGTGGCAATTTGCACCTTAGGATTAAAGATCACTACAGCTCTCTAGCAACCGAAAGCACCCAGAAAAGCCCCTTTCCCCTCCCAAGTGTAAGGAGCATTTCTTCCATTGCACATGAGCAAAGTGAGGAGGAGGTGACACCAGCTACTGCACAGGCACCAAGCAGGGAACACTTCAGCTGAAGTTCACATGGCACCACAAACCAACCCCATTTTCTCAGAACGGAACAAGACACTGTGAGGTTGGCAGGGCGGTTCAGACAAGCAGCAGGCACTGCTCCTGGCCAACCTCTTGGCTCCACTGGGTAAAGCAAAACCAGCTGCACCACGTGCACCAAGCAGAGCTTCGAGCCTGCAACACCAAAGCAGCATTCGGTAGGACCCGATGTTCATACCCCGCTACACAAGTAAAATTAAATTACAATTACGGTTAAATTTTAACACATTCAGACACAGAACGTCAATTCCAATTCCTCCCATTTGCACAGCTGGCTGCTGCAGTCCTCTGGCCAACCTCCCGACACTGATCCAGAGCGCTCTTCATCCGTGCTGGCACCCTCGCGGCCGTGGCTCCCCGCGCTAACCAACCTGCCCGGGCTGAAACAGGCAGTGCCAGCAGCGTGGCACCCAAGTGTCATTTCTCAACAGCAGCGAAGGGAACGCAAAGCCAAGACTGATGACTTTTCCAGGAGAGTACCAAGGAAATAAATTACGCTGTTTCCAAAATCTGTTTTTCCTCAAAAATACTTGCTTACCAGAGGGGAAAGACTTCAAGGCTGAATTTAGTGCTCAGGAAAAAGACTGGATTAAGAACCCCAGAGACCACTTGCTCTGCTTTTCCTCCAGCAGAAGCGAAATAGAGCTGTGAATCCCGGCCAGGCAGATCTCCTGCGCACCACTGAGGGGCAAGAGACCGACAGGAAGGGCCACAATGGAGTTCAGCTTCCCATCCCAGCCACTCCTTGGCATCTTTCTCAGCACTGCTAACAAGGCCACTGCGATTCCCACCAGCAGGAGAAGCACCTGCCCATTAACAACTGGACTCCTGCCACCGCCTGGCTGCACATGTGCCACCCTGCGCCATGAGACAGCTCTGGCTGCCCACTGCCACAGCCCTGAGCCTGGCAGATCCCATGGCTGTCTGCTTCCCTCCAGAGCAGGATGAGAGAGCACAGCCTTTGTTCAGCGTCTGCTCCTTCCTCTCATTTCCTTGGGAAATAACCAGCAGGTGAACAACACCCAGCATCTGTTTACCAACAAAGAAAACCCCTCACATTTCAGCTTTTATTTCTTTACTTCTTTTTTGTTACTGTGGTTGTTTTAATTCCAGTAAGTAACAAAGCCTTAACCCAGCTCAATAAAGCACTGCAGAGCCTGGCTCTGATCACTTTGGCTACAGGCAGATCAATAGCTTTCTTATATCTCTCTGCTCTGCTTGGGAGGGAAAAGGGGCCACTTCTTTCCCAGCCAAGACATCTGCACAAGGCATCTATGTGCTGTGAGCCAGGACCCCTCACGGGGAGAGCTGAAAAGAGATGAAAGAGCGCTTTGGCACAGCAGAGCAGTCTCCTCTTGCCCTCATCTCTGCTGGCACTGCCAGTGCGTTTTATGTGGGAAAGTTTTCAAGTCCAGTTTGGCCTCCCAACCACCATCAGTTCTGCACTGGTTAGTTATTCACGGTGGGGTGGGGTGGGAGGAGAGGGGGGAAAGTCCCTTGGAGCAGAGGTTCAGACACTGTAGGTAGGACTGCGCAGGCCTCCTGTGTTGCCCGGGCAGCTGCTGACAGAACTGATTATTCTGCACATCCATAAGCTTAAAAAATGAGCTCCAGAGGCACTGAGGAAGAAGCACACAAGGAGAGCCAGCCCTGGAGTCGGGAACGCCTCAGCGCAAATCCATCGGTCCCTCTCTGCCACAAAAGGGTCTGAAGTTGGTACGGGGATAAGGACAACACGAGCAAACACAACGCACCCAGATGTTACAGCTCCAGAAACACCTCGAGCACATCAGCAGGCACAGTCCTTCCTCCCCCAGCACACAGCAGGGACATCGCTGCGCTTCAGCCTCCGAGCTCCTCCCAGGCAAGAAGCCACTGAGAACCTGTCCCGGGTCACAGAAGCACTGCTGCAGGGCAGGACACGTGTGCTGTGTGCCACAGGCACAGCCCTCCCTGCAGCAGGGGGGTAATCCCTGAGCCCCTGGCCCACAGCAAACTCCATCACACACCTCCCTGTGCCGCTGTGCCAGGCAGCACAGCTCCGCAGAGAGGCACGTCAGCATCAACCACAGCCCTGAGTGCTAACAGCCCTGCCAAAGCAACGCTTCTGACTGGACAGGCATGGGTTAACACCGCCTCATCTCCAGCCCAAAGCCTCCCTGAAGGTCATGGGTGGCTGCTGTTCTTTGTGGAGAAGAGAGTGACATCCAAAAAAGCACCTGCGCAAACATCCCTGGGCTGGGGAGCTTTGACTTTTTGAAGGATGAGCCCAGCCCAGCCTTTCACCTCCACCCATGAGCCATCCCTGGGCTGCCACCACGCTGGTCCAGGAAAACCCAGCTCCACACAGCATGCTCAATCCTGCAGAAGAAGGGAGCTGACTTCAGAAGACCAGTCACCAGCTACCCCAGCAGTAAATCGTAAACCCCACAACTTTAAAATAACAGTTCGCATAAGCCCATGTTCCAAACATGAACAAAGCTCTGTCAATTGCATTAGGCTCTGCCTCGTTATCCATCATGTTTACAAGACATGTGAATGCTTTCTAAAGAGCAGATGCTTTTCAAGTTTAATAATTCAACCGTTTAGAATTGAGCACTGAAAGACCCTGCACGCGAAGAAATAAATGCACGCACAACAGAAGCCCTTGCTGATTCTCAACTTTCTTCTCTTAAACAGAAACTACCAAAAATGCCAGAAATGTTTGCTTCTGAAGAAATGGCTGACAAAGAGGACGTCTAAGAGATGGAAAAGCATTTGAAGAAGGAAAAACAAAAACAAGATGACCCTCAAACATATTCTTGCGGGACAACTTCTGAAAACCACATGAATAAGTAATACAGGCTTCCCTTGAAACAGCAACAGCACAAGCTTCAATGGACGACGTCACCGGGACTTGATCTCTGCTGCAGATCAAATGCCACACAGCAGGAAACAGCTGACACACAGCTTAGCCCAATTATATACAGTGCCCTTTGCATACAGGGCCTCCTCTTTATGCATCTTCAGCTCTGCTCTCTTTGCTGGCAACCAGCCCCTTCTGCCCCTGGAAGGGAAAAGGCAAAGCTGGGTTTGTGCACTCTGCCACCCAGCCCAAGGGAACACGGAGCTGGCACGTCTCAGGGTGTCTAACCTGTGCTCTCTCTGCACGGATGTTCGGCAGCACAAGCACAAGATGGAAAGCCACAAAACACCCCACGGCTAATCTCAGCTCTGATAACATCTTCCTGGAACATGTCACTTAAGGTCTCCAAACCTCAATTTCTCTATCTGGTTAAAAAAAAAAAAAAAAAAAAAAAGAAAAAAAAAAAAAAACAACTTTGCCAGTGCAAGGGCTAAATGGAAAACACCCATAAAAAAGATTTTCCAGGTGTGCCCTGCACTCTTTGTACTCACTCTTATCAGGGCTCAGACTCTGAATTGTTCAGAGCCTGAACTATTTGCATTACCTGGCGAAAACAGTGCAGTCTGTTCCTAATGCTCAATGCACGGTATTTTCTACACACCCATCTCATCATCTCAGTCATTTGCACCGTGACTAGTTCTTTTACATGTACTCACACATAACCACCTAAGTTTGGCATTTACCGCATTATCACTACAGAGAAATTACTGCAGGGGACAAATTAATTGCCTATGCAAAGCAGGCTGAGAATAGTCAGCAACATACTGTACCACTGAAATGCTAGACAAAGCCTCAAACAGAACTTCCCTCATGTGGAGGATTATAGGCTCTACCCACAAAGGACTCAAGTGTCTTGCCTTATCTTTTTTCCATTTAAAAGGAAACAGACTTTCCTGAAAACCTGATAGAAACATGCCTTTACAGAACAAATGCAAATGGATTAACACACTTATCAGCAGTAGGCTTGAGGGGAGGCAAAGACGCACTTCTCCTTCTGCCTAGATATTCTAAGATACTTTTAATTAAATTATAGAACATCATTAGCTAATTAAATATTCTGGTCCATCGTTACACATCCCTACATCTCCTCCTGCCTCGCAGACCCCCATGGTCTGTGAATCACAGAACGGGTCGAGTTGGAAGGGACCACAGTGAGACATTTGCTCAACTTTCCTGTTCAAGCAGGGCAATGATTCTGAAGCACACAGGACAGGACTGCATCCACACAGTCCTTGAGTACCTCCACTGAAAGAGGCTCCACAAGCTCTCTGGGCACCCCGTTACAGCGTGTGGTCACTCGCACGGTAACCAAGTTCTTCCTCACGCTTAGGTGGAAGTTCCTGTGCATCGGTTTCTGCCTGTTGCTCTCTTGGTTGGCACCACCAAGAGAGAATCCACATAAGCATTTCAAAGACATGGGCACTATAAAGGGAGTTGTAAAAGAAAAATCTCACTGCTCCTCCTTCCTCCACAGGCATCTGTGTCCATTCATACTTGATTCTGGGACTCGGAGAACCCCCCTTAGGTAGGGGAACTCAACTATGTTAGCGGCCTGATTAAATTCACCTCGTACACAGCCCTGAGCAACACAACGGCCTGAGCCCAAAGGGCAAGAGCTTGGCCACACTTCTCTCCTGCTCCCGAGGAGACGTGCAAACACAGGCACCTCCCCGCTCACCCATCGCAGGAGCACCTGACCCCCAAGGGAAGCGGAGCCCCCCAGGTCACACCAGTCCACAAGCGTCTGCACAGGCAGAAGGGCTCATAAACTGTTTGGCTTTAAACGCCTTGTGCTGGCTGAAGGGTTTAACAAGTATATTCCAAAACATTGCCTTGTCAAGTTCTGGATCGTCAGCGTTAAATCCTTGAGCAACCAAGTAAGAAATGAACCTGCAGACAGAGAAACGTGTCTCTGTGTTCTTCCCCTGCCTCACCCTCTCCGTTAGCCAGTGCATGTTTGCTTTTGCTTCTAAACTTCACTTCTCTGTGCAAACAGTCTGCTATGAGAGGTATTTGCTCAGTCCACAAGTTTCCTGCATTTTTTGTCCAGCTCCAGGGCCTGATCATCAGGCATTTCCAGCTCAGAAATCCAGGCTATGAACGACTTCAGCCCCACAGAAATGATGCATCAGAAGCAGAGACACTTCTGCACACAGTTATCCGAGGACCAGAGCAGATGACAGGGGTGCTGCAGAGGACCTCAGGGTGTCAGAGCCACGGGGCAGCCCAGCCCTTTCACCCAGGAACAAAGACACCCAGAGCACTGCATCTTTGAAGCCGTGCTTTAAAAACATCAAGCAGCTGCAAATCCACGGCACAGCCTTCTCACTGCTCTCCTGTCTGCCTCTCTATTCCCAAAGAGACTCTGCCCTTGGTCATGCTTTGTAGGCTGGCCACCTCTGAAACTCAGCCTGCTTAAAATCAGCTTTCATACCATACATCAGAGCTTTACACCACACTCATCACCAGCCCATGTTCCCCGGATTCGCGTGCCCGGCCTATGGAAAGGCAGTAACTTTCCCTTTTCCAAAGGCCCCTGACACCCATGTCTTCAAGTATTTGCTGCAGCTCTGCACGACGCTGCTCCTTGAAGAGCCTGTAGCACGTCCAGTACACCGAGCAGCTTTGACCTGGAACAGCACCAAGCACAAAGGGTCCTCAGCAGGCTCTGTATGCAACAATAATACAGCAAGGAACACTCCAGTCCAACAGAAACCCAGGGGACGCAAACAGTTGAGCAGGATTTGGTGGATGGAGGTTATTAGTGCATTACAAATAGAACAGAAATTCAGGAAGCAGTTATCTCCAGAAAAGAAAGATTCATTTCCTTATGATGCTTGCAAATCACACTGCTAACTTCAGATCCGAAGAGCTGGTGCTCAGTAGAATGAAATTAAGCATGTTGGATCACACAGGACACCCGAGTGGATAATAGCAGAAAATTAATGGAAGCATATGTGCCTCAGGCAGAGGACTGGAAGACCAGCAAGAGAGCTGTGCTCAACTAAACTTCACCATGATAAATGAAAGCCAGAAAACATACTGCAAACGCTATGGTGATTAGCTCTACACCGGAGATTCAATGTCTTAAACATTAATTTGCTTTCTCCAAGAGCGTCACTCCCAGCCAACATAAGCACATGCACAGTTCTCCTTCAGAGACAAAAGGGTACAGGGAAAAACAATCACAAACTTTTGGAAATCACTGGCCTCGCACAAGGATTTTATTCCTGGATCATCTCCAAAGAAAACCTTCCAAAACAACAAATGAAACGGGACTGCAGAGACAAAGCAATCTGCCACTTAACTCCTGACAGTCAGCAGTCTGGTACTGGGGCAGCTGGTGACCCTCTGGCGCTGCACAGCTCACCTTTCCTCAGCGAGTCAAACTCCTGACACAGGTCCTCCCACCTCAGCACCGTCACAGCGGGGTTCAACACAAGGCACTAACACAGGACACTGACTCGGGCCACCATTCCATCAATGTTGAAGCAAGTCTGTGCCCTTGCACCACGTACCTGACTGTTCCCACCGCCCCTGCCATGCCGCCTTCTCTCCTCCACCGGAGCATCAAGTACTTTGCTTGCACATTTTCAGCAATCTGTTGTTTTCACTGATGCCAATTCCCTCCTTGCAAACCTAAATCTTGGAGTCTCCCTATGACTTGCCTTCACAAGAATGCTAATTAGGTCTTTACTACCCCCAGGCTTTCTGAGAGAACACAAGCATCTGCCATGTGCACTCCCACTCCAGCTATGTTTTCCCACTCCAAATCAACAAAACAAGTGTGTTACTCGGTCAGTGACATGCAGAGGACACAGCCAGATTTGTAAGAAACCTGGGAAAGGAGCTGCACCACCCACCACGTTTCACTCTCAAACGCCACGAGGAACATCCGTTCTCCTAGAGGAGACCGTGCCCCTCGTGAGAGGCTGCGCTGCCGGGCTCTCCGTGTGCTGGGTCCTTGCTCCGATGGTGCTGAGCTCCCCCAGCACTTGCCGAGGAACAGGCTGCTACCATACCTCTGCCCACACACAGGCTTTCCAACCTACACCATTCCCTTCCCATGACACCCTGGTATTTTTAGCATGAGGTGCACAGAGTGAAAGGCAATCTGCTCCCATCAGCTGGTCACACTCATTACATCCACCCAGAACTGTCCTTCTCCAGACGGCCCACACCCAGGAACACTCAGGTTTTCCAGCCAAGGAACCTATTCAAGGACAGCTGCCAAGCTCTCCGGTGGTACCAGCTTGTTTCTCCTGTTCACATTGGCTCTTTGCTCCTTCCTAAAAAGGGGGCATTTCCCAGGACCAGGCTGCCCCCAGCCCTCACATACAAATGAACAGCCACAGAACAACACGAGAAGGGGACTGCTGCAAGATCTGTCTTTTGCACAGCTCCTGGATGACAGACATGCCCTGCAAACGCTAAGCCCTGCAGGTCTCACCTTCTGGCTCGAGTACAAGAGAATGCAGCACTCCCTGCCAGACTCAGGGAAGGTGTAATTCTGAGGAGCAAAACTATCCTCCAACTGAAGGGCCTTTGACGCAGGAGCAGGCACCCAAGCACACCGAAACAGATAATCAGGCGTGTGGATGTGAATTAGGAGGAGACACCTCAGGTCTCCCAGTTTCCAAACGGGTAAACCATTTTGATGCTTCTTCTCAGCTTCCCGATTCAGAAGATGGCTCACAGTCCCCACTGCCCACCTCCAGAGGGACTGGACGTTTTCCACAGCTAATCTATATTGTACTCGGAAAGTAGGGAGCTGAAAGATAAGGGAATATACTCAGATCCAAAGAATGTGGCACAAGTGGTTTTGGGGGAAGCATTCTTTAAATGCAGCGTTTTACAAGCAGAATAAATCCTAGACCATGTGGCGACAACTGAGCTGCGTGCAGCTGCTGAGCCAGCTATCTCTTTCTAGGGGCAAGACTAGTTCCCTGCATAAATGGTTCTTTAAACTTTATAATGCCAACTGCATGAATAGGACTTTTATGGATTCCTACAGTGACGCACAAAGACATCCTCAACATTTCAGAGCTGCTCAGTAAGCCCACACGCTAGCTGCCTTCACCAGAGAGCTCAGACCCCATCCCAAGAGCAAAACTCTTCCAGGAAGCCTGTCTCACCAGGGACACCCCGCTGTCTCCAGGAAGTCAGGACTGCTGGCAAAGTTTGGTGAAAGCCCAAACGGATCAGACTCTGCAGCTTCGGCTCCCAGAGGCCGCACCAGACCCTGCTCCACTGCCATCACCCTCCTCAGACCACTGCACAGGGTTTCTTTGTCCGCACAGTTGTGCCTTCGAAGAGAGGCACAAAAGAAACTGAGATGAGCGTGTAATCAATAGGCCTCACCCTCGCAGCTCTCCTGCTGTCCCTGCCATTTCTCAAAGGGAACTTTTCCTTCCTCCCTCCCCTTTCTGCATCATCTTCCCTGGCACCCGAAGCGACAGCTGTGGCCGCGCTAAGCCAGCTCTGGCAAACCGCTCTGCGGAGCTGACCCTGCCGTGCTTTGGGACAGCGGCGTGCCAGAGCTGGGACCTCTCCACGAGCTGCTTCTGCTGGTGTGGCCAGGGCTGCTCTGGTGCAGCTGTGCAACTGCCTTGAAGGCGCTCCACCCCAGTGGACATGATCCAGAAGCATGGCCATGGCAGAGGCTGTGACTCCAGGCACACCACCATGTGTACTCCCCTCCTGCTGAGAAGAGACACGCAGCTTCAAGGCATGAAGGGAAACAGTCCTGCTCCTCTTCCAGCAGCCGGGGCACCAAAACCACCCTGCAACAGATTTCTGCAGCTATCCAAGGAATGCCTCCCCCTCAGTTTACAGTACAAGAGCTTTACAGCCTGCTTCTCTTAAAACTCCCCGATGCAGCCCAATCCCACAGTATGTCAGTGAGCAGCTGGCACTCACTCTGCTGTTTCCAGCTGTGCTGCTTCTGCAGAGCAACACAGGGAAGCCTGTGGTCTTTCCAGGACGCGTGGGAGGCTCGGTACTCAAAGAGCATCAGAGACAGGCCCACTACAGGGAAGCATGGAAGAGCTGGATCTCTGTGAAGGCTGAGCAATCCCATCTGTCCTGCTGAAACTCCTCAAGGGATGGACACAAAGAGCACAACGACACAGATAAAAGGTATGTTCTCAAACGCACCAGTGTGGCTGCAAGACACAGAGAACAGTCTGTACTGTGCTTTCAGGAAATCCTCTCCCTTTTCCATATTCATATTGATCCAAAAACTCCTACATGACATCTCCTCAAGCTCAATGCAAGCTATTACAGAACACTGGAAACACAGACAAAACCTTGAAGACACTCTCACAGCAGATTTAACGAGGCTGATGGTTTATCCACCTGACTTTAATCTCCCCCGCTTGTCTTCAGCAGCTCTCAGTAACACACAGAGACCTTCTGGGACTTTTTCCACGCGCAGAAAAAGTGCCTTTCACTGCAAAACCAGGCTCTCGAGATTGAAATTCAAGTACTAAGGCATGGAAATACACAAGACAGCAAAAGAAGCAGCCAACATCAGGCACCTATCACCCAGTTTTGTACGTGACAACCAACTGAGCTTGACCACATCCACAGGGAAAGCCCACGGCCGTGGCGAGGCAGCCCCCCACATCACCCCACAGACACTGCGAGCTCGCTCCAGGCCCGCTGGCAGCGAGCACAGCTCCCAGCTGCCAGGCTACTGCACAGAAACCTGGCAGGAGATGTGGGAAATGAAGAAAATCAGTACTGGTTGGGTTGTTTGCAAATCTGTTTCTACCCTCACCTTCCCGGTCTCACAGAGGACAACTCATTAGGTGGCTGGAGAGCTGCCAAAAGCGGATGGGCCCGAGCAGGCGATGCTGCAGTCCTGCAGGAGAGAAACCTCACAGCCGGGTCCCCCGGACCCGATAACCGCAGCCTCCCCACCCCTCTCGGCAGCCCCCTCCCCGAGACGGCAGGTGAAAGTGGTGCAGGCAGCAGATAAAAAAGGGTAAATATAATTCAGCCCCATGTGCACCTGTCCTCCAGACAAAGCCTGCTCCCGGAAGCCAGGCTGTGCCTCTCAGCGCACAAAGACGGGTCTAAATCTGTCTGTAATAGAGCTTTTCAGGCTGACTGAACAGTAATGTTCACAAGCTGCTCCCCTCAAGGGAATACTGTATCCTCCTCACTGCATTACCCCAATCAGAAAGATCAGTGAGCAGCTCAAAGGCAAAGGTGGAAGAGGCACCGCTGATGTGATTCCATTTAGAATCTATCAGAATATTTTATTCCTCCCTTTGAAAGCGACAGATTAGGTATTTCCACTTCTCTTTGAAGTCTGGCAGAACAATTCACACCAGTGGACCAAACGCCCCTCGCTCCTCATTCCTCTCGCTGTGCCAGGTACTGCAGATGGGAGAAAAGCCTCTTTGAAAGCCCCCCAGAGTCACCCGAGGCAAAGCTACCTCTGCAATCAAAGGCCAAACTCCCAGCCAAACGGGGTAGCGATTTCTCTTCATCACAGCAAGCTTTATTTCCATTCCAGCTTCTTTATTTTCAGAAAGTCTCCTGGAAAATTAAGTGTGGTACACCTCTATTCCAAAAATCTTTCCTTGGCAAGTGCTGGCTTCCCACTTTCTGGCAGACGCCGAAATTAAATGCAGCCTCCCTGTTTATTTCCTTCTCGCTGTGGATATGCACATCCTTGCTGAGCTCTGGAAGCAATTTTTTAGTTGGGGAAAAAATAAAGAAAGATTCCAAGCTCTTACATAAACAATGGCTGGTGACGAGAGGAAAGACAAGGGTTGGAAAATTTCTCACATTTTATTAAAGCATCTCTCAGTGCAGCAGATCAGACAAAAAAGAACAAACCCAAACAAACAGATTGAAACAGCTGAATATTAAAATGGTACTGGAGGGATCAGCTGCAGCATCTTTCCATGGCCAGGACCAGAGCCTCTGCCAGACAACTTCGTCGAGACACAAACAAGGGTGAACTGCTGTTCCATGGTACAGAAAGAAGCCTTCTAGAAAGAAAGTGCTCAGCACAGACCCATAATGGAAAAGCAGAGCCCAAGGCTGTTGTACCTGTCAAACACACCTCTGCTGGTCTCAAGTCTCAGTGCTAGAAGGGAAAAAAAAAAAAAAAACCAAAACCAGAAAACAAACTTCCTGCACAAAAAAGGGAAAATAAGCAACTTTGTCAGTGCTTCCTCCAGCCTGAAGCACAAATTGATAGGATCACGCTGATCTAATCCAGAGGGCATTCCCCTGCAGATTATAACAGTCTCAAAGTAGGTCATGCTTGGGCTTGAGCTTCTCAGCAAGCCCAATTCTGACATATTTCCAGAGCGCGTGTAGGTGCGTGTGTGTTTTTCCCTTTCCCTGTAGCGGCTCGCTGTGCGACGCTCATTACCAGAAACCCAAATTAGACAGCAGTGAAGTTTGAGGGCTGGATCTCTGCTTGGAACAGCAAGAGATGGAGCTATCCAGGCCAGTGACCCTCCTCTCCACGCTCTGGCCAGAGCTGCCAGCTGTTAATGGCCAAGGGCATTCCTCCCGCCCGGGGTTTCCAGGGGATTAGGGCTGAAATACCAACGAACCCACACACGGCCTGTAAAGGGGGAAGCAAGCGTGGATGTTAACGGGACCAGGGCCATACTGGCCACGAGCTGAGCTCGGGGGAGAGCAGGGCTGTTCAAACCAGGGCTGAAGCAAGACACGCAGATTCTGGTGTCCACACAGGGTCCCATCCCTCCCTCACACCCTCTCTTTCTGCACCAGCTTCAGCATAAGGAGCTCATGTGGACACAGCTGCCACTCCTCCCTGCTCTGGATATTACACAAGGCTGCTCCTCCAAGCTGTAGCTGACTCCAGGCTCACCCTCCACCCAGCCAACCTGCTGCACACTTCAGGCTGGAACAAGCAAACAAAACCCAGAGACCTTCATGAACCTGCATTTCCCTCAACTAAAATAAGAACTCCTCCACTTCCCCACTCCAGCACCTCTTTACCTCTCCCCTTATCCTGAACACCAGAACCACACACAATGCATCACAATGTTTGCAATCAGATCCCTACAAAACAAGGGATATAAGCACAGCAATACTTTTGATTCACCAGGACACAAGCACATCCCTGTTCTCCCTTCATCACCCTTGAACAGCTACAAAACAAAACACCCACCCATACCAAATCGCTTTTACACTCATGCACTCAGAGCCTTTCCCATAACTTTAATTTCAGATCCTCCCAGCTGTCACGGCACTTGCCTCATCCTCCAAGGACTACAAACGCAGGCTTTCTTCAGGGTCCTGGACTGTTTATGTGCAGAGCGAGGAAGAGAATTGCATTTGCCGAGGCTATGAATGATTTATCATCGCACTGAATGCGAGAGGAGCGGGGTCCCAGGGCTCGCTGCATGACCGGAATCTCACAGGCAGGCTGCATCTGCAGAGATGTTTGTGTGCACTCTTCAAATCATCATTAACCAACAGGACCCTCAAGAGGAGCATTTATTTCCTTGGGATTGTAAGGGAGATGGCTGCTGAGAAAACAGCTGGGCAGGATTTAGCCCCATTATTTCCGTCTATCTTGTTCCGCTCTCCCGCCCCTCCACCTCTCAGTTCAGTTGGGTACAAAACCAGAAATAATAATGAAAATTCTTAAAAAATGTAACAAAAAAAAAGAGAGAGGGAAGTGCAGTACATAGCACAGGCCAACTGCAGGTCACAGCTCTGGTCAGCTCATGCAGCTGCACAGGGCAGGTTTTATATTTCCAAATACCTCCCCCCCCGGGGGTTTAAGTACTCATCCCATTCTCCAGATGATTTGCGCAGCGCTGTAAATGCAGGTGTTATAAATAAACAAAAATATGCCCATGCTGGCACGCAGCTTTCAGCTAGTAAAACGGGCATCAAGGGTTCTTAATGAAATGGTTTTGCAATTCCCAGCAGTTCTGCGCTCTCTGGAGACAGGGTGATTAAACAAATACACAGAGCAAGAGCCCGGCCTTGACTCCATCTATGGGAGTTTTGTCACAGACCGAAATGAGGCAGGAATGCCATCCCACGGACCTCCCTCAGACAGCTACACAGCCCGTAACTTAATATTATGCCTCTTGTTACGTGTGTGATACCAAGAGGCGACCATATTTAATACGGTGCTCTGCGTCTAGGGATAAAGCAGGATGGAGCCGACCATCCATCACCCGGCTTCTCTTTCCTTGTAGGATTACACAGGCCAACCCCATGGCTAGGAAGTATTTATAAAGTCTTTTTTTAGTTGTAGATACTGCAGACCTTTTTATAGTTACTATATTCCCCTGTTTTCTGAGTTCTATATTTCCGTGCACATAATCCTCACCTCAAACCCACTCATTAAAAAAGTACTGCTCCCTTGAAAAATAGTCCTCAGATTACCCACAACTCACCCTCTCTCCTTCCCGACAGCTAAGAACGCCATCAGTTACCCCAGCAAAGGCTCCCTACAACCACAGAGAAAGCTGGAGAGAGGAAGAGGGAGGACCAGGCAGGGGGTGAGTAGCCTTGGAGTAAACCTCCCCTATTTACTACACCCCCTGCACTGCACTTGAATAATTTCCTCCTTCTTCCCCAGGCAACCCATGGATTAGAGGCATGAAAGTACAGCAATTACCCTCTTCAATTACCCTAAAGACTCAGCAAGAATAAATTGTTTGCAATGGAGAACCCTCTTGCCTTCTTCCCCCTCAAAGCCAAACCCTTCCTCCATCATCTACAGCTGTGAAATCCGTATGCTCTGCAGACCATTGCTCAGCAGTCATCTTTAATTTCCTTGGAGTCCTCCAAAGGCAGCATTGTGGCTCAGTTATCCACCATGGCCTTTGGAGGCTCCATTTCCCCTCTCCCCCTCCCCAGCCCACAGCCCACACATCACCAAACACAAGCAGGAAGAGAAGGGAGCAGGGAAACTTCTCTGCAAAACCATCTCTTCATTTCAGGTTTCTTGGATGTGGTGCAACACCAGCCTGGAAAAGAAATCCTCACTCCCCACAGCCTATCGAGCTTCCCAGGGCTGTTTGGAGAAACAGCACCAGACATCAGCTGACACTAGCAATTACATCCAAATAGCAGATACAAGGTCTGTTATCGATCTGTTCCTAGAGGGAAGGACAAGCTATCCAGTAAAAAGGGGTGTCACGTTATTAAATTCTGAAAGGATAATAACCCAACACAGAGGGCACAGCTGTTACTGGTACACTTCAGGCTTCGTTTCCAAGCCTGACAGGGAGCAAAGATCATCAGAGCGCTTCAGCGTTCAGAGACAGGCCTAGAAATTAGAGGAATAAATTAACATATCCATATATCTGAATTATTGGGCTGAAGGGGCTGCAAGTCCTACTGGCAGGAGCTGGCCTGGTGCTGCCAGTTACTCCCAGCAGCTGCTGAAACCTCTTCTTAGCCAGTGCCACGACGCTCAAACACTTCGACCTCTCCAAGCTCTGCAAACTTTGCCCCAGAGCAGGAATTTTAACAGCCCAAACACTTGCAATAGCCCATGCAAAAAGGTGCAAGGGAGGTTGTCTCCTGCAGTAGCCTGAGCCAAACATCCTGGTGAAGAACAGCGACAGACAGCTCTGTGGAAAAGCCCAGATCAATTTTGCTGCGAAAAAGAAAACATGGCTCAGGGTAAGAGAACAAGCCACAGCCTTTCAATATCAGCAACTCAAAAGAATGGGAGAGTTTAACCAAGCTGCTGCTAAGAAAAAAAAAAAAAATCCACGAAGAGTTATCGATTTTTATGAGCTTGGAGTCAAGAGATCCATAAATTATTCACAAGGCAACAGAGATGGCAGATTTCTTGGACGTTTCAGCGCCGCACCACACAGAATTACGAGCTCAGATCATTTGGCCAGACTGTCCCACAATTGAGCCTTTATAAACAGCAACAGCAATCTCCAAAAGGGGCCTCTGGACGTGTGACAGGCCACTGCCCCGTTAACAGCTCGCAGGATATGCCAGGGGCTACAGGCAGAGCCGGACAGACAGAACCACAACAGAAAGTGGTTTCAGAGCATACTTTGGGGATTTTCCACCCCACTGCAGACAGCAGGTCTCCCTGTCTGCATTAACAAAATTACAAACATAACACCGCAAATTAGAGATGAAATGCACCCACATCCCTGCCCAAAGAGACTGGCCAAGGAATCAAAGTGCCTCCAATCATCCCAAAAGGCATTTGGAAATCAAGGTGTGAAGAGCGCTACAGACACCAGCATTTATCTCAGATGTAAGTCTGGGCAGAAAACTCAAGCTCAAGAGCTCTGTGAGGTACTCCCAGCTTCATCACAAGCCTCAGGTGCAGCCTCTGGCAACTCATCTCTCCAGGCCCCTCTGTAAAATGGAAGGCAACAGTTCTCCTCCTGTTGCAAGGGAAAGGCATCAATGCCCCCAGATGCAAGAGCAGCCGAGGCCAGGCAGCCCCTCAGATCCTGAGCTCGTCTGCACAGATCCTCATCCCCACAGCCAACCTCCAACACCGAAGGAACGCGGCCCCTTAGATTTGCAGCACTCAAAGCACTGGAGACACCCGGGATTATCCCTTCACACAGCCAGAAAAGCGTGGGCCAAAGAAGTGCTGCTGAGCCAGACAGCAGCACACAGCCACCGCCTTCCATCGGCTCCAGTAACACCAGTTCCTGGTCCTGGCTGAGAACTGGGGAGGCTCTGGTTGAACCTAAACCAGGTACAACTCCAGAGCACATAAAAGACCTCAGCGCTAGAAAGACTCTTGTTTAAAAAGCAGTGGATTGGAAACTTCAGAGCAAGGTAAGTTTTTATGAAATCTAGTGGGGGAAGATCAATATGTTCTTTTGTAGGTAAACGTGGTCACTGGAAACACCGGAGCAGCAGCTCAGGAGACAGATTTTCTGTTTATCCACGCCAGCAGAAGCGAGAACAAAGGCAACTGTCCTTACCCACCACGAACCTAATCCAGGATTCCGAGCCTTTAACTCACAGAGAGCAAAGCATAAATCTCCCTGGGCTTGTGCAGAAAGAGCTGGAGGTTTCAAAAAGTGCTGGAAGGGAAGCCAGCCATTTGTCTCTACCCTTTCCAAAGCCAGGGACTTGGATGCCTGGCCACTTACCCATACCAGCACCTAAGCCCAAGGCAGCGGTGCAGCTCTACCCACCCAAATCCCCAAGAGTGCCAAGGGTGAGACGAGTGGGGGTTCCCAGCACAAACCCCGCATCCTCCGTGGCAAACCCAGCAAGGTCCCGGAGGCACAGTGATGGGAAGGCTTTCGTGCTGAGCCGTCTCACACTGATGACCCCACAGCAGGATCTGGCAGGCAAAGGCAGCCCCCAGATTTAGCCAGCGCTGCTTGAGTTTCAGATGGTGCAGAACAGCACATTGATCCATTTATCGTCTGTAGGTTGCCATGGAGACCACAAGTCATTCCCCACCATCCCCACACCCCCCC